>PPLE02000006.1:0-473294 GCA_003707735.2 [Candida] freyschussii | reverse complement strand
CTGAAATGAGATTGTCATTCTGCCCAATGATGATCTTATTTTCTCTGATAGATACATTTGCTCCTGTTATCCACATTGACTGATGATCCATCCTTCCCAGATTGTGATAGCGCTCTTTCGTGATAAGGTTCTGCCCAAACTTTATCATAAAGAGACCATGTTACACTCCGATGAGCCAGACGTTGAGTGGTTATCCTTCCCTTTAGCTTTTGTATTTCGATGACCTTTGGATTTGGGTTAGTTGGATGTGGGGATTCACATATCCCAATGTCAAGCGATGAGATGCTGTTAAAAATCATGGTTGAAGTTTGGATCTTTTGCCCGGACACAAAGGACTCGCTCCGATCCCATGGTTTTTGCTGGCTCCTTGTTGCGAAGCATTTTCGGGGTATTTTCACACCATTTCCACATCATCCCACTGGTCACTTCGTGGAACTTCAAGCGTGATCTCAAGCTCTGAGATGGGTTCACTGCTGCCCCAGTGGATTCGTTTTTTAAGAATTGGGATCGTGTACTCTCTGGGCTTCAACGCTCATATCGCTGCCCCCGTTTGGTATTCAATGAAAGACTATGCCATGGAGCTCACATGAGGGACTTGAAGTTCCACGAGCGCATCCACAGCATGTGTGTGGCATTGGTTCGTTCGCTGTGAGTCTTCTCGATGCTCTCTGCGGTCGGTGGTTTCGTCTGAGATTGGCTACCGCGGGGTCCTGCCAACATCTTTTGGACCTCAACTTCGAGCCAGTGCCCACACAATACATCCACAACACTCCAATGCCAACCACAGGCCATGGACGCTTGTTGTTTCGGTGTTTGGGTTGAGACCTGCCCATCTCAACTCATCACCAAAATTCCATGATTTGTCCGATCGGTCCCAAACCCGGTCCATTAGATAGCTCTATATAGAACAAGTCGATACGTAGCAATCCCACAAGTCCCAGACTTCTCTATGGCCCGCTAGGCCATTTTGGAAATCCGGGCAAAAAATAGAGGGAACGGCTGTCAAATTTTTTCCAGGGGTAGTTGAACTAGATGTCACAATATCTTGTGCTCTAGTATAGCTATCGATGTAATGACACTATCATTGCGTTGTCCCTTTCGATGGCTTTCTATAGATGTGATAGAAGTGCTTAAATTCAATGATTTGGCTGTTTTGGTTGCCGCCCATAGTTAAGCAGTGAAAGCACTTCCGGGTATCACGTGCAAAGTCACCTGACCAATCCCCGGATGTGCTAAAATAACGGTCTACAAATGTGTCAAACTAAATGTTGGAATTTGAACACGTTCTGATGGGAATCTTGGTGATTTGATTCGATCAAATTTATGAAGCCTACTGAGAGAACCGATTATTTCAGTATTGAGCCCAAAATCTCTCAAAATAAGCGAGTTATGATAACTACTTTTTTCACTAGCTGGCCCAGCTTTAAAAACTCATTCCGCCAAAAAACTCAAAATTAAATTAAGATCAAATCACATGGAAAAAACAATTTCTGATTATCGCAACACTCCATTCTCTTCCTCGGTAGCTTCCAATAGCATCATTCAGACAACCACAACTGGCCGAACTTGCTGTTCAACGGATGGAATTCGTCAATTAGATCCATAGTTCCGGCATTTGATCACGTGCAGCATCACATGATCAAATCCCGAAAGCCCTGTTTTGACGGTCTACAAATGTGTCAAACTAGAACCTCAATTTTGAGGCCAAAAATGTTAATTTATTGGTGTTTTGATAGAAATGGTTCCATATTAAAATCTAGAAGAATCGGATAGATCAATAGTTAGCTCAAAATAGGAAGAAACAATCAAGTATGAAAATGAAATTTTGTAAAAAGACGAGCAGCTCTAACGGACAGAACCAAAAATCAATACCTATGTTCTATTAACCTCTCACTGGGAGGGAAGACTAGAATTCTATATAATGTATAAAAAGCTTATAACATCCTTTTTAATGGTCTCGAAGAGATACAGTCAAAGTTTTGAAATGTCTAGGATATACAAAACAAATCCTGGACTCATAGTTAGCACATATGTCAGTCATACTTCCGATTAGAATTTACGCCGAATTGAATGGTGCTTTTAGTATTGAAGCGATCGGGATGCGTATTGAATAAGGCACGTGAGCTCTTGCTATTGAAGGTGCATTGTATTACAAAGTATTACCAAGGCTAATATCTGAAAATCGAGATCGTAACTTCATGAGCTTATCCCAATCACTCAACTGTGGATTTGGATGAATGTATTATGTGTTTGCAAACTTCTGCTGCGTACAATCGGATGGATTCGGGTTTCAATCATCAATAAGTGAGGTATCAACCGAACCTGGATTGTTGAGCTCCAGTGGCTCAACAAGAATGGTTTCACCATTACTGATTCTGGTATAACTATTGAACTGCACCACACGCGAAGCTATGGCCAAGTTCTGTTCTGTTATTAGGTCTCCAATGGAATGATCATGAATATGATCTCGAAGGGATATAGCGAGCTCTCTAAAATAAACGTCACTGTCTCCTGCTTCTTCTTTCTGACTTTTCATATAATCATAACTATTTTTGAGCCATACCGGGGCTTCAAAATCATTATCCAGGCTTCTTTCGTTCTGAAGAATAATCCAAAGGAACAAAAACGGTGTCAGGTCTTCAATATCATCAACCTCATCAAAGCTATGTAAGTTGAAACTCTGCTCGAGACTGGAACGAAGCAATTCATCTCTCTTGTAGATCTTTTTCAAAGTCAGCAGCTTTGATTTGTACTCCTGTAGTAGAGTTTTTTCTAGTCTTTTGACTTCAGAGAGGCTTTGCTTATATATCTTTTTCTGCCCCTTAATGTAATTCTCAGCCATTTGTAAAACATGTGGTCGGATCTTTGATCTTTCGGCTTCGGTCGATTGATTGAGTTTTTGTTGTTTAAATTCTAAGGCAGCTCTCAAGTTTTGCAATGCCTCAAGTTTAGCACGTAATGTAATATTCTGCTCAAATTTGGTCATGGCCAGAACTGCAAATAAATTTATCAAATTCTCGGGCAGTGGATTATACTGATTTAAAAAGTACAACACACCGTCTTTGACTTCATCTTCATTGAAGTTTTCACGTTGTGCGTCCCCTTCTGTGCTAAAAGCGTGGAAAGTGTAATCGTCGATGCTTGGGATTTTGATGCCGAGTTTCATAGCTCGCTTTATCGTCTCAATTGGAGGCCTAACTTTCAGTGCCACTGAGTCGTTTGGGTTATCCGGCAATGTGAATCCATACCCTGTCAAGAGTTCCTCATTCCCTTTAGCACCATAGTTGTTGAACACTTCTTCCCCCTCTTGAAACAAGTCAGATGAAACGATATTAAACTGGCCAGCTTCAAATCTCCATTCAACCTTGGCAGTGTTACTATGGTTTAGCAAGTCTATCAAGGGAAGTAACATGGCTTGTCCATCTTTCGCACTTGAGTCAATTATACGATGAGGGAATGCTCTTGATGTGAAGATTATGGTTGACCACAAGTAGGCAGCAAAACTGGTCCAGCTCGTTTCCTTTAATAGATAGTCTAGTCGCTCCTGTGCACTCCAGTTCGGGAACTGGTTATACACATCGAGATCTGTTTGATAATGATCTGTTTGGAAGCTTTTGGGAAGAGAAGTGACTGCCAGATACCACTCTTGGAGAATCCCCATCAGTTTGGCATTCAAAGAGCCTCCAAGATTGGTATTCGTAACAAGCTCCACCTCGTGTGGTTTCCAGTAAAAAACGGAATTGGTCTCATCGCCAACGGGGAGGAGGTCAATGTATGGAGCAAAGAATTGTTTTAGATCAGAGCTATCAAGGACCGTTGGACCACTGTCAAACTTAAGCTTAACAACTAGTAGCTTCACGCCTGCGTTTACATCTGTAAACGTTGAACCAAACACCCTTGTAGCGACCCCACCATGAATGACCAAATCAGTGGGTATCTTTACAATTGGCTCTTCCAATGGCTCAGTTAAAGTGCAAGTTGCTACAGCATGAACACCTTTTTCTGCAGATTCCCTTAATTGTATATGCGGATCAATATAGGACCCATGGTTAACAGCCCAAGCCACGAGTTTGTCAATCTGGGACATTCGTTGGCTGCGCTTTGCCAGCTCAAATTCCTCGAGAGTTTTGGGTTTTGGAAAATCTCTATGTGAATGTTGGCCTTACCAATAAAATTGTGGTTGTCGCGGTTACATTTAAATTATCCTTCTCTATTTACAAATTTCCCAATCTGGAACATAATAATAACAGATTCCAGTGGGAAAAACAAATTGGTACAAACCTGGAAAAATCACCAAGAACCAGAGATTTGAAAGTCGTGGATTCCTTCTGGGGGGCTTATCGACACACTAGTAGATCATGTCTGTGCGAAATGGCGAGACGAGACTCTCTCAGGGCCTCGAAAAGATGGAAAGAGTAAGCACAAAATTGGATTTTGTCGGCACTTCCATATCACTAACTCTGACTGCAAAGACTGGGAGAACGCGAGATAGACAAAGTCAAACAACGCTTACACAGCCAAAGGGAAGGAACCCTTTGACGAAAATACAATTGAATAACTCAACTCGTCTCAACAACTCCAGACTATCAGGATCAAAACAACCTTCATATATGGCACCTACGATTGCAGCTACCAACAATGTCACATCACCTCGCCGTATCCATAGGCCATCGCACGTTGAGGAGAGAAGAATGTCGGCAGTGCGAAAATCAACCCCCTTGAGTATTCTCCAGGAATCAAACGTTCCCTTAAGACACTACTCGTTAGATGATTTCGAGGTTGGTCGGAAATTGGGTAAGGGTAAATTTGGTAAAGTTTATTGTGTCAAGGACAAGAAGACAGGGTTCGTTTGTGCATTAAAAGTGATGGAGAAGAAGGAGCTTATGGAATACAAAGTTGAGAAACAATTCAGAAGAGAAGTGGAGATTCAGTCAAATTTGAGACATGAAAACATTTTAAGATTATATGGTTACTTCCACGATTCCTCAAGAGTGTACTTGATTTTAGAGTATGTCATCTATGGAGAGCTATACAAGTACTTGAAGAGGAAGAAAAGGTTTAATGATATAACGGCATCACATTACGTTTACCAAATGGCGGAGGCTTTGTCTTATCTACACAATAAGAACATCATACATAGAGATATCAAGCCCGAAAATATCCTCTTGGGGTTCGACAACATCATTAAAATCAGTGATTTTGGTTGGAGTGTACATGCACCTTCATCAAAGAGGTCCACTATGTGTGGAACATTGGATTACTTACCCCCTGAAATGGTGGAGGCAAAAGATCATGATTATCGTGTCGACGTTTGGGCATTGGGGATCTTGTGTTATGAACTTCTTGTGGGGCAACCACCATTTGAGGAAGAATTTAGAGATGCAACATACAGAAGAATCGCTAAAGTGGATTTGAGAATACCTGCATTCGTTAGCGCAGATGCTGCTGACTTGATCAAAAGATTGCTTCAGTACGATCCACAAAAGAGATATCCATTAAATGAGGTAAAGAATCATCCATGGATAATCAAAAATAGACCTTCATGGCCACAGAGACGTATATCACAATAAGATAATGATAATGAATGAACAATAGCTATGTAATTGTGAAAAAAAAGAAGAAGCAGAGACATCATTTGCGTCCTTTTTTTTTCGTCTTCTTTGAAGGTGGAGGAGTTTGCTTCGCCCTAGAGACAAGACTCTCCTCCGTTATGTTGTCAGCAACACCACCTTGAGTATCCCGAGTATTCTTCTTCTTACCCTTCTTTGGCTTGTAATAACTTCTATCTTTCATAGGTAGCCATCTCTCTGGATCTGGGATTTTTGATTCATCAAAACTCTTTGGTAATTTTTTATTCTTCTTCATTCTCTTCTTGGTCACTTTATAAACGGTAGTTTTCACAACTTGTTGTTTTGAGAGTTGTTCCACACCTTGAGCCACAACTTTATCGACGTCAAGACCCCTTGTTAAGTTTTCGACAGGCTCGAGCTTATTAGGGTCTCCAGTTCCGAGAGAAATGGCGATAAGATCATCAGGATGGTACGCATTCAATTTTTCTAATAAAAATTTGGCCTTTTCTGGCTCCGTACTGAGAAATTTCATGGACACAATTTTCAAAAAATCATAGACGTCAACACTATCAAAACCGACTGTTTCAGAATAGGTATCATAGATAGCATTAAACAGTTGAGTTTTCTTTTTGTTGCTACCCAACTTATCATACAGGGCTAAAAGTGCACTTGCAACACCAGGGATTACTTGATCTTTGACATCCAAATTCTCCAGAGCTGCCACCGCAGTGTCAAGCCTGCTTATATTAACGTTAAGTTGAGCAGCAATGAGTGCGGAACTGATATCTTTAGAGGCAATTGCATATTTGAAAGCCTTTTTAGCACTAGTGAGTTCATCATCCTGATCTAGCAATACATTTGCTTTAGACAAACTAGCCAGGGCATTAGCAGTGACATCTTTTGCCAAAATGGATAAAGGTTTGACGGGTTTCCCTATTTGAGTGGCTAGTTTCCAATAATTCTTCCAAAGTTTGGCCTTTTGTAAAACTGAAAACCTTGATGCAAGTTTGTTTAACACATTTGGATAACCTAACTCTTTCAAAGCAAGAAGTATGTTGGTTTGATTGGAGATTTTGGATGCCATGAGATTGTTATCAAGAATCAGTTTATTCAACTCATCACTAATTGGCGAACCTTCGAGCTGTTGTAGTACAGCCACAGACTTATCATGATCCCCAATCAATTCGTAAATGTATGCCTTGGCTAAAAGGATAGGCGCAGTCTCCTCCAATTGATCCTGTGGATCGGTATTGATTTCTCTGCATTTGGATTCAGCAACTTCCAAAAGTTCTAAAGCCTTTGCATAATCTCTCAACCCGAGATATATCACGGAGTCGTTAAAGATGAGATCATATGAATCATCCCTTGAAGGCGTGATAGGGAGTTTCGAGACAACTCTGTTAAAGACCCCAGTTTGGTAACCATCTGCCAATACAGCACGTTCGTTAACGCTGAGATCAAGCAGCTCTGGATCCGTTTCATCAGAAGAAGCTATGAGAGATTCATACAAATGTAAAGCCTCTTCGTACTGGCCCATTCTGTACAGGAATTGGGCCTTGAGATGCATCAATCCTTTAGATCCGTTCAAAACGTCATCACTAATCTCTTCAAACGCCCTAGCCAACTCAGAGTTCAGGTTGAGCTTATAGTACACGTACAGTCGCTCAAGAAGCAGATCGTCGTCCTGGTGACCGCCATATTGCTTGAACACCTTATACGCCCTGAGATACTTGTCCAGATTGATGAGAGAGACAACGGTGAGCCGCAGCGCTCTTCTGTCGTGCGGCGAGCTCTTGAGGATCTCGAACGCCGTCTCCAGCACCTCCGCGTGCTGCTCGTTGGCGGAGTGCACCTCCAGCTGTCTGAACAGCTCGTTCAGCGAGCTCATCGTCTGTTTGTTAGTGAAGAAGAAGAGTTGGCACCGCGGCGGTTGAAAGTTTGGACGACGGAGATATTTTATATGGTCGCGAACACGTTGTGTAGAACCAACGCTGAAACTTTTCAATGAAGCCGCTGAACACTTTCCATTTGGTGATAGAGACGCCGCCCACTTTTGTCTCTGTTGATGTTTGCTGTGCGGAGGCTTGCTGGCCAGAATAGATGCTTCTCGGCGTGTGCTGCGCTGTACAAGAAAAAGGCGCCTTTCAAACGGCTCGTGGTGCCCATCAGCGAGCGTGTCAAGCAGAAGACCGAGTCGGAACACGCCAAGCTCCAGGCGAAGAGGAAAGAGCAGGGCAAGCGATACCAGAAGAAGTCCACCCAGTACGAGGGATCCAAGCTGCCGACGCTGGAGGAGTTCGATGGGAAGCAGCTCAAGTACAGTGAGAATCTGGCGTCCAAGATCACCGATTTCAGTGAGCTCAAGTTGATGCCGCTAGTTCGAAACTCAGTGGTGAAACAAATAAGGAAACACACCATCCTCAGAGCCCAGAACTATGAGAGGAACGCTGTGGAGAGTGATGGCGATGAGATTATAGTGAAGCCAACCCCGATCCAAACCATCACGATCCATAATATGGCCAAGCATTTGATGGAACCAAACATGAAGACATATACCATTGCAGCTGAAACAGGATCAGGAAAGACATGGGCCTATTTGGCACCATTGGTAGATTTCTTGAAGCAACAAGAGCAAATGGTTGATTGGGAAAGATTACAAAACAAGGCGATAGTTAGATCAGTCATTTTAGTCCCTACGCACGAGTTAGTTAGTCAGGTTTATGAAACAATTAAAGGGCTTGATGAGGACCTGTCGTTACACAGTTTCAAATGGGGTTTTGACACTGATCATACACAATTGATTGAGGCTTTCAAAAACAGAATCGATATTTTAGTGACAACACCTGGTAAGATTTGCTCGTTGGAAAATATTAGAAAAATTTCTAAGCCTGAACATTTCCTATCTGCGACTCGGTTCCTTGTTGTGGATGAAGCTGATACACTCATGGATAGATCATTTGTGGAATTGACCTATGATGCAATGAAGATCATGACAAACGTTAATAGATTGGTATTCTGCTCTGCCACTATCTCAAACCAGTATAACGATGCTATCCAAAAAATTTTCCCAACTTCTGAACCTGAATTGCTTGTATCTCCAAGGATGCATCGTGCTCCTAAACATATACAATTCAAACTTATAGACTCGCAGATTGCACCTTATCAAGGTTCCAAAATAAAGGCGTTGGCACAAATCTTATACGCTATTTATCGTGATGGTACGGAACAGAACTATGAAAAAAGATGTGTTGTTTTTGTTAACAACAAGGAGGACGCTGATAAAGTAGCCAAACAATTGAAGGATCTATATGCACACGATGTTGTTAGTTTAACAGGAAATGACAAACCACAGGATAGAGCTGAAAAGATCAAAATATTTGTTAACCCACCAAGACTTCTTGATGAGATCCAGGATGAGAATGACAAACCGCAAGAGTTTCAAAGTGTTCCTGATTCTAATATCGAATTGAAAAAGGATTTGAAAACTCAGGAGAGTTATAGAAAGATGAAAATACTAGTCACGACAGATATATCTGCTAGAGGGTTGAATTTCTTTGGTGTTAGAAATATTATATTATATGATAGTCCAAATACCTCTGTGGATTTCCTGCATAGAATTGGGAGAACAGGGAGAATGGGACAGAGTGGTAGAGTTTTCATAATCACAGATCGGAAAACGAAATCTTGGGTGAAAAGTATGGTTAAAGGCAAGAGATAAGACATGTATATATATATATGTATAGATAGTTTGTAAAATAGTCATTTCTACGTCACGGTATATGAATAGATATTTACAAGAATGCATTATAGATTTTTCCCCCTCCCTTTTGGGTCATAGATACATAGCCACAGATTTGATGAGTTCCAATGGGTTACCGTTACCACTAAGAACATATTTTTGATTAGAGAGCTGACTTAATGAATAACTTTCCAATTCATCCTTTCTGAATACTTGTGCCTCTGCGTATTTCTCCACAAGGGATGCGACATTTTCCTTTGATAGTTTTTGTAACTCCAATGGCTTAACCCCATTGAGTCTCCCAGCCAAACGACGATTGAAAACTTCTTCCTTAGTGTAAGGATCCGGATTTATAAGTCCCAATCCTGCCTGTAAAGTGATACTGTTTACATCATCAGAGGAAGTTGCCAAAATCACAGCACCCTTGTTGAAAACTTTCTCACCACTTGTGAGCTGGAATATGGTCTTTGCGATTTGGAATTCCTCAATGTAGATTGGTTTATTCTTAGTGTTACGGTAAGCTGTATAAGGATGAGCTGGTAATGCACTGAAATTGTCCACTGTAAGGAATACAGGTGCAGTTTTTTGTAACAAAAGTTCCTCAATGAGAATCTGGAAGATTTGACCACGATGTCTAGGTGAAACGTTCACTTTGATCAAATCGTACAAGCTGTGTCTTGTGCCGAGCTTAGTAGCGGATCTACCTTTGACAGCACCTTCAAGGGAGTAATCTTTTGAAAGTTTCAACTTTGCCAATGAGTTTTTGTTTGCATACTCCACTTTATCAAAAAACCTTTTCAAGTACATAGGTTGAACATAGACCCCCAGCTGTGGATCAAACCAGAAATCATTCGTTCCGTCAACAAGTTTAATAGCATAAGATATTGGCAAGATGACAGCGTTGGCCTTGACAACAGCCAAAGCTTGAGCTTGAGCCAAGAGCGTTGACTTACCGATCCCACGCTCACCGATGAAGCATACTCTGTTGTCTGAAGATGGCGTTTCAAACCCCTTGTGCACCAAATCTTGCACTTTTTTCGTCTCGTCTCTTACAAGTGTAAGAGGACTTGCAAACAACTCGTGGAATTGATCCTTTTTGAAGGCACCAATCTGAGAAAGTCTCTGTTTCTGGAGCTCAGAATACGTGTGCACGGTATTAAGCTTCAGATCTCCATCGAACGTGGGGAGTTTCAAAACAGGTGCCTTTTTGGAGAATTGTCCAGTAGCTATATGTTCTTGAAAGAATTTTGAGGATCCAGCAGTCTTTCTGGATGACCTATTCTCATTGCCCTTCTTGTAGCCCTGGACCACGGCTTTGGTACGAGACGCTGCCAGCGATGCCTGGCCAGTGTGGAATTGCCTCGATAGGTGTGATCTAAGCATTTCAAAGCTGAGAGATATTGCGATATTTTGCGGTTGAGCGAAGTCGAGAGTTTGAATGAAAAGATTTGGCCAACGAATTCCGAGGGCATCAAGAGTCGGAACTTGGTCGGAACTTGGTCGGAATAGTTTAGTGGGTCACGTGGCTTATTTGGTAAGAATTCTTTAAGAAGCAAGTTTTAACTATACAAATTTATACGAGTCATTCCTTTGAGTCTTCAGAGGCGGGCACAGTTCTAGACTCCACTTGCTCTGCGTCTGTACTTTCCTTTGGTTCCACTTCAGCAGAGTCCACTTTCTTAGTGATCCCCTTAGCAGTCAAGAAATCGAAAACACCCTCTGTGGCATATGAGTCTATAAAATTATAGAATGCGTTAAAGACATTCTCTGAAACCTCCTCTTTGTAAATCTTGTCATAGATATGCTTCATCTTGAATTCTTGCATCTCAGCCTCGTATTTTTTGAAGTCAATCGGATTGTAACCGAAATCGTTCAATCTTTGATTATATCCAGAGTAGACGGGTTGCTCAAGTAGAAGGCCAAGTGCTGGGGCTTTTGGAATGTTTGCCTTATCTGGTGCGAAAGCCTCGTTGATCCTTTCAAGTGGACATCCTGTTCTAACAACCAAGGTGGCCATTGCAATCATTTTTCTAATCTGATGAAGCATGAAGGACTGTCCATGGATTTTAATCGAGCACCATTCGGTCTTATCAATGACAAACGGGTCACTAACAGTGATTTCTTTCATGAATCTCGAGGCACTTGGGTCTTTGAAAGTTTTCCCCAAAGTGAAATTATGGAAATTATGATGACCGATATAGATATTCATGGCTTGTCTTAAAAGAGTGAGTTTTTCTTGTGAAATTCTATAATCTCTCTTATGTGCATATTCGATAGATTTGAATTTTTTCACTAACCAAGCGGTTTGTTCATTTTCTTCATACTCTTCTTGAGATTTAGGATTGAAATCTTTGATCATTCTCATTTCATCTTCTGAAAACCCTGCATCTTTAACTTTTTGTTCATAGTCTTTCCAAAATTGTTCACTTTCTTCGTCTTTTCTAGTTGTTCCTGGATTCAACTCTTCTTGCTCTTTGATCTGTTTGGCCAAATAACTCGAAGGTTTAGGTGCAATCAGGGCATAAGTTGGGATCAAGTATTCATAGATTCTTGAACCACACATCTTTCTACAATCAAAAGCCTTATTAGTTCTTTCAATGCCCCAAATTCTTATCGTTTCCGGTAAGAATGCATTAATTCTCTCGACAATCTTATCATCCTCAATGATCATCTTTAAAGAGATGACATTGCCAGCTGCATGGACACCTTTATCAGTTCTTGCAGCCCTCATGAAGCCGGATTTCTTAGGATCATCCGCATTATATGGGGAGATGGCACCTGCCTTGATGAAAGCATCAAAGAGATCACCTTCAATGGTTTTATGTGGTGGATTCATCTGCATACCATGATAACCAGTCCCGCAATAACCAAGCATCACGGCAACTTTTTTTTTGGGTTTTTTCTGGATTGGGTTCCCATTCTCGTCTAACAGGGGCTTTCTCTCCTCACGTTGATTCCATTCTTTGCTATACACAGAGGTTAGAGAGGGGGGGTAATTACACGCCTGTTAGATAACACACATACCCACTCTTGTCTAGGTTTCTTGCTTTCGCTCCGATCCGTGTCGGATTTCCTGGCCCTCGTCCACTTGGCTCTCTGGCCTCTCTGGACAGCCTGAGCAGACTGTTCCTCACCAGCGCCCACAGCTTCATCGGCCATTTTGTTGTAAACTAGTCCGTATTTGATACCCAGAGCGGAAAAACAAAAAAAAATTTCGGCCTAAAAAGTGGGCTTTCTTTGGTGTTTGGATGTCAGGAAAAACTTTCTCGGAGCTCATCGCTTCAATTCTTTCGATTCTTTGTATTCGTAGATTCTTCTTCAGATTATTGCTGGGAAGTTCGGGCTGCCTCTCATATTGATCTTGTTGTGTGTGCCTAAATGAGACCGCTGACAGAGGAGGAAACGAAACTCGTTTTCGAGAAACTCGCAACGTACATCGGACGCAATATCGCATACCTTGTTGATAACAAAGAGGACCCACATGTGTTCAGACTGCAGAAAGACCGTGTCTACTACGTCAGTGACAAGATTGCCAAATACGCCACGTCGGTGGCGAGACCGCAGCTGATGTCCGTGGGGACCTGTCTGGGCAAATTCACAAAGAGCGGCAAGTTCAAACTTCACGTTACAAGTCTATCGGTGCTATCGAAATATGCTAAATACAAGATATGGATCAAATCCAATGGTGAGATGCCATTTCTATATGGGAATCACGTGTTGAAAGCCCACATTGGCAGAATGTCCGATGATATCCCAGAACATGCCGGTGTTGTTATATATTCCATGTCCGATGTCCCGTTAGGCTTTGGAGTTAGTGCTAAATCTACTGTGGAGTCCAGAAACTTGCAACCAACAGCTATAGTGGCTTTCAGACAGTCAGATATTGGAGAGTATCTGAGAGAGGAGGATACGCTGTTTACGTGATTAACTCTTTCTCTTCTCTTCTCTTCTCTTCTTTTGCGGGTATGATAACATGTATATTACAAACGGTGATAGTACAAGAGTCACTCAATGCGTGGCTTTTTGGTTAGTTTTGAGTCGTCATCGTCTTCGGAGGAATCCTCTTGATATGAAGGTAGTGCTTTGTCATTGGCTAAGTCAACATCGTGCGGTATTGGTGGTATATATAGTGGATTATGTCTTTGCCTTCTTTCCAATTCACGTTGTTTCCAACTTTTCTCAATCAGGGGAGAATAACGTATCAAATCATCTTTTGAAACGGCATCTTTTATACTTTGTAAAACTTTCTTCACAATGGTTACATGATTCCCATTGGCCTTATCATCACGAAATCTCAATAATCTCCAGTTTTGATCCTCATCTTTATTACACTCCACTATTCTTTCCTCCAAAGGTTCTTGTAAAGATTTCAATTTCTCCCATTCATCATCTGTACATTTCAACTCTGCAAAATATGAATATTCATCCTTCCCTTGATTCGTCCCATGCCAAACGTGTAATTGGAGCCCAGGTTTCACGTCATAATTTGGATATGATCTATCTGGGTCCCTTTCATCCAATTCTTCATCAATAAATATAGGTATATCGAGATGGAGTCTGAAATCCACAGTGTTTTCTTCACTAGGTTTCCATTTCAACAACGTTGAATCCGTTCCGAAAACGTATGGAGTTTCACAACATGTAAAGATCAACCCATCAGAGACATGACCTAAATGTTTCATCAATTCGAAAACTTTGGGGATTTTATAACTCAATTGCATGTTTTTCAAACTTATTTTGAAAGGGAATGATTCACATTCTTTTGGGTGATGTTCTCTTAGTTTGAAATATGGTTTGAAGAATTGAGTCTCAAGGTATCCAAGTCTTTTTTGTAAAGGCTTTGATACAATGCTTTTGTTATTAAGAGCAAGACAATCAAACATGAGATATCGAAGCTCTTTCTCTCCATCCAAGGGTCTTTTCGATATCACAAGTTCCCCGTCAATCAAAGTACCGTTATGATAAGTGTGTTCACCTTCAGGTAAAGGGAAATGGAAATTTGGCACTCTAAAGAACTGGTTTTCTCTAGTTATAAGGAAAACGGCTTCAATACCATCAGGGTCCGTAATACACAACATCAAACAGCGCAAACCATCAGATTTCTCACAAACAAAATAATCCCTCCTTAATAGATTCTCATCTATATGTTTCCTTTCGAATGAAACAGGCTGAGAGCCAACAAAATGCTCACCTCTATGACCAACGAGCCTGTTTACCAACATTTTAAGCTCATGAGAAATCGCATCTGGCATAAGGTCGCCGGGAATCTCCGGGAAATCACGTTCTTCTAGCATCCTTGATGCCAATGCTCCACTCCTCGATAAGATGTAAACAACACAGAGAAGATTTAAAACAGCAAAGGGTTCATACAGAGACAAGGTCCATATATAAATTGAAAGTTCCGTCCGCATAATGAAAACTAAAACTTACCCGGCCTAATACGCGAACTCGTTTGCCATGTCGCGAACACGCTCGACGTGTTTTTGCAAGATACTAACAAATCTCTCTCACAGAGACAAAAGCCTGGAACACTCGTCTCTCTTCCATTAGTAGAATCAACGGATGAACTCTTTGGGCAACAGGAGCAGGACTGTGCCGAAGCCCCGGCCTAAAAAGTTCCATGGCTCTGCCCGTTTGGACCAATACACCATCATCGAGAAACTGGGTCAAGGCACGTTTGGTATAGTGTATAAGGGAAGACATAAACGTACTACACATTTAGTGGCTATCAAGAGGATATTGCAACGGGATATAGAGGACCCGTTCCCTATAACTGCATTTCGAGAGATCTCCGTGTTGAAGAAGCTACGTAATGATCACGTTGTCGAATTGATTGAAATGATCTTTGATAAACCTGGTGGTGAAGAAGAGTTTAAAGAGCTAACCTCCAAAATTGGTAAAAGTTTCTATATGGTATTCCCCTATATGTCTTTTGACTTGACGGGGATATTACAGAATCCGGATGTCACTTTGGAAGAAGCTGATAACAAGAGTATAATGAAACAATTATTAATGGGGATTGATTACATCCATACCATGGGGTTCTTACACAGAGATATAAAAGCTGCAAACATATTGATAAATCATAATGGATTACTCAAAATTGGTGATTTTGGATTGGCAAGAGACTATTTTGGACCAAAACCTACAATGGATAGCCCCGGAGGAGGTGTTAGTCCCATGACTGAAGTGGTTATGACGCGATGGTATAGGGCTCCAGAAGTGTTATTGGGGAACAGAAAATACACTACGGCCATTGACCTCTGGGCATGTGGCTGTGTACTTGGTGAACTGTATGAGAAAAAACCTATATTGCCTGGGAAATCCGATATCGAACAAGCTTATGATATATTCCGTTTGATTGGAGAACCTAATGCAAAGACAATGCCCGGGTTTGAATCATGGCCAATGACCTCCAAGTTGAGAATAAATCCACAACGCGGGTGTCTAAGGAGTAGGTTTGAAGCGTTGATGACACCGGATGCCATAGATCTTTTAACAAATTTACTCACATTGAACCCCATGATCAGACTCACGGCAAAGAAGGCACTTGAACACAGTTGGTTTATTAATGAGCCTTTACCGAGAGCCAGAGTAAAGGCAGAATTTGCAGAGTGTCATGAATCAGACGTGTTGAAAAGGAAAGAGAAGGAAAAAGCTCAACAATCGAATCCTCGGTCATTACCTCCTGTCCCTACAAACACAAGGCCAAGAAGGGATTTCCTCCCGTCTGGACCCTCAATGAACCACTTCCCAGTGGAACGCCCTGCCCAGCAACAGCCCTATCGACGTGTGAACAGGCCACCACGCGATGTATGGTACCCGGGACAAGACAGAGACGCAAAACAGCCCTACAAACGCCAGCGAACGGACAGAGACAACCATTACAACAGAGGCTACAACAGACACGGCAACATCGACCCTTCTTACTAATCTCATATATTCTAAGTAATCCCTTCAAAAATGTGTAGAGAGGAAAAACAATCCCGCTATATATAACAGAAAATCAAAACCCGCCCAAAAAACATTACTGAAAATTCATATCGAAACTTCAGCCAGCATCGAACGTTGGCGGTATCGTAACTGATTGGTCCAATGAGCTCACCGGAGCCTCGACTCAAACGGCGCGCTGCCAAAGTCGACTACACTGAAAAGAAAGAGGATGAGTTCATCAGGAAAGTTGAGCCCATCAAGAAGCGGAAACAAGAATCAGAGACGCCACCGGTTGACGACGATTTCCCCTGGAATCTACAACCTCAGAAGGAGTACTTCTCACATTTGCTCGATTTGCAAGGCGCTCAAGTCCACGATGGCGTCGTTTTGAAGCTTCGAAACGGCCAAAAGTTGAAAAAGAATGACAACATATACCTTGTATGTGAACCCCCGGGGGAGCCATACTATATCGGTCGGATCATGGGGTTTGTAAAGAAGAAGGCATCTTTCGCAGAAGAAGAGGAGATGCCTAAGGGGGTTCACCCTGCTGAGGATTTCGTTTTCAAGATCAACTGGTGGTATCGTTCTAGAGACATTTCAAAGCATTCCTCCGATTCAAGACTAGTCTATGCTTCGATGCACTCTGATACTTGTCCATTACAAAGCTATAGAGGGACCTGTGTAGTGAAGCATAAGGACGAGATTGAAAATATCGATGACTATAGAGAAGTTTCCAATCAGTTTTGGTTTGATAAATTGTTTGATCGTTACATGATCAAATTCTATGATGTACTACCTACGTCACTTTTAACAAGTCTCCCTCCAAACTTCTTAAAAGCTTTGAACAAGAGGTTCCAATACGTTTTTGTCGAACAGGGGAAAAGTAAAGACATGTTACAATCCCCAAAGAGTTGTGTCAAATGTAACCAATGGTGCACTGCCAATGATTCCATAGAATGCTGTGAATGCAACGGAATATACCATATGCTTTGTCTCGACCCTCCATTATATAAAAAACCTGCAAGAGGGTTCGCCTGGTCTTGTATCAACTGTACCAAAAGACTCGAAGAGAAGAAAATGATACCAAATGACAATATTCCAGTACCCAGTGACCAAGAATCACCAATTTTGGAGGAAAATTCACAAGAACCAGTGAAAATCCCACTTTATGAAGAACTTGCTATTGCCTTTCTCGAAAGGGATCGAAATATTTCTTTGCAAGAGAGAAGAAATCAAGAGGAATGGATATATCGATACTTGGGAATGCATGCTAAACTTGAAGACGCATTGGATCTCCAGGATAGACCCTATCCTCGTGCAGCTTCTAGATTAGGCTCAAAGCATCAACTGACTGGAATTCAAGATTGGTATGATCATCACGTTGTCTATTATGACAATAGAGACCTTGCTGAAGAATTCCAACCACAATCAACAAGTTTGAAAAAAAAGAAGCAAGATGGTAGACGGAAAAAAAGTCAATCAGAGGATCTAGATGAAGAGAACCAAGAAATTCTAAGACTTCCAGATGAGTTCAAAGATACACCCCCAGATGAATTTCCTCCTTGGTTGCAACCAAGACCTAAGGGTTACATTGAAAGAGGTGGAGATGCCACTGCAGAGCTCATGTGGAAAGAACCGGAGGATGAATCCGTTAGTGAAAAGATTGATGATTACATTAAGGAATGTGCTCCGATTGCTGAGGCTCTCAATTTATTACCAAACACTCCAAATTTCATGGATTCCATCTTGAAGAATTTGCTAGACTCCAATTACGATTTTGCAAAAGCAATGGAGTTGAACAAATTGCTAACAAGAGAGAGTTTGAAAGAACCAACGTTTACATCTGCTGAGATCAAGAAATTTGAAAATGGAGTGAAAAAATACGGGTCTGAGTTATACCCAACTTTCAAAGAAGTCAAAACTCAACCGTTCTCAATGATTGTTAGATTTTACTATCTATGGAAGAAGACCAAGAATGGGCATCTCATTTGGGATAATTTTGAAGGACGGAAGAAATACAAATCCTCTCATCCGGAACAACCAGATGAAGATCTCAACCTTGGGAACTCTGCAGACGATTCATCATACGACAGTCGAAAATCAACAAAGAAAAAATTTCAGTGCAAGCATTGCAAAACTCTGGAGTCCCTTCAATGGTATAAAGGTTATGGCCAACAGCATCTTGATGGGAATCCCAACGTGGTATTAGCATTGTGTCTAAGATGCGCAAGACTGTGGAGAAGATACGCTGTCATTTGGGAGGACCCGAATGAAGTTCTGAAACGAGTGGGACCAAGGACAGGCAGTAATTGGCGTAAAAAGGTTGAATTTGAACTTCTTACAGATGCTGAGCTTATAATGAAAAAACGGGCTGAATCTACAAATGGTGAGTATAAGCGCAAGAAGCAACAAAGCGTTGATCTTGAAGAAAAGGGCACGACCAAGTCATCTATTGAACCTTCCCCACCACCAGAGAAGAAAAAGATCATCAAAGAAGAGAAAGAGAAACCAGAAATTCTTATATCTCCTGTTGTTAATGATACCGGATCACTAGTTCTCAACCAGCAATTGATTGAAAAATATTACTTTTCAACATCTCCTCAATACAATTCTCGCCCGAAATTCAAAGAGTCCATTACTCAAAGAATATCATCATCATCGTCTATTTCCTGGTGTACGCAGAATGTCAAACCATTGAAGTCCGACATTTGTGGTGTATGCTGTGACACCACTAATATCTCAAACTCCGTAAGCTGCCAATCTTGTGGTATGAGTGTTCATTGTGCATGTTATGGGGTTGATGCCGAAGATGTCACCGATCCTGGTAAACGGAAGTGGGTTTGTGATCCCTGTTCTAACGATCTAAATCCAATCATTTCCATTGATCGTCGGTGTGCGATATGTCAAGACGATAGCGCAACACAGTCTGCCCTTAAAAGAACAAGTGATGGGAAATGGGCTCATGTATTATGTGCACTATTTTTGGATGATGTAAAGATTGGCGACACTTCTGCGTTACAGCCAATAGTTGGCCTCGAGAAAATCATTGCCAAACGATTAAACTCACAAGATTCTCAGTTTGATCTTGCCTGTTGTTCATGCAAGACGCATGTCAAACCAGCGGAAGTTTTCAAACACCGAGGATATAAAATTGGATTCCAGCTTGATGTGGATGTAAAGACTGATGCCAAGGCTATAAAATTCGGTAGCTCACTCGGAAAACTAATACCTTCTATCCTGTGTCCATGTGAAGCGACAGCACCAAAGACATTCGTTCCAATGTTTGAAGAAGTGAGACGATACAAGCAAAGTGGTGTTTTCAGTGCTATTGGTGTCTTTATGGAGGATAACAAAAAAGCCATATCACCATTTAGTGGGGCGCAGGCCCGGTTTCAAGAACTCAGTGAGGCTCATCGTATCTTGAAAGGTGGAACAAAGAGCTCAGGTGAGGAGAATGGGACAAAGGCGGTCAAAGACATTGAATGTACCAATTGCCATATAACCAAAACATTGAAATGGATGGATCTCGATGGTGATACAAGTTGCTTTTCTTGCTGGTTACAGAGAAACCACCAGGAACGTGAGATGGATGACGATGACAATGATGATGTAACAAAAGTGATTGAGGCTGCGAATACCGTTTTAACTGGAGATAAGTATGGAATTCATGATGAACATGATGTAATCACCGTTGTTATATCAGCCTCACCGGAAGTGAAAACTGAACCGACACAGAACGATCAACTGCATCCCCAATTATTGCCTCCACTTCATACTTTCACCAACGAAAACCTACCACCTTTATCCACGTTTGAGCATCAGCCAGAACCTTTGAGTAAGGTTCCCGTGACGGCGCCAGTTCAAGAGCCTGATAGCTCAGAACCACCACAGTCTATTGCTCTACCACCGATGGGCACCTTCACACCACAAACGGACGATAAGAAGATGAGCATTGGAAGCATCTTGAGTTAAAGATCATCTGGAGATCCAATCACAATTGGTGCTTTTACGTATTACGAAACCCACACACACATCCGAACACCAACTTACTGACATAACCTATAAACAAAATTTTCTCCGATGTGTAAGGAATCCTTTAAGCGAGCAAGGACTTTATATAGAAGAATGTTCAGACCGATAAGACTTTTACCTCGCCAGTTCATTAGATACAAACATACCGTGCCTACGCGTTCCGAGATCAAAGACATCAAGCGTATTGAACCAGTGACGCCACGTGACATTGCACAGTCATCCACAATCAAGATTGAACTCGCAGAGAACAAGGCACCGGTGAAGCCCAAGAAAAAGAGACCGCTACTTTCAGACTCGAAATATGAACAGGAGGACTACAAGCTGCCGAAGTGGATGCAAGGGATAGGTGAAGTTGTTATTGCCACCCTTAGACTCGATATGGACAGGATCCGTGCTGGACCAATTGCAGCTTCTGTATATTACGCCGAGTGTAAGAAACAAGGGTTACAATTTGAGGATGAAGAATTGAGTAACTCAGCCAAGTTTTTCTACGAAGATTTGAAATTACCACGTACTTTTTCTCAATGGTTTCAAATCACAGCGCTGCATACATGGATGTTGAGTGTACGTATGCGTGCGATGCCGTTCAAATACGGTAGAAACTATCAACAAAAGTTGATTGATAGGTTCTTTAGGGATATGGAGCTGAGATTGCATGACGAAATGAATGTTAATTCATCAAGGATCTCTGACCAATACTTGAAGGATTTTAACGAACAATTGAGAGGGCTTGTATGTTCGTATGACGAAGGGTTTGCTACAGATGATGCTACTTTGGCTAGTGCGCTTTGGAGAAACTTATTCAATGGGAGAAGGAACATTGACTATGCCCATTTGGAAGCTACTGTAAAGTACGTTAGAGAACAACTTTATGTGTTATCCAAGATGAGCGATAGAGATTTTGCGTTTGGTAAGTTTAGATTTGTTCCAGCAGATGAAATTGTGAATAGATTTACCAAAGAGCAAGAAGAGGAGATGATTGCCAGAGCAAGAGAATTATATGAGCCAAAGGAAGGCGAAAGAATATTACCTAGTCAGAGATCAAAGTTGAGTTATGAGAATTGAAATGTATATACTGAATATGGGGTTTTTAAATTTGTTTGATAGTCACGTCGAAATAAGGTGCCGATTTTGCCCTGTAGAGTTCATCAAGGAAATTAGCCATGAAGGTGCCTGGACCTGTGGCTTTTTTAGCTGCGATTTTGCCAGCGTGCTTGTATAAAGCCACTGCATCCACTGTGGTTTCAAAAGTGTGTTTACTGTTCACTGCTAAGAACGCAGCAATGACACTGGCTAATGAGCAGCCTGATCCTGTGATCTTACCCATAAGGTGATGTCCACCCGATATCGTAACAGCTTTATCAACAGATGCAACTATATCCACTTTACCTGTAACAACAACAACACAATTGCGCTCATGTGCAAGGTTAGATGCGATACTAGCCACTTGATTTAACGGTAACTCCTTTGTACTATCAACGCCCCGCATTTCACTTTTAACCCCAGCACAAGTTGATATTTCACCCAAATTACCCTTGATGACACTAATTCCACCTTGAGAAAGTAATTTGAGATTGAAATCACGCCTGTAATCGGAACCACCACAACCGACAGGGTCAAACACAATAGGTTTATTGTGGTTGTTGTAAGTTTGCAAAGCCACTTTGAACAATTCGAACATCTCTTGAGTCAAAGTCCCAGAGTTCAACACCAGGGCACAACGAGGTAAGCTTGCAAATGACTCAAAATCACCAGAAGCCTCGGACATGACTGGCGATGCACCGATGGAGAGGGTTATATTGGCACTGAAATTCTTCACAACTCCATTAGTTATATGATGGACCAACGGTGGTGAACACTGAATTGACTCCAGAGTATCAATCGGCGTGTCTCTCCATTGGAAAGCGGTATTGATCACATGGCGTAGCTCCCTTGTAGCTCTTCCAGCTTGTGCAGAGCCCATGATGCACGACACAACGGCAACACCATCAACGCCGGTATTGGAGATGACCGACCCAGCATTGTCCTTGTTGATTCCACCAATGGCCACGCTCTTGATGTTGGAGCCTCTGAGCATTCCAACCAGGCGTGCCACTTCCTCGACGCCAATGGGCCCACTCTTGAGCTTCTTCGTCTGAGTGCCAAACACAGCGCCGATGCCAACGTAGTCAGCAACACCTTGGTCCAGAACCTCCTGCAGCTCTTGGCCAGTGTTCACGCTCACCCCGATGATCTTGTCTCTGCCTAGCATCGCTCTCGCCAGGCGCGCAGGCATATCGTCCTGGCCAACGTGGACGCCCTCGCAGCCCACCGCCAGCGCCACGTCGACGCGGTCGTTGATGATGAGCGGCACGCCAAACGAGGAAGTCAGGGCGTGCAGAGCCTTCGCCCGCTCGATCAACTCTCGAGTATCCGCCTCCTTTTCACGCAGTTGCACCATTGTACACCCGTTCAGCAGCGCTTGCTCCACCTGGCCGGCCAACGAGCAGCCTGCGCCGAGCCTGGAGTCCGTCACGAGGTAAAGCGAGCAGTCCATTGGCTCATTGTGCGAGGGAGAAACCAGCGGTGTTTGCCATCCATTTATTTATTTATAGCTGGTACCCAAAGCTCCACATAAGCGCATCTCGAATTTTTCATTCGCTTATACACAACTACACTTCTATAAAGCACAAACATGAAGCTGACACCGTCTTTGTTGGAGGAGGCACCGTCGTATCTGAACTGCGAAGGAGATCGCACGCTGTGCCTGAGGAGCCTGGCGCTGCGCTCGTTGGAAGGGCTCACGACGGATATCCATCGAGTAGTTGATGCGACGGGCAACGAGCTTCTGGTGCTGAGCGTGCCGCTGCTGGTCAAGCTGAAGGCTCTGCTCGTGGCGATGAATAAGATCAGCATCATCGACGAGGCGATCAGCTCGCAGGTGCCGCAACTGACGACGCTCTCACTGATAGCCAACAACATCACCAACTGCGGTGCTCTCAAGCCATTACAACCTTTATCTACACTGGAAAATCTCTATCTGTGGGACAACCCGGTGACAAAGACACACAACTACAGGGAGTTTATCATATGGCTGCTGCCACAGCTGAAAGTGCTGGATTTCGCCAAAGTCAAGGACAGTGAGAGGAAAAGGGCTATGGAGTTGTTTGGTACACACGCCGAGCCTTCTCCATTGGTCAACACTTTGCTGATGAAAAGAGATACAATGGCAGAGGATTCCACAATGAACAGGGTTTTGCAAAAACTGACACCTGAGGATAAGCTCAGGTTGAAAGAGGAACTTAAACGTGCAACCACTTTGGCTGAAATCGATAGAATTGAAAACGCATTGAGAATCGGCTACATATAGAAATAAAATGGATTACTATGCATTTATTCATTCATTAACTTTTCAAGCACATAGACACCTTGAATAACAGCTGTTAGGTCCCTTTTGGTTATGGATAACGCTACTTTTGATTCCGAAAATGCCTTTCTGGTCTTCACTACTCGTAGCATGGAGTTGGCCTCCAAAGAGCTTAAAACTTCAAGAAACTCTGTCTTTTTCAGCATTCCCATCAACTGATCAACATTACCATGCTTAACATAGTACTCATACAGCGAGTTGACACTAAGAGTCTGGAAGGGATTCGAGGCCTCAGCTTTGACTATCATGCACAGAATAAATTTTTGAGAAAGGTTCAAACTTCTTAGCTTACTTGCTGTATTTCCGTTGAATACAGCATTTGTAATACGAGCAATGTGCTGGATCTTGACTAGATTTATATCCTCCTTGACATTATGTCTCTCTTCAAGGATATTCAAACTTCTAGACTCCCTTTCAACTAATTCAATTGCACTGCGACAGATATCAAAAGCCTTTCTCAAATCACCAGTATTAGAGGCACTTTTCTTAGCACATAGTTGAATCGCTGCTGGATGGAAAAGGGGGATTTTATCGTCCTGTGAATCATCGTTTAAACTCTGTAATTTCCACTTGATGATCTTTGCAATCTGATCTGCACTATATGGCATAAACGTCAAAGTGTTGGGACTCAATCCATTCATTTTGAGTCTTGGGAGTAATCTATCAACCATGTCTAATGCATTAGATATCCCTATCAAGATCATCTTACAACTCACTGCCCAACTGAACAACGTAAAGACCTCATCAGTTTGCTTTTGTAACATCTGATCCAATTCATCCAACACGATAACAGTCATAGCAGAACGTTCTTGACTCAGCAACTTGAATAACATCTCCTTTGACTCTCGTATATGAATCTTCTTGCCCGTAAGTGTCTTGTATATATCCGCGTAAAGGTTGCTCGTCTTAACAACCGTCATACAGTTCACATATCCATACCCAACATTATAATCCACTCCGTCAATCTCCACAGGTTGTACTTCAGGGCTATCCAAATCAACAAGTTGGCTAATGCTCAGTTTCACTTGTGCTGTCTTCCCCGTACCTGGTGGTCCTGAAATATAAAGGGAAGTAGACTCCTTGGAAGCAATGTGCGACGTTAAGAAGTTCTCTAGAGCCGTGGCTTCAACTTGACGTTCGGGTAGATGGTTACCAAAACTGCTTAAACCGGCACTTCTCTGGAAAATGGCCTTGGCTCTAGAATATATGGAATAAGGCGTTATATTTTCCTTATCCTCGATGATCGATTTCTTCAGTGGCTTTGTTGGTGTCACTGGTGGGGTCAATGGTATTGATTTGGGCTTCTGTTCAGCAGCTTCACCACCTTCATCACTCTTTAAAGATTTGCCAAAGTCTAATCTCTTGACAGCTTTTGTATCAACACCAGATATAATGGAGATCTGTGACGATTTATGGATGGGTGTAGTTTCTGGGGTCAGCATTGCCTTCGTACGCCTCACTCGTTTCTTAGAAGGGCTCTCCATCATCGTCTCTTGCTTCGAGTTCGTTCTCTTTCGACTTTTCGGTGTCGTGCTCTGTGGTGATAGTGTATCTTGCAACTCTTTCAGTGCGGCAGGAACCTCTTTTGGCTCTTGATGGTCATCATTCTTCATTGGTCCTAGCACTATATCGAGGAACCCCATTGTCCCTTTCTTCAACTGTAGTGAAACTCAAGTTTGAGAAGTGTCGTGAATGAATTCTTTTTAAATGTTTAAACACGCACTTAATCTATTTACCCTTTTAGGAAAGTGACGCGCTTTTTTTGGATAAGAATTTTTGACGCGTAGGATTTACGTGTTTTTTTTTTTCAATTTCTATCTTCTTTATACGCGACGCGTAGAATCGATTCTAACCTTTCTTCATTTTGAATACAAAGTTCTCCTGAGTCCATACAACAGGTTTTTTTTTCTTCAAAAAGTACATATATTACACCTTTTATCATTTCAACTTTTTAGTTCCCCCAGCACGACCTCTTGGTTTCTTTGGTCCTTCATAATGCTGATATCCTAATTTCTCCAACGCTGCTGAGTTTACCCAATCAAGACATCTTTGAATCTCTTTGTCCTCCCTCACTCGATGTAATCTCTCTTGGCTCATGGCAATGAGTTTCCTCTTCTGTCTATGTTCTTTCATCTTGCGTTTCTTGTTCTCCCTTCTTGCAATTCTTGATGATGGCCGAGATTTCTCAATTCTAGCCTCCTTTTCAGCAACTTTTTCTCGAAATGATTCCTCCTTTTGCTCAGCAGCCTTCTTTGCCTCGGCAAGGGAACGACGTGTACGTCTCGTCTCTTGCTCTTCGCCACTTACAGATTCGGGATCTTCTGGATCTGATCCAGAATCTGTGAAATCACTTTGCTCTTCGTCAGAATCAGAATCAGACTCAGTTTCTGAGATTATAGTCTCATTGATCACTTTGAGAAGTGTCTCCTCCTCTTCAGATTTGACATCCAACTTTAATGCCTTACGACGAGTTGAGATACTTGCAGTGATCTTGTCCTTAACTGCACTCAACTCTTTGATCAACTTAGACTCTCTTGTCCCCCAAGGGTTCAACCATTTCATTAATTTTTCAATTTCATCAACAGAATCGTAGAATCGCCAATCCGCCGAAGTGAACAGTGGGTCTGGGCTCTCTTCAATGATCTTCCGCTCTTGAGGAGTCAACCCTTCTGCTGTAGCTCCATACTCATCAACCAAAGTACGACTATCAAAAGACGATTTGATCCTTTTATCCTCTTGATCAAATTTTATACCAAAGACTTTTTCAACCCGTTCAGTAAAATCAGAGGGAAGGGTATTCCAAAATGCTGGTTTGATTTCATCAACAGTGGCATCATCATCGTCCTTTTGACCTTCTCCGAGGATTTTCGTATCTAATCTAGATGTGAGGCTCGGATCTGAAGAAGTTTCCTTCTTCACCTCACTCTTGACAGTTATCTCCTCTTCACTGTCCTCTTCATCGTCCTGACAAAGTCTTCTCCATTCTTTTATTAACTCCTTTTTGAAATTCAAGACAGAGTATAGGTCTTCTTGAGTGGGACCCTGTACCCACAATCTTCCCATCAAATAATTCTCAGCCTGCAATTCATCCTCATCATCCTCATCCTCATCCTCGACGTCATCTTCATCTTCATCATCAGACCTTTTCCCACCTCCCAAATTCGGTAACCCATTGTTTTCAAACCACCAATACCTATTGTAAAGTCTGTCTTTACCCAAATACTTGATTCTTTGAACATCCAGCTCCACAATTCGCCTTTCCAGTTGCCTTCTTTGCAAACGTAAATCTTCAGATATTTTCAACTGTGCGGTCCGACTAGCAAGTAATGTAGCGAATTTTTGATCTGCCTTGGCCATGTTCAACTCCGTTTCACTAGGTTCCACTTTTAGACCGGTTCTTCTTCTTCTTTTTTTGGATTCCCCATCTTGTTCATGGTTGACAGTTTGGGTGACAGATTTATTACCCTGTAAATCACGAAGCTCCTTATCGATGTCTTGAGCTTTCTCAAATGCCTGTTTGTAGTCTCTTAGTTTTTCCAATCGTTCCCTTCTCAATTGAGTAGATTCCTCCATGCACTGGTCTAAATATTGCCTTATGGACGAGGAATTCACGAGCAATGAGCATAGAATATTTAAAGCCTTGATTTTCAAACCTGCTGGAAGATCCAGAAAATATCTTAAAAGCGAGTTGCTTGAAACGGTGGAGTCTAATGGGGCAAGTTCGTCAAATATCGTTTTGATATCTTCCTTCCAATCTTTGAGATCACGAACTTCATCCAAAATGCCAAGAAGAATGATTTGCCAACCACCATCTTTGAACTTGCGTTGCGCAAGACGTTCAACATATGACAATTTTTTATAAGTCAAAAACTCTTCAACTCTATTCGTCTCCTTATGAGTTGCCGTTTTTGAGTCAAATTCAGGACTTTCGTCCTTCACATCTTCCTTCTTCAAATCCCCATTTTCCACATCATCATTCGTTTTATGGTGCCCATTAGTCTCGTGTTCCTCCTCCCCTTCTTCTTCATCACTAGTGTCGTACTCTTCCGGGATCACAACGTCTAAGGCTGTTCCATGAAGAGGAACAAATAGAGACAAAACAGCACAAAAGATTTCATCCAACAAAGGACATCTCCTTTGGCTCGTCCAGTTCATCGCTGTCAGAAAATCGTCAAAAGTGAACGTGTCCAGAAGTAAAGGGACTCTATAAACATTAAGGAATGTCCAACTCTCCAAAGCGTCACCAGCGTAATCTCCAAGATCTTCCAGTCTATGCGGTATTGGCTTTTGCGAGGTTAACTCAAACGAATTTTGTAAATCATCCACAATGGGTCTCTTCGGAGCCGCAGGAGGTATATTTGTTTGTTGAGATGCTCCGGATCTTGATGCAGTGGAAGCTGCCTTTTTGGCAGCTTGTGTGCTTCTTTTCGATTCTGGGGTCGGTTTCCGCTGTTGTTGATGTTGTTGTTGTTGCTCATCAGCTTTTGAAGCGTCTTTGGGGCGAAGCGCTAGGAGTTTTCGTCTAGGTGCTGGCTTTGATGTCCCCTTAAAATGAGCCAAAGAAGGCGGAAGCTCTGTGGGGATTCTGTACCTTTCAGCGTATTTCCTCTTGACAATCCAAGGGGCACCTAACTTTGGAGACCGTGTCACAGTCAATTTGATAAACGTTTTCACAAACCATTTGGTAAAATTATTTCTGTCTCTGGTGATTTGAGACTCATCGACAACTAGTTCCATACCGTTATCAACACGTGATACTCTATACTGGCAGTATGCTGGACGTTGAACATTACCATTAGCATCGTAGATAGCATTGAACTTGGCCTTCTCTCTGATTATGCAGCGTGTTTTGAAGTCATTTCGATAGTCGTTGAGCCTGATCATGACTGTCTCTCCTGGATAGTAATCGTTCTTGAAAGCTGTATAAACATCATCCACCAATTGGTCGATTCGAGGCACGGTGCTGAATTGTAAATGTCTCAATATCGGCTCTTTCAAATGTTCAGGGAAGTTCTCTTCCACCAATCTCATCTCACGCATTTCACTTTCATAAGCCTCGAAGAAAGTGAGACATGAATTACCAGTGATCTCACACACAAACTTTCGGGTCATATAGTAATCCATGCGTTTTAGATAATCCTCGTAATTCAGAAACCATTCCTGCGTGTGAGGGATGTACCAACATCGAACGTTGGTATTCTCTGGCAACGATGGCGTCTCAGGGAAAGATACGGGTTTCCTCTTGAATAGCACCTGGATCAAATGTTAGTACGCTAGTACAGAAGATGATTCGCCAGCCAACTCACCATCTCTCTCGGTAGATCGGCACCTGAAATGGAAACAATGAGCAAGGCTTTGACTCTTCTGCTGCTTCAACCACCGATTCTTCAGATCCACAATGTGAGGTTCTGTTTGGGTTTTTTTTTGCCCGGAAAAGAGCTTTTTGGATATATGGGCTCTCAGCTCTCTGGATCCCGCCGCCCCTCGGAATTGGACGCGTGCTTTCCCACGAAATGACACGTGACATGGTCGGAATGTCATTGGAGGGCACTAGCCACGTTTTCCCGTTTTGAGGATAATTCCTAATATGGGTGTTGTTGTATGTTTTTCGCACTAGCCACACATCATCTCTCGTGGCGCATTCATTTGAAATTTTTTTATTCGTTTTGTTTAACATGGCGCTACGCCAGTTTTCTAAACACTTGACGCCAACCATCTGGGAACTCATACAATGGACGGCCAACAGTCCAATAAGCCTCATAGGGCGGAGTCGACAAAGAACAGCGCCAAGAAGAAACTCCACACACAGGGCCACAATGCAAAGGCTTTTGCAGTGGCTGCTTCAGGCAAGCTCGAGCGTATGGCTAAGAGAACTCATGACCTGAATGAAAAAAAATTACACGTACCAATGGTGGATAGAACGCCAGATGACGATCCGCCACCGGTGATAGTTGCCGTTGTCGGGCCACCTGGGACTGGTAAAACAACACTTATCCGCTCACTAGTGAGAAGGTTGACTAAGAACACACTGAGTGAGATCAAAGGTCCTATCACTGTGGTTAGTGGCAAACGTCGTCGTTTAACTTTCATCGAAGTGGCTAACGATTTGAACTCTATGGTTGATGCTGCCAAAGTTGCTGATTTGGTGCTTTTGCTCATTGATGGTAATTTTGGCTTGGAAATGGAGACGATGGAATTTTTAAATATAGCTCAGCATCATGGTATGCCTAGAGTCATTGGTGTCACTACACATTTGGACCTTTTCAAGAAACAAAGCACTTTAAGAACTGCAAAGAAAAGGTTGAAACATAGGTTATGGACAGAAGTTTATCAAGGTGCTAAACTTTTCTATCTTAGTGGTGTTATCAACGGGAGATATCCAGATAGAGAGATTCTCAACCTTTCCCGATTCATCTCTGTTATGAAGTTCAGACCATTGAAATGGAGAAATGAACATCCATATCTGTTGGCTGATAGAATCACTGACTTGACCCATCCGGCACAAATTGAGCAAAATCCCAAAGTTGATAGAAAAGTTGCCATATATGGTTATCTTCACGGAACACCTCTTTCAGCAGAAAACGCAAGGGTACATATCGCTGGTGTTGGAGACTACACGGTTTCCAGTATCGAAAAATTACCAGACCCATGTCCGACACCATATTTTGAACAAAGGTTAGAGGAAGCGGAAAGGGAAAAGGCAAAAGAAGCGGCTGCCTCAGGTGAAGCTATAGCAAAGACCACAAGACGGCGAAAAAGATTAGATGATAAACAGAAAATTATCTATGCTCCAATGTCCGATGTTGGTGGTGTTCTCGTGGATAAAGATGCTGTTTATATCGATGTTGGTGAGGCTTCTTTTGTACCAGGTGAAGAGAAAGGTGTTGGTGAGAAACTTGTGACGGGTCTTCAAAGCGTTTCCAAGACCCTTGATGAACAATTCAATGAGGGACCAGGGTTGCAGTTGTTCTCCGCTGGAAAAGAGCTTAACGAAGTAGAAGAGAGTGAGGAGGAAGAAGAACTCAGCGAAGAAGAAGAAGATGCTTCAGGTGAAAACACGGGGAGAACCACCATGAGAAGCGCCAGAGTTTACGGGAAATCACTTCAAGAGGCAGACGATGATGAGGAAGAAGTTGATTCTGACGCAGATTTAGACGATGAGGAAGAAGACGCGAGACGTAGGTTGGTGGAGATTGATTTCGATGAAGAAACCAACGCTGCAGACTTTGAGCTAGAGGAGGCTAACACCTTGGCTGATGAGGAGGACTGGCACACAACTGCATCTAAACTGAATGGATCAATCAAGAGAAATTGGGATATCGGTAAATTGATATACATGAACAATATTGATCCGGCTGATGCTATCCGCAGATGGAGACAAGAGGAAGACGATGATCTGTCCGAAGAAGATATTGAGGCGGATGATGAGGATTTTTTCAGAAAAAAGACAGACGGCTCCACCGCCGTTGCTATAGACCTCGATAGATCCATTCCGGTATATCCTGATGTATCTGACTTAAAGGCCAAATGGAATGGTGAAGGTCTTAAGAAATTGCAGTCTCGATTCCTATCCTCTACTAAGAAAATATTAAATGAACAAGAAGGTGATGACGATGAAGAGCTCTATGGTGATTTTGAAGACTTGGAAGCTGCTGGTGCCTCTGAGACAACAGCTGATCGTAAAGCAGATGATAGTAACTCAGAGGATGATGAAGAAGGTAGTGATTTCCCAGATTTTGAGGAAGAAGAAAAGAAGGATGAAATCATTGATGAAGGCGAGACATCTGATGAGGATGAGGAGGAAGAAGCATTTGATCCATCTCTTTCTCTTGAAGAACGCCGTGCTTTGAACGCCAAAAAAAAGGAGAAACTGAGACTTCAGTTCGAAGAGGAAGAAGGACATAATTTCAAAGAGGATGCAATGACGGAGGAAGACACGTGGTATGAGATGCAAAAGGCTAAGATGGCTAAGCAACTCGAGATAAACAAAGCCGAATTTGAGGCTATGGATCCAACACAACGTGTCCGTATTGAAGGTTATAGAGCCGGTTCTTATGTGAAATTGGTGTTCAACTCCATTCCTCCTGAATTTATTGAGAATTTTGACCCTCGTTTCCCATTGGTCCTTGGTGGGTTGTTAGCATCAGAAGAGAGATTTGGGTTTATGAACGTTAGAATCAGAAGGCATAGATGGCACAAGAAGATTTTAAAGTCGAATGACCCTCTCATATTGTCTCTTGGCTGGAGAAGATTCCAGACTTTGCCGATATACACCACATCTGATTCCAGAACGAGATGCAGAATGTTGAAGTATACCCCAGAACATGCATACTGTAATGCGACTTTCTATGGGCCTTTGGTTGCCCCAAATACAACTTTTTGTGGTGTTCAAGTTGTGGCCAATAGTGATACTACAGGGTCTTTCAGAATAGCAGCTACGGGTATCGTTGAGGAGATTGACACATCTGTGGAGATCGTCAAAAAGCTAAAGTTAGTCGGTTACCCATGCAAGATTTTCAGAAACACAGCTTTTATCAAAGGTATGTTTTCCAGTGCCTTGGAAGTTGCTAGATTTGAAGGTGCTCAGATCAAGACAGTATCAGGTATCAGAGGTGAGATCAAACGTGCATTGAGTAAACCTGAGGGTAATTTTAGGGCTACTTTTGAAGACAAAATTCTCATGAGTGACATCGTCATCCTTAGAACATGGTATCCAGTACAGCCTAAGAAATTTTACAACCCTGTCACATCACATCTTCTCAGCGAACATGAAGAATGGAAAGGTATGAGATTAACCGGACAGATCAGAGCAGCTAATGGAATTGAACTGCAGAACAATCCAAACAGTCTTTACAAGAAAATTGAAAGAGCTGAGAGACATTTCAATGGACTGAAAGTTCCAAAGGGAATCAAGGCTGATTTGCCTTTCAAATCCCAAATCCATGAGATGAAACCACAAAAGAAGCAAACATACATGCAAAAGAGAGCTGTGGTATTGAAAGGGGAGGAGAAAAAGGCAAGAGCATTGTTGCAGCGGTTGAGTACGATTGCCAAGGCTAAAGACGAAAAGAGAAAGCAAACCAAGGATGAAAAGAGAAAAGAGAAGTTGAAAAAATTGGCCAAAGAGGAAGAGCTTAGAACGCAGAAGGAGAAAGAGAGAAAGAAGGAGTTCTTTGCAAAGGAGGGTAAAAAGAGAGGTCTTGGTAGAAATGAAGGTTCTGCCACGAAGAAAGCTCGTATATAATGCTTCCAAGCATGACAATCTTTATGTTTCTACATTGTATTAAAGTAATGAATGGATCTCTAGCTTCACTATTTTGACATTTCGAAAACCTCAAAACGTAGTAAGTGTACGTGATCAGATATATTGGGACAACCATCTAAAGGCTTCAGCATAACCCTGTCTCATCACCACACTACACATGAACAGTTCGATTGGTCTCCCTGTAACTTGGCCACCCTGTCTACCAGTTGTACCATACAATCCTAGGGCGGCTCTCACCTCATTCTCAGACACAGCTCTTGGAGAGTCAATCTTGTTACCCAAAATTAAAAATGGAACACCAGACAACTCCTCGATTTGTAACAAGGCATCCAATTCTGCTTTAGATTCTTCGAATCTAGCTGGATCGGCAGCGTCAACCAAAAAGACAATGCCGTTCACTTCAGGGAAGTAATCCTTCCAGACACGACGAGCCTGTTGATGCCCACCCAAGTCGAACGTTGTGAAGCGCACAGTTCCAATAGCAAGCTCTTCGGAAGTTGGATGTAGAGTTGGTTGTAAAGTGGCCAAACGGTCGTTTTTCAACATATGAAGTAACGTGGTCTTTCCAGCATTGTCTAGACCTAAAAAGAGCAGCTTAGCGTGCTTATTCCAAAGCCCTAACGAGGCAAGGATATCTTGAACTGTTGAGAGTTAGCTGACCATGCGTAAGAAAAGACTTTGGATTAACATACACCAGTTGAAGATCCACATTAAGATTCGTTTACTTTGATGAAGTTAGCAAAGCTGATAGATAGGATCAACGGCCAATTTTTTCTCGCACTAAGTAGATTCCTAAACTGACAAACAAGTTCGCGACTACAGGGCACCGTAACCATTCCCAAATAGGCAAAGTGTAGTATCTATTTCTTTCAACATATGACACATTTTTTTTTCTCTCTAAAATACAATGCTTTTTCTATATTCCAAGGTGGAATTTACATCTCTCATAAACATAAAACGAACAGGCAACCATTGGCACAATCTTCACAAAGCCAATGCTCAGCCCGACGTAGAACCCTCTGAATCCTCTTTCAAGCCATATCCTTTTCGTTATTTCAGCCATGCTGATGAATTTCCCATTATCGACACCTCCTACTTGCATCCGTCTCCGGATAACCTCGAATGGATAACTTGCAGTCTGTGATACCATACCTGCCATACCACCTGCCAACAGTTGTGCCCATGTGTTCAAGGGCACCCTGGATCCATGATGTTCATTGCGTCCTTCATAAGAGAGGGCCACAATCAAAGCTTCTTGATCCACTGTATATCGAGAGATGAGGGGTGAGCGCATAATGTCATGGATCACGTCATGGGTAAGAAACGAGACACCAGCATATGGCACCATTCCCATGATGGTAGGGATGAATCCTCTGTAAAAGTTTGTCAATTGCGAGATGGATCTAGGTAGAGTCTGTTTAAACCAATTGATGAGGAAGAATTGCCTGTCCACAATTGGATGCTCTCTATAAATCTCCCGTACGGTCCTTATAAGTCGTCCTTGACGGACATCGTGTATGTGATCTTTATGGCGGATGTGAACGTATTGCGGCTCTAGTTTTTTGGTTTGAAACGCTAATCTGACTCGGATCAAGTCCAAAGGGTACGTTAAGAACACCGAGCACAGGCCAGCAATGGATCCGGACATAAGCCGCCTTATAGATGTTTCATATTCTTCACTGGGAATCAACACTCGCCTCACTTGTTCGTATGCAATAAACTTAATGGCAGCGTATGGGAACACTCGTAGTAAAGTTGCGGAATGGCCTTGAAAGAACCCTTGGGCACCATCCGTGTGATATATCTCTCTTGCTGCTTTGAAGAGTCCCCCCAGCGATCCCGAGAACTGTCGGTAGTGCGGGTTACTAGTTTGAAATAAGATCTTGATACGATCCAAAGGTGCCACCAAGGTCTTTGCACTGCTCCCGGCGATACCACCAGCTACACCGGTCTTAATGATATAGTCGACGGATCCCTTGTCGAGTTTTTCAAAAGGGCGATGATCCATGGGCGTCACCTCATCACTGTGCACTTTTGTATGAACAGGGGATAAAGACATCACTGTCTCTCTTACTAGCCGATTTTTTGCTTTCTAGGTGAAACTTTTTAGCACTTCAAATGGCAGGCAATGGGCACCTCCGCTTTTTCTCTAGATGTATTGATTATGTAATATACATTATTAGCTTATGTAATATATACCAGTTTGCTTATGTAATCTTGGAATAGACATGGCTCTTTGGCAAATTTGGGTGATTTCTCCTTCTTCTCAGCCATTTCTTCATAGGTGAGGCTCGCTGGGTTGATTGCTCACTCTCATTATTTTGTGTTTGGGCTGTGTGTTTTGTTGGGACTGGATGAGTCGGGTGTGATGGGTCTGGACAAGTGACATGGTGAGCGAAGGTTGGTTTATTCATTTACCTTCGCTGGCGATGTGCCCAATGTGGAGTTTAGTCAGCGATCAAATGAATCTTGTCCTCCAATCCAAGGTGTCAATATTTGCTCAAAGTTTGAAATTGCTGCTGATTGACGGTTTGCATCAATAATTTGCTCTTGCTCTTTAATGTCGTTCACTGGTGCATCATCACCAGGAATCGAACGTTTTGCTCACTGCTGTTCTGACCCTCTTATTCAATCCCAGCCTTAAATGTTGCCCAAGGATGCTCTGACAGAGGTGGAAACATCTGCAATTGCAGAGAGCGACGATGTTGTATCAGCAATTACACCTACAGAATCTTCAACTGAGGAGATTTGGAACAAGAAATCCATCTTTAGATCATGGCTTCTCCTATGCTTCACCACTGGTCCCGTGTCTTCGATGTCTCGTACCTACGTTCCTGCTGCAATTCAATCTGTTGCACTTGCCGTTGGGCGAACTGCAGCGGGCACCAAATGTAGCTCTCGAGGCAATGACTGCTATGTGAAGTTTGGAACGGGAACTGTTCATTACACATCGTACGTTCTTTACTTAAAGGCTATATACACAGCTTTAGAAGGAGTTTTGGCGCTCTTGGTTATGGGACTTGGTGATTATTCAAACTATAAAAAGGTGATTCTCATTGGAAGTATTCTTTTCTATGGATGTTGCGCTCTTCCATTTGCAGGACTAACAGATAAGACTTATAGTCATTTGAAGGGCTTAAGTGCCCTATACGGATTGTTGAATGTATCGAACGCCCTGTATCAGATCATGGAGGCAAGTTACATACCCAAGTTCATGAGGGCGGCTTTACCTAGCGGTGATGTCCCTGAAGAGGTGAGGAAAAAAATGGTATTGGAAAGGGGATCCAAAGTAAGTGTACTCGGTATTGTAGTTGGCAACTTTGGAGGTATAGTGGCACTACTGGTGGGTGTTATCATATCATACTCTAGAGGTACGGCAAGGGAAGATGGTTATCACAATTTCTTACTGGCCATTACCATTGCCGGGTGTGTTACTTTAGTGAGCGGTGTCATAGCATCCTTTTCCATTCCATCTGTCAAGGGAAAGCCTAAGCCACAAGGTGAATTTCTATTATTTCTAACATTCAAAAGGATGTGGGGTTTGTTGAAACAGATGCGCCAGTACCCTAATGCGTTCCTACTTTGTATCTCATGGGTGATATGGAATGTGACATACACAAATTTCCTAAGTCTTTTCCTGCTGCTTTTTAGGTCAACTTTGGGAATTGGCACGACAGACTCAGAGTACACGGTATATACTTGGATGTCTTATGTTGTATCATCCATTGGCGCCTTAGCCTGGATGTACGTTTACCCACGGACTCCAGTCAAGATTAAAACCTGGGCATATGTGTTTATAGCTTTCTCTCTTTTTGCGAATCTCTGGGCCTGTCTTGGAATCTCGCCTCATACAAAGGTTGGATTCAAGCGTAGATGGGAATTTTGGGTGTTTGATATCCTGTACTCTGGTACATCTTCTGCTTTGAGATCATTGAACAGGGTTTTGTATAGCACTCTTCTTCCCGAGGGGGAGGAGGCACAATATTTTGGACTCGAAGTGATGCTAGGTGTTGCTGTTGGCTGGATAGGTGATTTGGTCAATGCTACCATTCAGGACAGAACGGATAATGATCGAATGCCATTCTTACCCAATACTTTCCTTGTTTTGATTTCGCTGATTCTGTATATCATGTGTGATACGGAAAAGGGAATGGTGGATGTGCAAAGAGTGCTTCAAGAGGGTGCTGTAATCCTAGTTGATCCTGCTTCTACAGATTCAAGAGAAGCTACGAACGCTTCAGCCTCGTCTTAGGGGCGTCCCCTTTGTTACAACTGTGAGTTTCATTAATTCAAAATGCGTAGACAGATCCTTCAAGCGAAGACCGTTAGGCCTCGTAGCCTTGTAGTCAAGTCTTCCCATTGATTGATCCTAGTTGTTGATTATATAATTAGAAGCTCTCTTGGCTATAAATAATTCTCACAACGCCTTCGCGAAGAGGTTTTTTTTCTCCGCTGCCGCGATCAATTTTTACTGCGGAAATTCCAAATTTTTGCAAAATACACTGTGGTTTACCGCCCTTGTTTACCGCTTGGATCTCATAACAAAGCGCCGTGTAAAAAGGTCGAATTCACTAGCGGGTTGAGCGTCAAATCCAGATTTGAGTCATCTTCTTCAACACATTTCGTACACTTCTCCAGTCACGCGCCTTTTCCTTCTTCTTCTCATTTCGCAAGGTGAGGAACTGATCTGCAGCCAGATCAAGCAGACATGAAGTTTGCTCTTGTGCTGGCGCTACTTGTGCACGTCGCCCTGGGACGTGTGCTCAAGGCACAGTCTCTCGTTACGTGTATGGAGAGCTCGCTGCTATCCGCTTCTTACTTTGATGTTGTTTTCAACCCTGATGACCGGTCCCTGCACTACACGCTTGATTTCACATCGGAAATCAGCGACTATATCATCGCAGATATCGATGTTTACGCTTACGGGTTCAAGGTCATTTCAAAACAGATTGACATGTGCTCTCTAGACTGGAAGCAGTTCTGTCCCCTCTATCCGGGCGAAGTTGAGGTGGACTCAGTGGAGTATATTAGCAAAGAGTATGTGGATATGCTTCCTGGTATAACTTATACTGTGCCTGATATTGATGCGTTCGCTCGGGTCAAGATCAAAGATACAAACGGTACCCAAATTGCTTGTATTCAGGCCTTCTTCACAAATGGTAAATCTGTATCTCAAACTGGTGTGAAATGGGCTACTGCAGTTATTGCCGGTCTAGGTCTCTTAGCATCTGCTATCGCCTCCGCATTCGGTAACTCCAACGCTGCTTCTCACATCAGTGCCAATGCTGTTTCTTTATTTTTGTATTTCCAAAGTGTTGTTGTCATTGCTATGCAACACGTTGATGAGGTGCCTCCAATTGCCTCTGCCTGGTCCGAAAATCTTGCGTGGTCCATGGGCTTGATAAGAGTCACTTTTATGCAAAAGATATTCAGATGGTACGTTCAAAGCACAGGTGGTGATCCTACACTATACTTAACCTCCTCTACTATCAATGTTTTGGTGCAAAGATCTTACGAGTATATGAGTGATGTGGTCAAGAGAGGTTACGATATTATCAAGAGAGATAAACCGCTTGTTTTGTATGGAAACCAAACTGTTCTCATTTTCAGAGGGATAAAAAGATTGGCTTATCAAGCCAATATTGAGCTGACAAGTATAGTTTGCACAGGTTTTACATTTTTCATCCTTTGTGCATATGTTCTTGTTGCCGTTATTTTCATTTTGAAATACGGCTCAGAGGTTGCTATAAGAGCAGGATGGATGAAGGCAGCTAGGTTTTATGACTTAAGACAAAATTGGAGGCCAATCCTAAAGGGGACGTTAGCCAGGTATATCTACATTGGATTTACTCAACTTGTTCTTCTCTCTCTTTGGGAATTTGTTCAAAGAGACTCCCCAGCGGTGATTGTTCTTGCTTGCTTATTCCTGTTATTGGCGTTAGGGTCTTTACTTTGGTCCTCTTACAGAGTTCACTTCTTTGCCAAAAAATCCATCAGAGATCACAAAAATCCAGCAGCCATCCTGTACGGTGATCAAAAAGTTTTGGACAAGTATGGATTTTTTTACACTATGTTTACCGCAAATAGGTATTGGTGGGGTAATGTTCTTCTCTTTCACACTTTTGTCAAATGTGTGTTCATTGGGTTGTGTCAAGCATCTGGCAAAACTCAGGCCATGGTGTTTTGGATCATTGATATGGCTTATCTGGGTCTACTGATCTATTACAAGCCTTATCTCAATACTCCAACCAATGTGCTCAACATTCTGATTCAACTTGTCACCACTATCAACTCTTTCCTTTTCACTTTCTTCTCTAACATTTACGGTCAACCTGCTGCTGTTGGTTCCATCATGGGTTGGGTGTTTTTCGTTCTGAATGCTGCCTTTTCGTTCATCCTTTTGATTCTCATCCTTGTTTTCTGTGCGTACATTGTGTTCTCTAAGAATCCAGACACAAGATTCAGACCAGCAAGGGATGATAGAACCTCTTTTCAACGGCTCAGTCATCATGCTGGTCAAAGGGCACCAACTGCTGAACTTTTGGCTCTTGGTCTCGCTGCTAAAGATCATAATGATAATTGGGAATCCGAGATCCACAAGTTGCAAAACTTGAGTAAATCCACCGAGAATTCTTCAAACAATGTTGAAGATGAAGATAGAACGGTACCGGGAGAGGATGAGAAGGAGACTTTTGCTGGCAAAATTGCTCGAAAATTGACAAGGGGACGCTCATTGAAGAAGGAAAAATCACAGGGGAAACGTCTTTTAAGTGATGCTAGTTTCCTTGGTGATCGAGGCGATGAGGAGGAACTTCCTCCAGTAGAGTATACTTTTGAACAGTCACACAAGAAAGATGAATCAGTTGCTTCATTCCACCATGCATCTGACAAACTTGATACGAATGAGGTTACTACGACAAACGATTTTATAGGAGTAAATGAACCAAGGTTATCAAGAGGATTGGATGATGATAAGATATTTTACTCCAAGATTTAAACAAGGGGTCATTGGTTGGAAAAGTTCTGGTTATCTTTGGTTAGTTTAAAGAGAAAAAGAAATTGGAATTTCGGGAGGGAGCTAAAACTGGGAAAACTACACAAATGTTTAATTGTATCTGTCTAGTTATTGATAACTGACAATATTAATGGTCGTTGTAGCCAGGCATGAGGGACTGATTGTTATGGAACATCTTTCTTATAGCTAAAATACTCATCGGAAAGCTTCATGCTGTCCCATTGGTCTTGAACTAATCTCATGAAGGTCTGATTTTCAATCTTTGATTTAATTTTGCCAAACACATGAAACAACTTGAGCTCCAAATATGAAAAAGAATTCAATTCATTAGAATTGAAAAGATGAACGTTGTCCCACTCCCATGGAAGGTATTTTGTATTTATAGTCAAATATTCTTTTACTTTGTTGGTAGTGTCCGTTACAGCCTTGGTTAACATCCCCATATCGTAATCAGTGTAGTTATAATTTTCATTGACTTCAATCTCTTCAAACCAATTGTCATATGGTAATCTGTCCGTCGAATTATGAGACACAAAATCCTTGTTGATGGCATTGTTACTCTTCAACCCTAAAAGCTTGGCAGGTTTCCCGAATCTGTAATCCAACAACCCCGGTGTATAGAGGTAAGGCACTCGCACTTGAGTTGTAATACCCTTTTCGATGTCAAAAAGGGGAGCAGAAATGTCATCGGCAATTAAAGGTAACAAAGGGGTCGAATTTTCAGGAGTGCATTTGAAATCATAAGGTTTGATGAAACCGTTGAAGTTTTTCAAGCTGTCCAAATATCTTTTTTTATCAACTTCAGTGATGTGACACTCAAATAATCCACCAACCCAAGTCTTCGGAGCATAAACCATCATTTCTCTTAAGGCGTATTTCTTGCGTCTTGCCAACTTGAAACATTTCAATCTAGAAATATCATCCTGGGTGATGTTCAAATAGGACAACGCTTTCAATTCCTCCAATGGGGTAGCCAAAGAGTCTTCTGTATATTCGATGAACCTTGATTGCGAAATTTTTCTCAAAAACTCAACAAACTTGTCTCTCATCAGCCGCTTTTCCAACACTTGTGGCATCTTGCTTCTAACTGGACTCAAACTATGTGCCTTCTTCGGGATTGGGATGACAGTTAAGTTTTGCTTCAATTGAGGGTACGGTTTTTCCTTTTTTTCAATTCTATCACCATCTGTAATCATCAGATCACCCAATAGACACACTGGCTTGTCCCATTCGAGATCTGTTTCGCGTCCAGTTCTTGATAACCTTTCATAATCCAACTCGCCATGATCGCAGTGTGATAGACACACAAAATGTAAAAGCGGAGGTTTCAACCCATTCAAAACGTACTGTCTCTGTATTCTGAACCCTGTATATGGCAACCATGAGTGTAGTCCTTCAAATTCGCAAGTAAGATGCTCTGGCATCGAGAGAGTAGCAGCACCTGAAAGCAGAGCTAACAGAGGAAGGACTCTTGGTAAAAGCATATCACAAAAACAACAAGTAGTAGATAGAGGATATGACAAAGACTCGGTATATGAGTTTGATAACTGATCTTATCATTTGTAGTAGCAAAGAATGGCTGCTTTGTGTCTTTAGATCGTTGGATTTTTTTCCCAGCAGGTTGGTTGAATTATGCCGAAAGTGACACAAAAATGAAAATCACCAAATCTCAAAAGAGTGAGCAAAACTCGGGCTTAACAGACAAGGCATCGTACATTGTGATGAGAAGAAGGAATTTAAAAAGAGACAATAACCAAAGTTAACCATAAATAAATCGTGAAATGATGCAACATGAGCCCACGCGTCCTTTCAACGTGATACGGTTGAATAAGACAGCGTAAGTCGGTAAATAGGGTCGTAAGACAAAAGAGAGTCGTGATCTATCTCGCCTTTCATACGTTCTTATGTAGCTGTCCGATCTCTTTGATCGTGCTCTCCAGTGACTTACAGTCAACCTGGCACTCGAAATTCAACAGAAACAAGAATGAAATTTCCAACAAGTGAAGATCTTTGGTATTGACCCCACCAATCTTAGCAACAAATGTTTGTCTGTAGTTGATGTCTTCCAGTGTTTTACAGCTAACTCTAAGAGCGGCGATAATCAATCTATGCACGTTAAGTGTTGTCAACTTGGTTACTTCCCATTTCACAATCAGCTTATGAAGGTAAACCGTGGAAGCCAAGTACACTGCCGTGGATAGATTGCAGTATTGATTTATCCTTTCCAAATACTCGGTGGATGTCAATCCTGGGTCGCGTTTGAGACAGAACCTTTTGACTAAATGAGACTGCTGTTTTTCCCTTTGGGTGGGGGGCGAGCTCTCCTGAAGAGGGTTTCCATTCCCGTTCGTCTCTAAAAAATCAGTCTCTTGATCTCCATCGCACCAGGTTGGCTTCTTCGGGGAGAGCGGGGAGTCAGTGCTGTCAGCTTTGAGATCGTTGCCAAAATCATCTATACTATCCCCAGAGTCATCATCTCTCGCCATCATCGGCGGAGTGTTCAGTTCGAGCAACCTCGTCACCAAGCAGTCAAGGATTCGAAGAGCAGTGAGCGCATCGATCTTATTGACATCAATATGGTCCTGTTGGAACAAGGCTGTGATATCAATATCGGCAATTTTGCAAGGCGGAGGAGAAGCTTGCTCTATTCGAGAGTCTGAGAAAGTCTCTTGAGAACGGATGGGTATATCTGTCATGATTTCAAGGACATGTGGGGCCACGCTGGTTCGGTCAGGGACGACTATACTGTGAATGATGGGGAGCACCGCGCGATCACTGAGAAGAGCGATGGAGATATAGCTAAAATGCTGATAATCACTGGGTTCAGTGAACAGGTGTATATTTCAGGACAGATTCGCGAAGCGTTTTGTAGATCGTTTTCGCGAGGATTTGCAAGAATTAGCCGCCGAAGGTGAAAACTGACAACAAATCGAAAAAACAGCCGCTGAGACTTGAAGTTCTGGTATAAAGAGTCCGATCTATCGCCACCTTCACGTTTAGCCAGAAAGCGCAATTGGCTCAATCGACAATTCCAACTGGCTAGCTTGAAACTCGCTTGATATCATGAAGCTGGACGTTAAAGTACGTGTGCTCCGCTCACCCCTTTTGTCGGGTTGATCTCATTTTGCTAACGATGTGTTCTCAAGAAACTCTTCAGCTCACGCACCGATAGGGTCAAGGGAATCGACTTCCATCCCGTGGAGCCATGGGTTCTCACTACGCTGTATTCAGGTATGTGCATCGCTGCTTCTGGTTGAAAGGATTTGTTGTGAAAACTAACTGAAAACGAATATAGGTCGCGTCGAGATTTGGTCTTACGAGACTGGTGTAAGTAGCTCATTGCTTGGATTCAAATGGAGAGATTCGTGATTACTAACTCAACTCTAGACAAGGGTCAGATCCATTGATGTAACAGAGGTACCTGTGCGCGCTGGTCGTTTCATTGCAAGAAAGAACTGGATTGTTGTCGGTGCTGATGATTTTCAAGTGCGTGTCTATAATTTCAACACTGGTGAAAAAGTTGCTCAATTCGAAGCTCATCCAGACTATATTCGTGCCATTGCAGTTCATCCTACGCGTCCATATATCATTACATCGTCAGATGATATGACCGTTAGGTTGTGGAATTGGGAAAACAACTGGAAACTCGAACAAGTTTTCGAAGGCCATCAACACTACGTCATGTCTTTAGCCTTCAATCCAAAGGATCCAAACACTTTTGCATCGGCATGTCTTGATCATTCCGTCAAAATTTGGTCCCTGGGCAATAACGTGCCAAACTTTACCTTGATGGCTCATGAAACCAAAGGTGTTAATTTCGTTAGTTACTACCCTCAATCTGACAAGCCATATCTCATTACGGCTTCCGACGACAGAACAGTGAAAATTTGGGATTACCAAACCAAGTCAGCCGTTGCCACATTGGAGGGACATTCCGCAAATGTTTCATTCGCTATCTTTCACCAAGAACTTCCGATCATCATATCCGGTTCGGAGGATGCCACTATCAAGATCTGGAATGCATCTACTTATAAGTTAGAAAAAACTTTGAATTATGGACTGGAAAGGGCTTGGTGTATATCTACCCACGGATCGTCAAACTCCATTGCTGTGGGGTTTGATGCAGGTTTTGCCGTCTTACAATTGGGAAACGATGAACCTCGTCTTTCGATGGATCCTGTGGGGAAGATCATCTGGGCTAAGAACAATGAGGTTTTCAGCACAGTTATAAAAGACTCCAAATCCCTTGAGGATGGTGAAACACTACCGCTTTCTTCGAAAGAATTAGGTACGGTTGAAGTGTTCCCAACTTCCTTGAAACATTCTCCAAATGGCCGTTTTGTTGCTGTCACTGGTGATGGCGAGTATATCATTTATACAGCCCTCGCGTGGAGAAATCGGGCGTATGGTAGCGCTACGGACTTTGTATGGGCCCAAGACTCAAACCTCTATGCAATTAAGGACACCCAGAGTCAAATTACAGTGTACAAGAACTTCAAGCCAAAGCCAAATGGTGATATTGACTTTGTATATGGTGTGGAGAAGCTGTATGGTGGTGCCTTACTGGGTGTCAAGGCTGATACATTTGTAGCCTTCTATGATTGGGAGTCTGGTCAGCTTGTCAGAAGAATCGATGTTGAGGCCAACGATATCATTTGGTCTGAATCTGGTGAACTGGTCCTTATTGTGTCTCCGGAGGCATCGTTCGCATTAAAGTATGACAAAGATGTATTCGTGGAAGCTTTAGAAAATAACACTATTGATCCAGAGGAAGGTGTGGAAGAGAGCTTCGAAGTGTTGTACAACGTTAACGAATCTGTCACCTCGGGTAAATGGGTGGGTGATGTTTTCATTTTCACTACCTCGTCAAATAGATTGAACTACTTGGTTGGTGGGAACGTTTATAATATTGCACATTTCGACCGGTCGAACTATGTGTTGGGCTACTTGGACCGTGATAACAGGGTGTATGTCTCTGATAAAGATATTAACATTACAAGTTATCACTTGTCTCAATCTGTGCTGGAATATCAGACCCTTGTCTTGAGAGGTGAACTAGAACAAGCGAATCAGGAATGTTTGCCAAATATAGACCAAAATGATTTGTTGAAAATTTCCAGATTCTTGGAAGCCCAAGGTTACTTACAAGAGGCTCTTGAAATCTCCCCTGAAGCGGAACAAAAGTTTGAGATTGCCTTGAAAGTTAAGGACTTCCAAACTGCCCATGATATTGCTTTGAAAGAAGACACAGAACACAGATGGAGATCACTTGGAGATTTGGCTCTGGCCTCTTTTAAGTTTGATCTTGCCATGGAGTGCTTCGAAAATGCAAAAGATCTGGAAAGCTTGTTTTTGCTATACACATCTCTCAATTTAAAATCTAATCTTGACAAGTTGGCGGAGACGGCCAAATCCAAAGGGAAATATAACATTGCTTTTAATTGCTACTGGACAGCTGGTGATATTCCAAAAGCCGTTGAGTTGTTAAACATAAGTGACAGACCAGTTGAGGCTGCATTTTTGGGATTAAACTTTGGTGCAGATGTTTCTAAGTCTGTTGAATTGTGGAAAAAGGATCTAGAGGCTCTTGGTAAGAGCCGTATTGCTGACAGAATTACCATCCCAAGCAGCGATGGCCCCTTGGTGGATTTAGATGATGATGAACCTGAACAAGAGGAGGAGCCGTCAACATCCGAACCAGTGGACGCTGAGGAAGATGAACAATAGGGGAGCGTGCCTTTCAAATGATTTTGCATGTAGAGAAAATGTTTTAAAAGATCTGAAAACGAATTCGGACTTGTTTTATGATATTATTAAAGAACATTATATTTACATGGTCATCGAGTCGTTAGCTAAAAACGGCATATTTATCCACGATTTTCTTTTTCCTTAGGCAAATGAAGTAGCATTCCTTGGACTCGTCTCTGCTGGCATCAGGCTTGTATCTCACCACTCTTTCAAACGCTTTGCGAAGTCTCTTCTCCAACCCTTTGTCCTCGGAGCCTGTATAAAACTTACATACAAATGTTCCTCTTGGTTTTAGCAGGTCAATTGCCAGAATCAACGCCGCATCACAAAGGTCCTATCAATGTTAGTATGCATGTATCATTATTATCAGGAATTTCCACACTTACTATACTCGCCGCATGGTCCCTAACAACTAATCCAGTAGTGTTGGCCATCCTAAGATATGCAGAATTAGTCGTATTGTTCCAAGATCTTTCAGGAGGTTGAACCGGTTCATACATATCACTAATTACCACATCCACTGGAAACCTCTCATCATCTTTGAGCCCTCTTTCCAACACTGAGTCATCTTCCACGATATCTCTCTCCACGTTCTCTTTAAATTCAGACTCGACATAACTAGATAACTCGGGTACATTCTCTTCTTGTTCTTCTTTGATCCTAAGATCCAGGAAATAGTTCCGAACCATGATGTGAGTTTTCTTACTCAAGATGTTTGCCTGAAGAGCAGATGCACCCTTTGGAGGACTAGCAGGGATGATATCCACGCCTAGCACTTTCCCACCAGGTCGCGTTCGTTCCAGTGCTACTTGAGTCCAGGCACCAGGTGCAAACCCGAGATCAACAACCGATTGACCTTTTTGGAATATGCTGAACTTATCATCGATCTGGATCAATTTGAAAGCGGCTCGTGATTTGTAGTCTCTAAACCTGGCAGCCTTGGTGTATGGATCTCTCGTCTGACGATTGATCCATTTAGAGGAGCTCGCAGGTTTTTTCGAGGAGTAATGCCGTACGGAGCGGGAGATCAGAGTCAAAAGAGAGCTCTCAAACTTTCGTATCATTACACTGGGGACTCTTTAGACGGGTGTCTTAGCTTATTGAAGATTGAACTCATAGCGAAGTCAACGGCACTTTATGTTCGCGTATTGACGCATAATAGTAATTACCGTATTGGGAAACAACCGCGAAGACGTTTACTCTTTAGGTACTAGAACGTTTTCGCGGCTCTTGACATCAAGCATTGGTGTGAGCACACGATCATGTTTAGTCCAGTGATCAAAACGGTTGACGAGTCAGCGAGTTCTGATGAGTCTTAACATTCAACTGACAGATCACAGTTCGTCTTTTAATTCTGTCTACTGCCTCCTTTTTTATTGCAAATTTCTGGCCTCTATGATTTAAAAGCGATTAACTGTGACTGCCCTCTTTCCCTTTTCGGATGACACTCCTGGGTTATTGGTGTTTGGATGTAGCGAGGTCGTGCTTCCTACCCATTGAAAATTTTATGATGAGCTCTCTTCTTTCAAATACATTTCAAACCTACCGTATCCGTCGCAAAACCTTTCACAGGACCACCAAGTTATTGGAAGACGAATTCATCACAATGTCTAAGATCACCACCTCCCAAGTTAGAGAACACGTCAAGGACATCTTGGAGTACTCCCAGAACACCAAGAAGAGAAACTTCTTGGAAACTGTTGAGTTACAAGTTGGTTTGAAGAACTATGACCCACAGAGAGACAAACGTTTCTCTGGTACTTTGAAGTTGCCACAAGTCCCAAGACCAAACATGTCTATCTGTATCTTTGGTGATGCCTTTGATGTTGATCGTGCTAAGTCCCTTGGTGTCGATGCCATGTCTGTTGAAGACTTGAAGAAGTTGAACAAGAACAAGAAGTTGATCAAGAAGTTGGCTAAGAAGTACAACGCCTTTATCGCTTCCGATGTCTTGATTAAGCAAGTTCCAAGATTGTTGGGTCCACAATTGTCCAAGGCTGGTAAGTTCCCAACTCCAGTCTCCCACAATGACGATTTGTACAGTAAGGTCAATGAAGTTAAGTCCACCATCAAGTTCCAATTGAAGAAGGTTTTGTGTTTGGCCGTTGCTATTGGTAACGTTGAAATGGAGGAGGATGTTTTGGTCAACCAAATCATGATGGCTGTCAACTTCTTGGTTTCTTTGTTGAAGAAAAACTGGCAAAACGTTGGTTCCTTGGTTATCAAGTCCACTATGGGTCCATCTCACAGATTGTACTAAGCCTAATGGAGCTTTCAAAAAAAACAACTCTATGTATAATATAATGCTTCTGGGTGTGTTTTTTTAAACAGTGTTTTATCATGTAGTCAAAGTCAATAACCTGTATTTTCTACCTATATATGTCCATGTGGAAAGTACAAAAAAGAAAAAAAAAAATCAACCTCTAAACTTCTCATCAACATCTGACGTTACGATTTGATCAATGTGGTCAAGTTTCTCACCATCAATGCTATCAACGGGACTTGATTCTGATCCCAAAGTGTTTCTTGGGCCACGATATGTCTTTTTGGCATATACTAAATAATAGGTTAATGACAAAATCCATGTCCCGCATGTGATAACCACAGTATAGTTCATCGTGTCTTTATCCACTTTCTTGGAAGTTGGAAACATTGCCATTATGATTGTGAAATTTGTGAAGCAAACGGTGAATATGTTAACAATTGGTGATATTATATCACCCATATAAAAAGGCCCAGGTTTGAACCGCAATGCAGGATCTTTGGACCATGTTCTATAGAGTCTCAGCATGATAGGAGTTTGCCATGCAAAGTAATTACCACAGATGTACAACGTGAACAGGGCGTTAGCAGCCACCGGACCAATGAGACAGAGACATCCCAAGATTAAAGCCAAGATACCCCCAAAAACAATGGCTCTGATTGGGACTTTCAGTCTGGAGTTGACGACTTTAACAATGGAGGAAAATGGAAGTCCATTATCTCTAGAGAATGCCCAAATTTGTCTAGATGTTGCTGTGATTGTGGATGCACCCATTAACCATTGACAAATACAAATCAGCACCATGAAAGCAATGGTCCATTTCTTCCCAAGGGCGTCATAGATGAGTTGAGCCATCGGTTGTCCAGATCCTGTTGAGATAACGCTTTCCAAGTCTTTTGAGATACAAAATGAGCATACAATGAGGATGACAAACCCAAGGATCCAACATGAACCGATGGACCCCAAAATACCTAATGGCACGTTTCTTGTAGCATTGATAGCTTCCTCTGACATATGAACACATGAGTCAAAGGCACCAATGGTCCAAATGGCAGGCATGAAGCCATTATAGATCCAAGCCCACCCTGTTGGCCAATCTGTCAAATTTTGCACATTACCAAAGACCCAACTAGCATCGTTCTTATGCTTTGTACCAACAAGCATGACAATGATGAAAAAAACAACGAGGAAAAGGTTACAAAAGACAGAAAGAGATTGGAGTTTAGCCACACCATAACTTGCAACACAAGCTGTGGCAACGTGTGATATGACACAAGCAGCATAGACACCATATGTGATTGGGTCAGTGATTTCGAAATCACCATCCTTGGCGATGTAAACTATTGACAATAGTTCTTTGGCGAACCCATAGTCGATAGAACAGAGAGCACCGGTCAATGCTATACTGTTAGTGTTACCAACGACAAAACTCAACGGGACACGTAACCAATCTGGTGCATAATGATAAGTCCAGTAGTACAACCCACCTGCTGTTGGGATACTCGAGGCCAGTTCACTCATACAGAGCCCAATACAGAAGATACAACCAGACGATATGAACCAGCCCCAAAGGGCACCGTTGATCGAGTAGCACTGACCCAAAACGGAGGCGATCGATGGCAAAATAGACATGATGGAGAAGGCGACACCAATCATGTTGAAAGGACCGAAATGACGCTTCAACTCATGCTTGTAACCAGCCATAGCAAGGATCTCATCGTCATCGAGATGGTTTGATACGGCAGCCCTTGTGTCTATGGGAATGTGCGAGTGGACATCACGAACAGCAGATTTCTGAGCATCCAGGTCTGTGTTCAGAGCGTGCGATGTGATCGATCTGAGACCGTTGGAGAAGACAGCAACGACTGGGGGAGACTTCGAGCGCTCCATCTTTCTATGGCTACAGGGTCAGAGCTGCCATAGAAAGGAGCTCAGCTGCTCGCTATTTAAACGATCTACATGGGCGCTTATCAGTTTGCTAGCAGCTGATAACAAACTGTGTGTAGCAATTGCCGCTCACGCCTCCAAAGTCTTTCAAGAACGGCCCGCTGTGACAGGCTATCGATGCCTCTTGGCGGCACGTCAGCCGTATCGGGAAACTGGGTCCGCGCGGTGCCTGCATGGGCCAGGGTCCTCGTCCCAATCGGGAATCTCTGAGCGTGACGAGCTGTGCTCTGGGAGGGCTTCTAGAACCACCAACATACTATCTCAGGGAAAAATACAATGTGTCTCACTACCGTCTGTCCGAGGATGGGGGTTGGGTGGGTGTATACTCGATATAATCTATACCAGTGTTGTGGCTCACGTTGGATGTTTCGGAATTCTCATATCTCAATCATTGAGCTCCATAATCTGGAGGCACGGAAAAGTGTTGTCATTACCACAATTACAAATGCCCCATGGATGAGAACGATCAGCTGGTCTATCATCAGCATCAACGGCCAGGTCACCCTCCTAGATTTCATAGTACTTCAATATATGAGATGAGCATTTTGAGCTCTTTGCAACTTGTACATCCAAACACCATCCTATACCCGGTCAATTCCCACGCTTCACAAAACACCTCGTATAACGGTTGATGCCAGCTCTCTTTTATAATCCACTACTCACTTAGTAGAGCACCACAGTTCACTTGTAATGTCTCATGATCACAACCACAAACACAATTTCTGGTCCAAAGTGCGCACCTCGACAAAGCAACTGTCGTCATCCCTTTCAAATCTTTCCTTACGGACCGAACACGATGGCGACACACCAGAGACCACTATAGTACATAAGGCCATAGTGAACTACTACGTGAGGCAGGGCCAGAAGTTCCCAGAGTGGCTCGGTGTCGCTGAGTCTGCTCCAGTGCACACCCAACAGCCGCAAGCACATCAAATCCGCCAAAATGCTCCTCAACAAGTCCAATCAGCACCAACCGCAGCACTAAATAGACGACCAACTGCCAGTAGCTCTTTCAAAGACATCTACAACCAGCCAATACAGACGGCACCCGTGAGCTCAAAGCCTTCATGGGCTCAGTCCCAACCAAGAGAATCCTCAACAGCAATACGTGATCGACTCAAACGTAACAATTACAAATCAGATTTTGGTGTATAGCATGACGGAGTTCGGATCCCGCGTAAAGGGGAATTAACCCTATATACAACAAAACTTAACCAATATGATTTCAAGCCTAAATACAAATTAAACCAATGTCGCACAAGATTAGAATAGCCATCGATAGGGGCGGTACTTTCACAGATTGTATCGCCAGTACACCCACTGATAAGACCATCATTAAACTGCTTTCAGTTGACCCAAATAACTACCCTGATGCCCCATTGGAAGCAATTCGTCGCATTTTGGAGAAATACACGGGCAAAGAGATTCCAAGGGGTGCTCCCTTGGATACTTCATTGATTGAAAGTATTCGAATGGGAACTACAGTCGCTACCAATGCCTTGTTGGAACGAAAAGGTGAAAGATGTGCTTTGGTTACTACCAAGGGCTTTAAAGACTGTCTCGTCATTGGTGACCAAACAAGACCAAAGATATTTGACCTCCAGATAAGAAAACCTGGATTGCTATATGAAACAGTTGTTGAAGTGGATGAAAGAGTAACGCTCGAGGATTACTCCGAGAATCCTCAACTTAGCTTGACTGAGGTTTATGGGGAGGACCTTTGTAAAGGGCTCAGTGGTGAGACTGTTAGAATCTTAAAAAGGCCAGACTTGAACGAAGTGGAATCAACACTGCGAATCATTTACGCCTCTGGTATAAGATCCATAGGTGTTGCCCTGTTACATTCATACACTTATCCAGAACATGAACGTATCATTGGCCAAATCGCCAAGAAGATTGGGTTCACCCATGTGTCACTATCGTCAGAGTTAACACCAATGATTAAACTTATTCCTAGAGCCAATTCATCGATTGCAGATGCTTACTTGACCCCAGAGATTCGCAAGTATCTCGATGGATTTACATCAGGGTTAGCGAACAAAGCCGATGCAAAGATTGAATTTATGAAATCTGATGGTGGTCTTGTCGATGCATCAAAATTCTCCGGTCTTTCAGCTATTCTTTCTGGACCTGCAGGTGGTGTTGTCGGTTATTCATCCACTTGTTACGATCCAAATAATGGGGTTGGTCTCATTGGATTTGATATGGGAGGAACATCAACAGATGTTTCTAGGTTCGGTGGTGCCTATGAACACGTTTTCGAAACAACGACGGCAGGTGTCACTATTCAATCACCTCAATTAGATATTAATACCGTGGCTGCAGGCGGTGGATCACGTTTGTTTTGGAAAAATGGGCTTTTTGTTGTCGGTCCAGAGAGTGCTTCGTCTCATCCTGGTCCTAGCTGTTATAGGAAAAATGGTCCCTTAACTATAACGGATGCAAATCTCTTATTAGGTAGATTAATACCAGAGTTTTTCCCCAAGATATTTGGACCAAATGAGAATGAATCGCTAGATGAAGTGATTACTCAGAAAAATTTTGCAGATTTGACTAAAGAGATAAATAAGGAACTCGGATCTCAACTCACCATTGATGAAGTTGCATACGGGTTTATCAAAGTGGCTAATGAGGCCATGGCAAGACCCATTAGACAACTCACAGAGGCTAAAGGTCATGTCGTTAGTCAACATCGATTAGTCACATTCGGAGGCGCTGGCGGTCAACATGCTGTAGCTGTTGCCGAAAGTTTGGGCATAGATACCGTATTGGCTCATAGGTACTCATCTGTTTTGTCGGCGTATGGTATCTTGTTAGCTGATGTTGTAGAGGAAGCTCAAGAGCCTTGCTCCTTGGTACTGAACAAAGAGAACCAAAACCTGATTGATGAAAGGTTTGAAAGTCTTGTGAATAGTACAAGGAGCAAGTTGATAACTCATGGGTTCCAAGACTCGGACTTGGTTTTTGAAAAATATTTGAATTTGAGATACAGAGGTATGGAAACTCCCTTAATGGTACCAGAGACTGGTAAGTCTTTCACTGAGGAATTCTTAGCTTTGCATAAAAGAGAGTTTGGTTTCATTTTTGAGGACAAAGACATTATTGTTGATGATGTTAGAGTCCGTGCTATTGGGAATACACACCAAGAGACCACAAAATCTGTTGATGAAGAACTTGCAAATGCCAAAATCTCACAGGTTGACAATTCTAAAGTTCAATTCTACAAACAGGTTTATTTCGAATCCGGGCGTGTCAAGACCCCAGTTTATCGTTTAGAGGACCTAGTTATTGGTGAAAAAATCCCAGGTCCTGCCGTTATAGCAGATGGTACTCAAACGAATCTCATACCTCCCAATGCCTCGGCCACGATCTTATCCCAGCATATATTCATTAAAATTCAACATTCCACCAGTACTATGGCTGACGCTTCCAAGATTGATCCTATCTTGCTATCCATCTTTTCACATAGATTCATGGATATAGCGGAACAAATGGGTAACCAATTGAGAAAGACATCTGTTTCAACAAATGTGAAGGAAAGATTGGATTTCTCATGTGCCCTATTCGACCCGGATGGGCAACTTGTTGCTAACGCACCACACGTTCCTGTACATCTTGGATCTATGTCTACTGCTATCAAGGCACAAGCCAAACTCTGGAAGGGTAAACTACGCCCTGGTGATGTCATTGTTTCTAATCATCCAGAGGTTGGTGGGACCCATTTACCGGATATTACCGTTATCACACCTGCTTTTAAAGATGATAAAATTATCTTTTACGTGGCATCAAGAGCTCATCATGCAGATATTGGTGGAACGTTACCTGGGTCGATGCCTCCAAACTCAAAAGAGTTATACGAGGAAGGTGCTGCAATTTATTCGGAGCTTCTTGTTAGTCAAGGGAAATTTAACGAGGAAAGAATTATCGAGTTGTTATTACATGAGCCGGCTAGTTATGAAGGTTGTTCTGGAACCAGACGATTGAGTGATAACTTGAGTGATTTAAGGTCACAAATAAGTGCAAACCAAAAGGGGATATCTCTTATTGAAAAATTAGTGAATGAATTCACACTTGATGTTATTTGGAAATATATGGAGGCAATTCAAGATAATGCAGCAGTGACTGTACAAAAGAGACTGATGGAATTGAAGGCAAAATATGGTGAAACTTTTGGATGTGAAGATTATATGGATGATGGATCAAAGATTAAACTTCAAGTGACTCTGGGTGCCAATGAAAACGTTTTCGATTTTTCAGGTACTTCAGCACAGATGTATGGGAACTTGAATGCCCCAGAGGCCATAACAAATTCTGCCCTACTTTATTGTTTAAGATGCTTAGTCAATGAAGATATTCCGTTGAATCAAGGTTGTTTACGTCCAGTCAAGATCATCATTCCAAAAGGATCCATTTTGTCTCCTTTAAAAGGTGCAGCCGTTGTTGGTGGGAACGTCATGACCTCTCAACGTGTCACAGATGTTATTTTGAAAGCCTTCAGAATTCAAGCTGATTCTCAAGGTGATTGTAACAATCTAACATTCGGTACAGGGGGCAACGACTCTGGGACTTATGTTCAAGGGTTTGGCTACTACGAGACTATTGGAGGTGGTCATGGCGCAGGTGATGGTTGGAACGGTGTTTCAGGTGTACATACAAATATGACAAATACTAGAATGACCGATGTTGAAGTATTTGAGAGACGTTATCCAGTCATTTTGAGGGAGTATTCCATCAGACATGGCTCTGGAGGTGATGGGAAGTACAAAGGTGGAGATGGTGTCGTTAGAGATATTGAATTCCGATCTCCAGTAAAATGTTCAATCTTGAGTGAACGAAGAGTGATAGCTCCTCATGGGATTGAAGGAGGTGAAGATGCCCAAAGAGGTGAAAACCTGTGGATCAAGAAGGATGGTCACGTTATTAACATTGGTGGTAAGAATACCGTCAAGATGGAGATTGGTGATCGGATTATCATCAAGACACCAGGAGGTGGTGGATACGGTTTGAAAGGAGTGCAAGAAACAAATAGCAAGGCCACTATACAGCAAAGTTGCTAGTTGTGTATACCAATAGTTAATCAGCTGAGAATGACGTAGTCTCCCGGTATAGTAAGGGCAAAGAGCAACTATCACAATCTAAATATAAAGCACACCTGAAATTACTTTTGGAAGCATAACAGCCTATTCCTAGTTTTGAAACCGAGAAGCCTATTTGACATGTCTGGTAAATTTGCGTTTGCTGAGCTGAAGAAAGACCCTTCACAAGCTGCTGAACAGCTACAAGACAAAGTGAAAGACGACTCACAAAATTTCGGTGGCACTGCCGGTGGCAAAGACACGAGCAAAGTGGAGAACGAGGAGAACCGTGGGAAGCTCGACGAGCACATCCAGGAAGCGTACAGAAAGAAAACTGGAGAGTGATTTGATGAATATGGGTTGCTATATGTTTACGTAATCTAAAATGTGTGGCCTTTGACAATTTTGTAAATCCGGGGTAAAAACAGCGTTTTAAGCCTTGTTAATATAAACCATCAAACCCAAAGTTTTCTGGCACGTTTGCTCACAGATCACACGTCCCATTCCAACCCCTAAAGCAAGCTTGCAAACACGTCTAGATGAGTCTGAAGAGGCCTTTCGAAGGGATCCAAGAGCAAGCAAGTTGAGCCTCGAACTGTATATAAACTGGTCAGGATGGACACCTTTTCATCCCTTTACTCCTCTTGATATACAAAAACGAATCAACAATGTCTAACTTAATCGATAAACTGGCCAACAAGATGCAAGGTGGTAAGAACGAAGACCAATACGCTGACAACTCTTTGGATCAGAGTGGCAACACTCGTGGTTCTCGTGCTGGTCAGCAGAACTTGGACTCTGCCGGTGGTCGTGACCAACAATACTCAACTGGTTCTGGCTACAATGATGACAGCTATGGTACCACTGAATCAAAGCAAGGTGGACAAGGGTACTCCAACACTCAGGGTACTACGAACAACTCGGGCTTTTCTGGTGGCTCACGCACTTCAGGCCCTTCAGGCACTTCGGGCTTGCAAGATGAGTCCTACGGGTCTGCTGGTAAGCACCAATCAGGTTCTGGATTTGGCTCTACTGATTCTGCTGGTTACGGTCACGAGTCCCAAGGTCGTCAAACTAGATCTCAAGGGATGGGGTCGTCCGGGATTGGACAAGGACAACAACAGGGGTCTGGGCAAGGGTTTGCTCAGCAGGCTGAAGAGATGGGGAGAAAGGGGTTTGAAAGAGGTGTCCAAGAGGGACAAAAGTACGTTAACCGTAATCTTTAAATGAAATGAATGGAGAAGCTATTTTGGTTTTTGGAAAGTCTTGTAGTTCTTGACGGAAATGACGGGCTTTAAGGGCGTTAACGGGTTTAACCGTTATATATATAAGAAGTTGTTGCATCTGCCTTGAAGTAATTTGATGCTTGCAAAACAGAGGACAACAATGGCTTCTCACCCTCCAGGTGCCTGCTGTTTTGACAAAGGTTCTTTCCACTGTGAGTTACTTGAAGACCTCTCGCAACTATCACTAACATTCCCCCCGTAGACGGATCTCCAACTGGGAAACACATTGACCTTTACGGGTTGAACACGTATGTCTCTGGTGATAAATCTGACAAGATTGTTGTCATCTTGACCGATGTCTTTGGCCATAAGTTCACCAATGTGTTGCTACTTGCAGACCAATTCGCAAAAGCTGGTTACTACACCTTGATTCCAGACATTCTTAAAGGTGATCCATCAAATCCCGAAGATGACTTCAATTACAGAAGGACAGTGTGGTTTCCAAAGCACGGTCCTGAGACCACTGGCCCTATCGTTGACGAGTTTTTAGCCAATGTCAAAGCGGATATTGATTATACATTTCTTGGGTTAGTCGGATACTGTTTTGGTGCCAAATACGCCATTCAACAAGTGGCTGAAGGGAAATACGCAACTTGTGCTGCTGTTGCCCATCCATCATTTGTCACTATTGATGAGGTTGCAGCTGTGACAAAACCTCTCTTGATCTCTGCAGCACAAACTGATCCCATATTCCCAAGGGAATTGAGACATCAAACTGAAGCAAAACTGATCGAGATAGGTGCTAGGTTCCAAATTGACTTGTTCTCTGGAGCCGCTCATGGGTTTGCCGTAAGAGCTGATCCTACAGATGAGGTTGCATGGTATGCAAAGGAGAAGACTTTAGTTGACCAATTATATTGGTTTGATAGATTTTCAAAGTGAAACACTATATTACAAAGTGTCATCGGTTTATCATTTCATAAAATTATATACATTTTTCAACGTGATACCTAGTAATCATTGTTTCTTGATCCGTAAGAGTTGTCATTGTCTCTGCCATAGGAGTTATCGTTGTTGGAACTTCCATAAGAGTTGTCATTGTCTCTACCAGACCCACCAAAAGTGTTTGAGGAGCCGTATGAGTCGTCATTGTCACGGGATCCCCCATATGAGTTAGAAGAACCATAAGAGTCCTTGTTGCTAGAGCCATATGAGTTATCATTGTCTCTGCCAGAGCTTCCGTAGGAGTTGTCATTGTCTCTGCCATAGGAGTTATCGTTGTTGGAACTTCCATAAGAGTTGTCATTGTCTCTACCGGATCCACCAAAAGTGTTTGAGGAACCATATGAGTTGTCGTTGTCACGGGAGCCACCGTAGGAGTTGGAAGAGCCATAAGAGTCGTTGTTGCTAGAGCCATATGAGTTGTCATTGTCGTTGTCACGAGAGCCACCGTAAGAGTTGGAAGAACCGTAAGAGTCGTTGTTGCTAGAGCCATATGAGTTGTCATTGTCTCTGCCAGAGCTTCCGTAGGAGTTGTCATTGTCTCTACCGAAAGACGATGACTTGTTGTCGGATCCACCATAAGAGTTGTCACCACGAGAACCGTACGAGTTGTCGTTATCGTTCCCGTAGGAAGATCTGTCGTTGTCGTCTCTGTCGTTGTTACCTTTCAATTTGTCGAACAAGCCCATTTTCAATTGTTGTTTTAGTGTCGTGAGGAAAGCAGTTTGAAGTAGGAATTCAACAAGAGAGATGCCATGGCCTTATATAGTTGGAGATCAAATAAAGGGGGTGACCCCGATGATTGGGGCTGCGGCCGCTGGGAGTTTCAACTTTCATCATACATTTCATCATACAAGTGAAATTTTGGGAAGCCTCGCTGCAGAATTTCAGGTGGATCGATCTCGGGTTATCAGGTACGCCTTTTTTCGTTGATTTCAGGTACAAAGTCGTCAAGATCTTTTTAGTTTGAAAGCCAAGAAAGCCAATGCCTGTCCCGCAGTCAATCATCAATTGGCAATTGCAACCAATTGAATGACCCAGCTCTCTCCTCCCACTCCTGGGCTCGGGTCGCAAGGCTGTGGTGGAGTAGCAACTGGGAATTTCACAGCCACGACCACCTCCCCGGTTAATTATTCCGTCATAGCTTACAAGGAGGCATAGCCATAGCAACCAAAAAGAAAGCTTCAACGAGACACAATTACGTCATCAAACGTGGCAAAGTGGTGGGACAGGGCTTTGTAACCATTTGTAACCATACTTCATGAGGCAATTTCCTGATCTGGATGTTTTGTTGCTTTCCATGCTGCTATATAGCTCTTACCCCAGGCTCGTCGCTCTGATTCAGGCTCATTCAGCCTTAGAAAAGGAGGAATGAAAGTGCAACGGTGTATGTCGACTTTGAGGCAATCTGTCAAGCCTTCTCGTGTCCTGTCCCATCTGAAACCAGAACCGGAGGTGGCCTCCATCTCAGACGCCATCCATTTGTATGAATCCGGTGGTGAAGAGGCGGAGGTCAAGTTCAACACACCACGGATGCTCAAATCTGGAGCGTATCAATTCACAGTTCCAACAAAGAGGAAAAAGTATCTCTATCTCATGTCTGCACCACGCGCGTTGGAGGATCTTGCAATTCAAGAGGATGAAGATATGAAAAAGATTGTTAGCGGTGAAGAATTGCTATACAATGAGGAAATATTCCCCTATGCCCAAGCATATGCCGGGTTCCAATTCGGTCAGTTTGCAGGTCAATTAGGTGATGGTCGGGTTGTGAACCTTTTCGATTTGGAAACTCCAAGGGGAAGAATGGAACTACAGTTGAAAGGTGCTGGAAAGACAGCATTCTCAAGATTTGCAGATGGTAAAGCTGTACTTAGATCAAGTATACGAGAGTTTGTTATATGTGAAGCGCTCAATGGTGTGGGGATCCCAACTACAAGAGCGTTGAGTATCACGATGCTTCCAGGGACATTGGCTCAAAGAGCTTATGCTGAGAAGTGTGCAGTGGTAGCCAGATTCGCCCCTAGTTGGTTGAGAATCGGAACGTTTGATCTTTATCGGTACAGGAAAGATCGGCAAGGGTTAAGAGAATTGTGTGATTTTGTATTGACTGAAGTGCTACAAGAACTTCCCCCTTTTGAAAAAAATAAGTTCAAAGAAGATCAGTACAGTTCTCTAACGGAGAAAAGCTCAGAGCCAGATGAGGCAGAGATTATTGACATTGATGATTCTTCAAGATATGATCAGATGTATCGAGCTATAGTGAACCTAAATGCCAAAACAGTGGCGTACTGGCAAGTTTATGGGTTTCTCAACGGTGTATTAAATACTGATAATACCTCCATCCTTGGTTTATCAATTGATTTTGGCCCTTTTAGTTTTATGGACAAATTCGATCCAAGATATACGCCAAATGATGAGGACCAGTCGTTGAGATATAGCTATCAAAACCAGCCAAGTGTAGTTTGGTGGAACTTGACAAGGTTAGGTGAGTCATTGGTGGAACTGTTGGGGGCCGGGCCTGATTTAGTTGATGATGAGTTCTTTGTGAAGCATGGAGTCAAAGAAGAGTGGAGGGATAAAGTGATCAAAAGAGCTGAAAGTGTAATAAAATTGGCTAGCCATGAATATAAAACCACATTCATGAATCATTATAATGACTTGTTTGGGAAAAGACTTGGCTTGAAGAATGTACAAGATTCTGATAATGACTTGTATGCTAAGTTATTGGATATCTTGATCAAGACTCAAGTTGACTATAATCAATTCTTTGTCTCTTTACAGAATTCAAACCTTGATGATCACTCAGTATTTTTGACTAAAGAGCTCAAGCAAAGATATGAAAAGCCTCAAGATAAAGTTGATAAGGAACTGAATGAAGAACTACACGAGAAGATCACCACATGGCTCAAAGAGTATAAAGAGAGACTAGCAAAAGAGGGTATCAGTGATGAAGAACGCCAATCTATAGCCTTGCAATACAACCCTCTGTTTCTCCCAAGAAATTGGATGCTTGATGAGGTGATAAGAGAGGTGGAAGACTCTAGAGGTGAAGAAATCAATCTGCTGAAGAAAATGGTGAACATGAGCTCATACCCTTATGATCCTCTTAAATGGGGTGAAGAGTTGAAAGAAGTTGAGCAGAAATGGCTGCAGAACGAGGTTTCCCCTGACTTGTACATGTCTCAGTGTAGCTGCTCAAGCTGAGAGCCAGAAGGTGATGATGACTTTTACAGAAGCGTGTATAACGAGTTTATTAGTTTATATGTCATTCTGATAATTACACAACAGTTCTCTTATCTAGGCAGGGTATCCAGAGTAAATATCAGCATCCGCGTGAGCCCGGTTCCCCGCGCTGTTATCACCAAGGAACAAAAGCCAAATGCTCCATGAACTAAACCAAAATCAGTCCAGAACTTCCAGCGATGGGCGTACCAATCAACTCTGAGGACTTGAAGGTTACTCTTCCTGTCTACAGGCTCTCTTTGACTCCTGTGGTGCTGCTGCCAGGGATCCTTTACAGAATCACCTTTTCGCCATCAGAAGCGCTCTCCCTGCTTCTCTACTTTAAGAACAACAAGCGTATCAACAACCTGTTGCTGAGCTCTTTGAAGCATGTCCCGAGTGGCAAAGATGAGAAGAAAGTTACGAAATCCGTATCTGACGATGCTATCAAAGGAGGGCGGGAGTTTCGCAAGTTTCACAACGGTAATCATGGCGACGAAGCCGCTTATGACTGGTTGATACTAGGACTGTTACCACAGGATGGTGGACGTGCCTGTACTGTTTCAAGGATTGTTGGAATCACTAGCCAGGCAAGAAATGTCGTGGTCACATTCCAGGCCTTGGCAAGGGGTGAAACAGAAGCTGATGTGCAACCGCATGACGTCCCTGTGGAGCTAAGGGTCAGAATTGTATCAAATAAGGTAAACCTTGGGGAAAAATATCTATCTCAACAGATTAAACTTTATAACGAGCGCATTACACGGATGTTTAATATGATTGATACGTTTCTCCAAGACTTCAATGATGCTAGTTCTGAATCAGGAACACCTGGCAAGAAGTACGCTTTGACTTTATCTCCATTGGCTAATGCTCTTTATGTTCAGTTTTCAAGTGACTACAAGTCAAGCTCTGCGAAACTAAAGGGTTTGATTGACGTATTCAATGGTAAAGTACGTGATTATAGTACCCTGAAGAGTTCTGAAACTTATCTTAAGCTACTGGACTTGACAATTGCGATTTTACCGATACGCAAGGGAGATTTCTTGGCCAAAATGGATGTTAAAGAGAGAATTGATTGCTTTGGTGAGCTGGTTGATGAACTAACAGAGGTTTTCACAACACTGTATAAATCTGTCGATTATGTGGAGAAATTTTATTCAACTGCAACAGATATGGAAAAGTCCAAAATTATATCTAACCAACTCAAATCGATAAAGTTTTCTCTTGACTCTATTAGACCGAAGTCAAATTCAAGCGCAACTCTTCCAAAACCAAGTGGACAAGATTCGGATGACAATGAAGAACTGCAACTCATTCAAAAGTTTCTTGACAACGTGCCCTCGGATGTGAATCCTGATGGAGTAAAACAGTTGAAGAAAGATTTCAAACGTCTTCAAAGAATGCAATCACAAAACTCCGAGTATCAAGTTCTCAGAACCTATTTCGATGTTGTTATGGATATTCCATTCGGCCAGTATATCAACAAGAAGGACGTTGATGTCAAAGCTGCAGCGAAACAATTGGATGATGATCACTATGGTTTGTATCATGTTAAGAAACGTCTTTTGCAATACCTTTCCGTGCTAAAACTTCATGACCGGAAATCTAATACATCTGACCCGCCTGCGGTGGCCCCTCCAGAGGACTTCATCCTTGGTGGTGAAGACGAGGCACTGGTGAAACCACAAGAGAAGCCAATCACGAACTTGAAAAAATCTCCCAAGGCGCCTATATTGCTCTTTGTTGGACCCCCAGGCGTGGGGAAAACTTCACTTGCCACTTCAATTGCATCCACGTTAGGACGTAAATTTCAGCGTGTTTCACTAGGTGGTGTTCGTGATGAGTCTGAGATCCGCGGACATAGAAGAACTTATGTTGGCTCGATGCCTGGTGTCATTGTAAATGCCTTGAGAAAAGCTGGTTCGATGAACCCGGTAATCTTACTGGATGAAATTGACAAAGTTTGTGGTGGCGTGAACGGCGCTGGTAGGATCAATGGAGACCCTGCTGCTGCGTTATTAGAGGTTTTGGATCCGGAACAAAATGTTAGTTTTACTGATCATTATCTAGGATTTCCTATTGACCTGTCTAATGTGTTGTTCTTGTGTACAGCGAATGAGTTGGGCACAATTAGCGCACCGTTGAGAGACAGAACAGAGATCATTGAGATCTCGGGGTATTCCTTGGAGGAAAAAGTGAATATTGGTGCTAAATATCTATTACCAAAGCAAACCAAGGCTAGTGGGTTGAATCCCGGGGATGTTGTTTTAGATGATGGTATCTGGAGAAAGATTGTCTCTGAGTATATTAGAGAGTCAGGTGTTAGAAATCTGGAAAGGAAGGTTGGAGCCATTTGTCGTGGTAAAGCTGTTGAGTTTGTCGAAAATGAAGACAACTATAACAAGGATGTAAAGGAATCAGAGCTATTGAAATACCTTGGCCTCCCAACACATCCAATCTCTAGAGATTTGCTGGCTAGACCTAAATTCTCCTACGATTATGGCGTTGTCAATGGACTGAGTTATAACTCGGATGGTACAGGCGGGGTTTTAGTTTTTGAGATAATCTCAATCCCGACGTTATCCAAAACACAAAACTCTCCCTCTTTGGTCCTCACTGGTCGTCTTGGAGAGACACTAACGGAATCGATCAAGATTGGTGTCTCTTTTATAAAATCAATCATTTCCCGGAACTTGATTGGTGGTATCACGTCTGAGACGCTTTCTCGATTCAACAACTCTGAGTTGCATTTGCATGTCCCTATGGGTGGTATTTCTAAGGACGGTCCATCTGCTGGTATTACGATCACTTTAGCACTCTTATCTGTTGCACTACAACGTCCGGTTCCGGCAAATATTGCCATGACAGGAGAGATTACGCTACGTGGTAAAGTTCTTCCAATTGGTGGGGTTTCTGAAAAATTACTTGGAGCATCCCAATACGGTATTACAAAAGTTTTGTTGCCCAAGTTGAACCGCAAAGATGTTATTGAAGGGTTTTTCAATGATGATGAGAAGCTTATGGAATTAGTGAATAACGATTCTGATGAGCCTGAGAGAATGGTGAAGAAGAAATTAGGTATTGATCTTGTTTATGTCGATACTTTTTGGGATGTTATCAAGGCCAGCTGGGGAGATGTTGTAGAGGAACAACTGGCCCATTTATGAACATATGTATGAAGTTGAGAAATTTTATCAAAGTTGTACTTTTTTTTTTTTTTAATTAATATTCAGAGTTATTTCTTTCCTCCTCATCGCTTATCTCTTGACCTTCCAAGTTCTTGACGCAATAATCCACCACTGCCCTCAGTTTCTCCAGTTCCTTTTCCGTTCCCAAAATACTAATTGTAACAAACCCACCTTTCATATGAGGATAACTTCCAATTTTAATCTCATTGCCAACCTGGCTTTGTAAATTACTCAAATGAGGAGCAATCACAGTTTCTCTCAGTTTAGTCTTTACGAAAAACCTCTCGAATTTGACCTCCTCTATTCTGTCCTTTAGATGATCAATCAACGTTGTGAACATCTGTTCAAACAACTGAGGGACTCCAGGAAGGATGAACCATTTTTTCTTGATCCCTACAATGGGGACCCAGAGGTCTGGACTAAGAAACAAAACATCAACGTCATCCCCCGAGGGGAAAGTAGCCATACGAAGCTGAGCTTCACGAGCAGAGCCTCCGAGGTGTTTATCCTTCCCAAGTTGATCCATTCTTGCCACAGTCTCGTGGTGGAGGGCAAGAGGGAGTCCAAATGCGCTTGCGATGCTATCATACGTGATATCGTCATGGGTGGAACCGATTCCTCCACTGGTGATCACAAGGTCGTACTGGCTCAGTATATCGACTGCAGCGACGATGTCATCCTTCTCATCGGGAACAACCAGGATCTTGCGTACTTGTATTCCCAGGGCAAAGAGACGTCGAGTGACGAAGTAAGAATTTGTGTCGTGGATCTTCCCGTTGAGGATCTCATCTCCAATGATCTATGTACATATCTGTTAGCGATGATTGGAAAAAAGCTCATCTACGGGTGTTCTCACTAAAACTGCAGCTGTCTTGATTGTCGACATTGTAATCGCCGATCGAAAGCTCAATTGGCACCAGAAACGAGAAGTTTAGAGGATTCTAGTATTAATGGACTATGGCCTGTCAAAAGCCATTTGGGGGGGAAAGCATCAAACAAGTTCGCGACTATAATAAAAAAAAAAATCACGTGATTTTGATAGGTTTTTTCGCATTTTGGCTGGGAAAAAAAAAATGAGTATTAATTGGAAAGGCCCTCTTGAACCTCTTTTTAGATGGAAGTCGAACGAGTGCTTAGCTAGTTTTTACCTCAAGATGTCTGTTGTCCCATCGTCGTTTGACCCAGAGAACGCTGACAATCTCGAAGATATCGAGAAGCAGTTTGCCGTGAAGGCCGTCCATCAGGCTGAGACTTACTGGAACTTACTGCGTAAGATCCCGGGTTCCAAGCTGAAACTCACAAAGTACGATGATGACATTTATGATAAGCTTCTTGAACACTTCCCTGAATATAAAGATCCACAGAGTGCGAAGAGAGTGAACGAGGAGGAGATGAAGTCCAAGGCAGGAAAGGAGAAATGGAGAAAATTCTGTGAAGAGTTCAAACACATTGAAGACTATAACTTTGGTACTCTATTAAGGATCGACTCTGACGATGAATATGGTCAAGAAACGACAATATTCGTCGTGAGAATTCAATTCTACGCTATTGAGATTGTTAGAAACAGAGCCGGTTTAAATGATTGGATCTCGAAACTATGATACCCTCTCCCTCCCTCCCATATAATGAAATGAAACCCCTTGTACATTATTAGCTTCTTGTCCGTAGCTATACACGAGTAGCCCCTAGTGTTTATGATCATGAACTGATCCATCGGCATGAGTATGGGTATGGCCAGAGTGTGGCTGTTCCTCGGGTTGTGGAACTTGTTCTTCCTCTTCAGGCTCTGGGGCCTTTTCACCTATAAATTCGATACTAACCTGTCTCAAATTCTCCACTTGGCTCGTAAGTTGCTTCTTCAAGTGCTCTGATACAACTTCAAACTCATGGATGTCAAGAACGTTATCCCATCTTTGAAGCGGAACTTGAAGGACAATCTTGGCATGAATATTTGGACCAGAAGTTAAAAGCACCAATTGTTTCATCTCATAAGGTTTTTTAGAGTTGTTGTTTGACAGCATCTTTGACAAAAGATCTTGTAATTTAGTCTCAACCTCTATGTATCTATAATCCTTTGTTGGGATAGATCTGTCTATGAGTTCGTTAACCGAGGTGACTATACCTGAGAACCCAGCCTTGATGACCAAACCTGACACAATCAATCCACCAACGGCATCCAACGAAGAGACACCGAAAAAATGACCAGACGTGATAGTAACAAGGGCAACCAACGAAGTTAAAGAGTCAACTCTATGATGCCAGGCATTGGCTAGAAGTACCTTGGAATTAGTCTTCTTGGCCACTTTAGAAGTGGCTCTAAAGATCCATTCTTTAGCCACGATCGACGCACCTGCGATCCAAGCAGCGTTGATATCGGTCAACCCATGGATATGTCCATGCGAATGGCCATGAGAACCTAGAATGTGGATGTGTAAGGCATTCAACGTCTCCACAATAGTATGTGGGATGACTGGGCCGACAACACTCACTAATGAGGACCATCCAATAGACAACCCAGCCATGGTCAAGATCGAGCTCACAGCCAATGACCCCACTGTCTCGATCTTGCCATAGCCGTAGGGGAATTCCTGGTTAGGTCCTCTAGCGGCCAGACCCACGGTGCCCAACGTTAGCAAATCCGATACTAAATCACTTATGGCGTGGACAGAGTCCGCCATCAACGCCTGCGAATGGAAAACGATCCCACCGGCAAACTTCCCACACGCCATACCAACGTTGATGATGAGGCCGATCCATGTGATGCGGACACCTGGGTTCTCCCAAAAGGCCTTTTTATCAAGGACTAACAATCTGTTTGGCCCGTGGGTGTGATCGTGCTTGTGGAGCAACTTCCCAAACGTGTAGACATCGTTTTGCTCCGTCTCCGATTCCTTGAGATGGACATGGTCGTGATCGGAAAGGTCTGAGAAGAGCTCATTCTCAGCTCCGTGGCTGTGTCCATGGTCATGAGAATGGCCTTGTGTCCCATTATCTTTGATCTGGGCCCATTTCGGTGGATTCGAGTGGAGGAAACGAGAGCAGGAGGGCAGCCACGGCTGGAATGATCGAGGAGCCACTGCGATTCGAGCAGCCAAGGGGACTCTGAGCATTTTACGCGACAATTGAAGATTATAAATGGTTAAAAAGTGGATTTCTTCATCAAAATTTTGTGGAGTTTATAACTTTGCCCGGAAAAGCTCGGAGTTTCAAGCAAATTTCCAATATTACGAGAATTGTGGAGGTTTTATATTAGAATACAGAAAAATGTCTGTTTATTACGGTTCTAACTTCAAGTCTTCTTCGTCTTTGATGATTTGGCTCGTTGTATCTTGTTTCTCGTCAAATTTGGTGGAAATTGCCCGATCAACGGTCAAATTCTCGGGCGATTTGGCCATTTCTTCACCGTTGTTGGAGCCAAGATTGGATTCGAGAGTAGAAGAAACAGCAGAAACGTTGGGATTTGGTGTATTCTTCTCGGTCTCAGTCTCGCCATTGTTCTCCATGGCAGCCTTCGGTCTTCGTTTCTTGGTTTTATTGCTTGTCTCGATGATCGGAGGTGGTGTCTCGCAGCATGGATCCAGCTTCCAAACTAACTGTCTCAGCTGGTTGTATTCATCCAGCAACAAAACACTGGAGCCCTCCAGCTTTCTCAAGTAGAACTTGAGCTTTGCAATCTCGTCATCACAGATCCTACCGTTTTCCCATTTCAACTCCCGCTTCAAAAAACTTCTAAACTCATCAGCATGTCTCCACATCGACCGAATAAGATCCAACTCATCAGGTGCGAGATCCAATAGCGACCCCTCTTCCAAAACATTCTGTAATTCTTCAATCTTGGGAGTATTGTAATCCTTGGGAACCTCTATTCTATAATCACATATCGGACAGATGTAATGCTCAACTTCTTTGGATTTACCACGCCCGAATTTAAGACACTTACAATGATACCATTCGTTACACCTCTCGCATTCAATCATGATCCCACTTTCCAATCGACGACAAAAACAGTAAATCTTGTGATCTTCCTCAGTTCTGTTTGGATTGTAAACATCCATTATGGAAAAGGCAAATGAAGCTTTATCATTCAGTGTCGTTAAATGTGATTTTAAAACGTGGAATGGGGCATTCGTTTTACCAAATAGTTTCTTCGTCTTTCTTAACCAATCTTCAACCTGTCTCAAATACTGGTCTAAAGCAGATGATGAATCAAGAGATTGAAATTCTTGAGACCTTTCCAAGACGTCTTTTGCCTCTGAATAGCGAGGTCTAGGGTCATTTTCATCACCAAGGAATCCCTTCATCAATTCTTGGAAAGTCTCTTCTTTGAAATCAGCATCATGACTCCATTTTTTCTTCCTTTCATCACGCAACACAGATAACTTTGCAAAATTCTTCTTGATCGACCCATACAACTTGTTCAACTTTTCTGAAAATTCAACGTGTTTCTCCTTGACCTCTTTCAGTCTTTTATTAACATCAGCAGACAGGGGTATATTTTGAGTGAGTTGTAAAAGCCCAGATACTTTTTCCAATGTTATAGTTGGTGAGTCCAACTCTTGCAAAACTCTTCCAGACCAATAAGTACCACGTTCAGTTTTTTGCTCAAGTTCATTGATAAGTTTTAAATCTCCCTTCCCACAACATTTGTATCCTTCTTGTAAAAAATCTGAAAGCTCTTTTAAATCACAACTATTCTTCATGTCTTCATATGTTTGTAACCAATCCAATCTTGAAACTACCCTTTCCAAAAACTTCAGAGATTTGAGCTTTACACCAAAAGATTTACCCAAATCAATCATATCATAAAATTCATCCTTTGTGTGTCCTTCATCTGATAAAAATGATCGTACACTCTGCTCATAAGAATAAATCTCGTTAGCCAATTCGATGATTTGATCAACTTCGGGAGCTTGAAAATTCAATGCTGGAACCATAGAAACGAGATCCTCCAAGATTTTAAAATCGTATTGAATTTCCTCATTGGTTACCGTCTTTGTTGGTCTTCTATTTCGAATACGATTCTTCTGCTTCGCGTTCAATAACTCTTGTGCTCGTTCGATCCAGTTGTTGGCCTCATCTAAGTACTCTTTAAGGACGTGCGCCTCTTTGATATCACCAATGATTCTTTCACTTTCAGCATAGAGTGCCTTCAAGGTCTTTAATTGCGGTTTAGGCTCTTTGGATAGAAGTTCGTTAAATTTCAATAGCCAATCCTCTGGGGTTTGAGAAAGTGTTGCCAAAGTCTTTTGCAAAGATCTCAATTTATCATCGGTGTAATAAACATGGATTTCAGCTTTGTATTCACCAAGGTCAGGTGCATCATCATCATCATCATCAGCCAATTCCACAAAACGTTTAGGATCAATACTGAAATAATCTTTGCCCGACTTGAGAACTATCTTTGTAGGGAAACAACAAGAAAGGGTATCATCACTAATGTAGTCAAATTTGTTGACCACAGTCTTCACATTTGATGGAAGTAAGGATTTAAGTCGGTTCCGTAATGAAAGTTCGCTTTCGATAAGTTCATCAAAGTATGGTGAAACGTGTTTTAAAAACTCTGGATCTCTTGATTCCTCCACTATGTTGGTTAATAGTTGGAAAAATGAGAAAGATGGGATTAACCCTTGTCTTTGTAACCATTTTTCAGCCTCAATACCAACTTCTATCCAATCCAACGGTGCAAACGAAACAGTTTCAGTGAGAGATACACCTAAAGATACGGTAGCGCTATATGCTCTTGGAAATTTCACAATGAACTCACCGGGCCTTTGGATAGTGTAATAGACTTTGATTCCATTTTCAGAGAGAATCTTGGGCGAAAGTAATAAGTCTGAATTGAATCGTAACAAGTTTTCCTTATGTTGATAAAATTTATCAAAATTGGGATTCAATGCACTAGCACGGACATCAAATTGATTCTCTTGTTCTATCCCTTCTAAAACGTCATTGGCTATTGGTTCTGTTAATTCAAAGTTGGCGGTGCTTTCATGATCACCCAATTTGGAACGATATTCCTTGATTGTTCTTGACAAAGTCTCTTCATACCTGGCTTGATCCTGTGGAGAGATGAAATACCATATCTTCGAGCCACCCAAATGATGGTAATCGCATTGGTAGAGGAAATGGTCCTCCATGCTAAACGATGAAACGCTGTATAATGATTGCACGTTGATTCTAGGCTTGATGAGATTCTCGCAATCGCCACTAAGGTATCGTAGAATTCCGCGTTCATGTAAGGGTAAATTGTGCAAGTTCCAAGGATCAGTCACGGCATTGGTATCAAGAGGTTTCAAATACGTCATTGAAGGGAACCCAGATCCATAAACTGTCGTGGGGAGATCGTTAGCCGTCTCGAAAGTTAACTCTTCTGCATTGTTAAGAGTATCCCAAAATGAAGATATCAGATGTTCATCGTCTTGGTTTTTGATATCAGACGTCTTTGTTTCATAAAAAGTGATGAAATCTGTCAATTCCAAGAACTCTGTACTTGGGAAGGGATAATCCAACACCTCAATACCCTTATGCCAGAAATAGAAATCATAATATGGATAAGTTTCACTGTCAGCGGTAGTGATTCCTGGTTTTTCCTGTGTAAAAGATTCAAAATTTGTCTTGAACCCTTTTGATTTAAGTATATCTTTTGATCTTTTGAATACTGTTCTAGAATTTGAGATATAAGCCATGTTTTCCAATCGATTTGATTTGTGCTTCTTACTTGGCACGTCCTCCTTCTCTTCTATTGGTCTCTTATTTTCGTCATTTTTCAAATCACTAGGTTCACCAATTGGTGAATTTTGAAGCTCTTGCAAATAACAATCATAAGAGTACAACACTTTTAGATAAGCCACTTTTAGCGATGTGGACAAAGAGGTCATGATTCTCCCAGTATATCCCAATTCCCTACCAATCTGGGCCCATTGCTTTTTTTGACACACAGCTTCAAACCCACCTTTCGCAGCGACTGAACTTCTCAACTTGTGAAGATCCACGACTCGTTTATCAATGGTTGGTAATCTTAACAAGGGGAATTTCTTCTTTTTATGAAACTCAACTAAATCTTTATAGAATTTGATTTTTTCGTCATGAAGAGTAGTGGGATGACCAAAAGATTGTCTGATTGGCCTAAATTTGAACTTGGTGATATCTAAAGAGAATGAGGGATCCCAAGTCTCTGGAGGGATGATCTTCACAGCACCGAAATGTTTCCCAACCTGTTGTACTGACTCTATGAACGCCATCGGGTCTTTGAACTCTTCCTCTGATGGCCGATAAACCAGTATGGATTCCACTCCGAGCAAAGACGGTTCTTGATTGGGTGATTTCTGCCATGAGCTGTTTCGCTCTATATGTCTCCTCGTTGCGATTCCAAGTTTGTCAATGGTTTCCATCAACGTCGGGATTTTGGGTACTGAGACGTCACTAGGTGGCTCTAGGGGCTCCGGTATCGACATTCTAGCTTTCTTTTCTCTTTAAATTGGGAGGGGGGGGGATAACAGAGAAAGGTGGATTTTCAATGGTTCAAGAGGTTTTGTACATCAAAAAGAGTTGTGGTGCGTCCTCGTTTTGTGTGGCTTGTGAGGTATTCTTTGATTTGCGAAGGAAAGGATGAAACTTTTGGAGGATGGCAACAAGGGCTGTTTCCCTTTTTTTGCCTTTGAATCTTTTAATGAGTTTAAAATGAAAATTTGGTGTAGGAAATTGATAGATCAGAGAGTCTATGATGTATTTCCCAACGTGGTAATTTCCGGTTGTTTTTCCGTAAAGGGTAATTTTGCCCTCGTAAATGGGTTTTCCAATGTTTATTACGTAATATATTTATCGCGAACTTGTTCTGTAAACTGCCACTCTTCGCATTACTTGAATGATTGATAACGATTCCTTCTTTGCCCTTTTGTACTTTTGAGTAGAATTCTGCTTTAGTTTGAGGTTCAAGTGTGACAATGAGCTCGTCCAAGAAGAAGTTGCTCCTCATGGTAAGTTCTGCTACTTTGTCGTGTTTCTTTATAGTGGGTCTTTTTTGGCTATCGTGAACTAACACATACCACCAGGGACGTAGTGGTTCAGGTAAATCATCCATGCGTTCCATCATTTTTTCCAACTATTCAGCGTTTGATACCCGTCGTCTCGGTGCCACTATTGACGTTGAGCATTCGCATTTGAGATTTCTCGGGAACATGACTTTGAATCTATGGGATTGTGGTGGTCAAGATGTGTTCATGGAGAACTATTTCACCAATCAAAAAGATCACATCTTCAAGATGGTGGAAGTGCTGATCCATGTCTTTGATGTTGAGTCGAAAGAAGTTGGTAAAGACATTGATATCTTCATAAAATCTTTGAGTCAACTCAAAGAGTTCAGTCCCAATGCTAAGATCTTCGTACTTCTTCATAAAATGGACTTGGTACAGTTATCTAGAAGAGAGGAACTGTTCAATATAATGATGAAGAAATTACAACAAGTGAGTAACCCATATGGGTTTAAACTAACAGGTTTTGCTACAAGTATATGGGATGAGAGTTTATATAAGGCTTGGAGTTCCATTGTGTGTACTTTGATTCCTAATATGAGTCAATACGAGGTGAATTTGGGTAAGTTGCAGAAATTATTGCAAGCCAAGGAGATTATACTATTTGAGAAAACCACTTTTTTGGTTATTTGTTCAAGTAATAATGGTCAAGTGGTGCAAATGAGTAAAGATGGATTGGATCCAAAGAGATTTGAGAAAATATCAAACATTATGAAGAATTTCAAGCAGAGTTCCACTAAATTGAAGAGTCAGTTCAAGATGCTGAACTTGAACGATAATCTGTTCATTGTGGAACTGAGCTCTAACCTGATGATCTTTGTGGTGATGACGCCTGGGGCCAATGGCAACGATGCTGGCCTTATCCAAGAGAATATCAAGAGACTAAAGATGTATTTCCAGTAACCTAGTATAGAAGAAGCATTAAAAGACATGGATTACAACGATCAAGTCACCCATACGTAGAAAAAGAAGAGCATCACAGTGCCAAACACGCCTAGCCACACTTTGAACGGCACACCGCTCTTCTGTGCCATCACCATCATCTTGTTCCACGTGTTCTTCAGCTTGACGTTCAGCTGGTCGAACTGGTTCCCGATGTCGTCCAGCGTCTTGTTGGACGACCTGATCTCGTGGCCCATCCTGAGGCTCAGCTCCTTGAGCGCCTTCACTTTCGATGACATGAGCTCTGCTTCGTCCTCGTTCTGCGCCTCCAGCGACGCGAGCTCCGACGCCGTCAAGTCGTGGAGCTGCGGCCGTTCATAGGGCGACGACACTCGCTGCGGCGCGTCGAAGAGCCCTGTTCTTTTGCTTCTCGAGGCCATCGTTGGTTTGTTTATATATGTAAAGTGTTGTTGATTTTTTGCGCGGCTCTTCTGTCTCTATATATAACACACACTGATCCATCATGTCCAAACGACTTGACAAGATCCGGTCGCCAATGGGCTTCAAGGCCAAGAAGCAGGACACTCACGACGAGCGGATCGACGAATCGATGATAAAATACGTTCTTTCGCCGCCTTTAAGGAAAGTGGAGCCCTACTACTTCACATACTTGACCTACTGCAAGCTTCGTTGGCGGGACCGTACGCTCCTGGACATCTTCACCAGCGAGTTCAGAGACCGTGACGAGGCCTACTACAGAGCCACGATCCAGCAGGGCAAAGTGCTCATCAACTATAAGCCCGCTGACTTGTCCACCGTGGTGAGAAACGGCGATTTGATCATCCACAAGATCCATCGCCACGAACCTCCAGTGACGAGTCGGCCTATCAAGATCGTCAAGGAGACTGACGAGCTGCTGGTGATTGACAAGCCAGCGGGCGTCCCAGTCCACCCAACGGGCAGATACAGATTCAACACCGTGACCAAGATTATGAAGCTGGAGATGCACAGAGAGGTGCATCCGTGTAATAGACTTGATAGGCTAACGTCTGGGTTGATGTTTCTGGCAAAGACACCTCAAGGTGCCGACAAGTTTGTCGAGCAGTTAAAGGCGAGAGAAGTGCAGAAGGAATACATTGCCAGGGTTAAAGGTGTTTTCCCCGATGGTGAGATAGTGGTGGATAAACCATTGTACACATTAGAGCCAAGACTTGGGTTGAACGTTGTTGATGACAAGTTGGGCAAAGAGGCCAAGACACACTTCCGCAAGATTTCCTCTGATGGTGAAACTAGTATTGTGAAATGTATGCCTCATACGGGTCGAACTCATCAAATAAGAGTCCATTTACAATATTTAGGTTTCCCCATTGCTAATGATCCAATCTATTCAAACGAATACGTTTGGGGTGACAAATTAGGTATCAAGGGAGAAGCTGATTATGATAAAGTTAAGGCAAAACTTCACGAGATTGGGAAGACAAAACCGGCATCTTCTTGGTATTTCCCAGATTCTCAAGGTGAAGTCCTCATGGGTGCCAAATGTTCTGAATGTGATACTGAATTGTACACGGATCCTGGATTGAACGATTTAGATCTTTGGTTACATGCCTATAAATATTATTCTATTGATCCAACCAATCCATGGAGTCATGAAACTGAATTCCCAGAATGGGCCATCGAACCACAAAGGAGATTTATGAAATTGGCATTACAAGAGGCTCAAAAATGTGGTCCAACTACTACTGCTTTTAGTGTTGGTGCTATATTAGTACATGACGGTAAAATTTTACAAACTGGGTTTTCAAGGGAGTTGCCTGGTAATACACATGCTGAACAATGTGCATTAGAGAAGTTTTTCAAAGAGAACAACTGTCAAGACGTCCCTCAAGGTACAGTAATATATACAACTATGGAGCCATGTTCTACGAGATTAAGTGGGAACAAACCGTGTGTGGATCGTATACTGGAAACAAGCATTAAGAGTGTATTTGTTGGAGTTGGCGAACCAGATACTTTTGTGCAAGAGAATGTAGGATTGACAAAGTTGAAAGAGAAAGCAGTGGATTACATAAAGGTCAATGGGTTTGAGGATGAAATTCTTTCAGTTGCATTTAAAGGTCATGAATCTTCAGATAAATAGATAGGTATATGTATATATATCTTACTCCTCGTCAAAGTGTCTCACTTGGTTGGCATTGTAGTCAAACAAACCAAGACCCTTGACAGCGTGTTTGGCAGCAATGGGCCAGAAGATGACAATGCCAAAAAGAGCACTCCATTGGGCAATGGAGCGACCCCTGTCCAGTATCATAGGCTTCAAGCTACCCTTATGAACATTTTTAATCTCTCTAGCGATGAACTTGGACTCTGTAGCGACGCTTTTCCTGACGAGTGAAGAGTACATCTGTGTTAGTTTGGCATCCCAGAAGCATCCCCACTTTCGTTATAAGCTCCATCTAAGCCTTTATATAAAAACACTTGGGTTGCTCTCTTTAAGGCCACACCTCATGACGTGAGCCAACTATCAGCCTGAGCAACAGCAACATTGGAGGCAATTTGCAGCCCTTGTCTCCCTAGGGGGAAATAGCTCACCGTGTACCACACCATGCTCACCATCTGGACAACACCACTAACTAGTGCCAATACACTACTGTGTAGTACCAGACTTGCCACCAAGCTGAACAGTATACTCAGACTGAAAACCGTAGTGAACCAGACCCTCTCAGCGCTGAACAAATGCCTGAAATAGCTTTTGCCACCTTGTAGCACACCGAAACTGGAGAGAAACAGAACGGAGCCCAGCGACCACAGCAAGGCAAACTTCTTGGGCTTGAGCGACAGCACCGGTAGCAACACAAAACTAACAATGTAGCAGCTCAGACTCGAAGCCATCAAAACTGCAAAGAGCATCAGCCTGTCCCATCTTGAGAGCTCAATCTCTGGCTCGACTGGATCCTCGCTGTCGTCTAGTCTGATTGGTTGCGTGAACGGCCACATAATCTCTGTTAAGGGGTGTTCTCGAATGTTTTGAAATGCGTGCGATTCTCCTTTATTTATACATCTATATTCATATAAATAAACAACATGAGTCTCAATGAAGGGGATTTTCTCCCCAATGACGACTTCTTCAGCTTCGACTCCAAGATATCATCTTCAATCCCTTTGAAACAGTCTTTGTCCTACCAGGAGAGCAAAGTTACCAAGCCTCCCAGACGCAAATCATCAGTGAAGAGAATAGAAGAAGACGAGGATTTGATCGATAGAAAAAGACGTGATAACATGAATGAGAAGATCCAGGAGCTCCTGTCGCTGATTCCTGGAAGCTATTTCGTGGAAGCAAAGGATAAATCTAGTGGTACAAAAGATGGCAAACCGAACAAGGGCCAGATATTGACCAAAGGCGTGGAGTATATCCAGGATTTGCAGAACAAGATTGACGAGAACAACAGAGCTGAAGTCGAGTTGGTTTGGAAGTTGAAGAAGCTGTCCAAAGTGAAGGACGTCCCCATCACCGACATCAATCTGAACAACACAAGTGCTGAGATTATACTCGCAGAGATTGGTGTTGGTCCCTTGGCGAGCGTCCCTACAACTAGCTCATCAAAGAGCCCCAATAACAACTTCGAATACGGTGGCTACGATCAATATAGTTGAGTTTCTTTTACATCTGTGGCTTGGTTCTTATCTTGTGGCGTGGTATATATATATATATGTGTGTGTTCTTGTGGCTATGTTCTCATAAATCTGGCATTCTCATAATCTCCTTCTCTTTATTCTGGCTGAACTCCTGAAGCAGCTTCAATATCTCACTATTTTTCCACTTATCTGGCAGTGGAGTTACGTCGTAGTTCTTTGTAGCCCAATAGTAGATATCCCAATCTAACTCATCCAATAGTTTATCGTATTCTTCCAACTGAGCCTCATTGAACGTATCAAGGTATTTCTTTGCAAATCTCGAAAGCAATAAATCTGTTTCCAGTATTCCTCTCTTGCGTGATTGATACACTAATCGAGCCCGTTTACGATCAATATCCTCGTTGATACGCTTTATTGGTTGGATCTTTATGGTGAGATTCTCTGCCTGTTCAACGGCTGGTGAGTTGTGTGATTTGTAAACGGGACATCTTATCGAAAAGTGTCTTCTACTGAGTCTTCTTAGCATCGTGTGAGTTGATCTGTAAAACCGGTTTAAAGCAAGAACAGCACAACTGGCGAAAAAACGAAAATAATGTTAGATGCGAGTTTCTTTTCCGTTTATCCAGTGTCTGATCTCCCTGGCGTTTCCTTATTGGGAAGTCTACCGTTTGTGGGAATATTCGCGAAATCAAACACACGTACGCGTAAACAAAACGTAAACAAAACGTAAACAAAACTTGTTTCTAGGTGAACAACCCCAGTTTAATTTACTCAAATGTCTCGTCAAAGCTCCGTGAGACGTATGGACATTGTCAAGAATGACCGGTTCCCGCTATTGGACGTCCCTGAACTCTCGCTATGTCTCAAGTCGTGTAATCTTAACGCCCCAGAAGAAGACCTCTATAGACCATCACCGGTGTTTGTGCAGTCGTTATTCACGCAGATCTTGGATACGTTTCTCTCAATTCCTCCAAGCATGATAAGATTGAGACTAAAATCAGTGCTAGCCGATGATGACGCTGAAGAGTTTGAAGACTCTCTAAACTTGGTGACTCTACAGATGATCTTATACAAGTTCTTCGTCGATTGTGGGGTGTATGATTTCGTCATTACAGATTTGATCAAACCGGAACCTTTACGATTGAAAAGATTGCTTAGTGCAGTGGTGAATTTCGCTAGGTTTAGAGAAGAACATCTTTACGATAATGAACAAATTATACAAGAAAACAATATGAAATTTGAAAAACATTCATTGGTATCCATGGAGAATAAAGAATTGAAAGGCAAGATTAAAAAAATCGCAGACTCAAATGAACACATTAAATCTAATCTTGATGAACTAAATGAACATAACTCAAGAGTGGAGATCGAATTAAGACAGTTGAAAAAAATTCAAGAATCTTTAACTAATGAACATTTGAGATACAAAACTGAGAAATCAAGATTGATACAAGCATTAGAAGATCACAACTATTTATTGTTGGAATCCAAAAAGGATTTGGAGAAGATGAGGAACTATATCATTGAGAGTCCAGAGATTATATCAAAGATAATTAAGGATATGCAAAACTCGTTACAAGATGATCAACAAACTTTGAATGAATTGGAATTAAGGTCAAGAAAATTAGCAATCACCATTGAAAGCTTTGCAGTGATTCAAAATGACTTGAAAAACTGCTTAAAATTGATGGAGGAATTAAATCTCGAGTCAAATAAGGAAAATGTTCATAACAACAAAATCAATCAGTATAAAGATCTATACGAGGATAAAAAGCTGAAATTGAACGAATTAGAGAGAAAAGTTCAATTACTTACAAGACAAATCAAAAACATGGAGGAAAAAACGATGAGAACTACTGAGCAGAAAGATGCTAAAAGAAGAGAATATGAAGATAAAATGAAACAACTTCACGACGTTTACACCACAATGATTGCAGAGCAAAATCTAAACGAAAGAGAAATGCAAAAGAAAAGAGCGTATATTGAAGCGGTACAGAAAAAGATTTATGATTTAAAATTGTCATTCAAAAAGGAGTTTGATGAAACCACTTTAGAGATTCAGAGGTTGAATTCTCACGTTAAACTTTACTTGAATCAAATCGAAGAGAAATTACAACTATGATATATATATATATATATTGAGCTCAATTATCTGCCTTTTTGTAAAAAAACTGAACAAAATATTCTTTCAAATCTTCATCCCAGTACCCCCAGTCTCTAACAACTTCCTTTGCTGGGATCTTAAAGGCAATATTATCATAAGGCTCCCCATGCACAACTAAATATTCCCAATCTTTACTCTGAGGCTCAACCGTTTGTTCAAAACTACTCATGAACCGATACATCGGCTTCTCTCCCTTTGTCAATTTAGGATACTTTATCGTTATGAACAAACCGATCTCCATAGTGTCCAAGTCACGTATTTTCACAACTTTATACCCGGGCTTCCCAATCTTGACGTATTCCTTCTTGGGTACACTAGAATAGCCTGTTCCCGTCGTTTTATCACCACCACCACGTTGTGATTTGGCGTCAAGGACACTTCGTCTCTGCAAATTCAATTGATGCTTTCGGCCTTGAGTATGTGTAAGATAACTCTCACTCGAGAAATGAGTCGTGAGACACAGCCGACATTCTAATTGTCCCAAATGGTTCTTGAAAACGTAAGGGTCCGAATCAAGGTCGAACTGTTGTGTGAGAAGCTTTGAAAGTCGCTGTTTGCGATGGATGTTAAGTTGGGACTCTGAGGCAACACCTCCAGCTAAACAGAACTGTTAGTATGAAAGCAAAGAAAACACAAACAAAGATAAGCAAAAACATACTCCCCTTCTTGGATCCGATCCTATTCTGGTAATCCATCCTGTGTGTCGTTTCAGGTCAAAAACGCCTTGGAAATGTGCCAGAAGAGCAAAAAGATGAGCTCTCTAATTTGCATTTTGATATAAGTTACGTTAATAGGGTTGGATAGAAAAACGTCACGTGATATTCACACTGAAAAAAGCTGGAAAGAAAGAAAAAAAAGGTTCACGTGACCCAAATTGAGCACACAGTACAATTTTAACGAAAAACCCTCTGCTGCTCGTCGTGTGAGTCACACCAAGAAGACCCAGCTCTTCGTCACCCAAAATGAGCGTTGAGAAAGTGGCCATCCTCGGCAGAGAGTCGATCCATGTTGGATACGACCTCAGGGAGTACATCGCCAAGACCACGATCGAAACTGAGAAATCGTCAACCTATGTTCTCATCACAGATACCAATATCGAACGCAAGGGCTACTTGAAAGAGTACCTTCGTGAGTTTCATAAGCATCTGCCGCGAGGATCCAGGGTACTATCGTATGTCGTCCCACCAGGCGAGGCGAACAAGACCCGTGAAACAAAGGCCAAGATCGAGGACTATCTGCTAGAAAAGGGCTGTACAAGAGACACGGTGATCCTCGCCATTGGTGGAGGGATCATTGGTGACATGATTGGGTTCGTTGCTGCAACTTTCATGAGAGGCGTGAGGGTGATACAGGTTCCCACGACTCTGCTCTCGATGGTGGACTCCTCTATCGGTGGGAAAACCGCCGTGGATACCCCATTGGGTAAAAACTTCATCGGTGCCTTTCTACAACCTCGTTATATCTTTGTCGATTTAACCTTCTTGACAACGTTGCCTGAAAGGGAATTCATCAATGGGATTTCAGAAGTGGTGAAAACGGCTGCCATTTGGAATGAGCAAGAGTTCTCCAGATTAGAGGCTAACGCTGAAATTTTCTTGAAGACTATTAGAAACAGAGATTCACAGGGGAACACAGATCTTTCTCCAATCAAAGATCATGTGTTTAAACTTGTCTTGGAGTCAATCAAAGTCAAAGCTGAAGTTGTCTCGAGCGATGAAAAAGAAGGCGGGTTGAGGAACTTGCTGAATTTTGGTCATTCGATCGGTCATGCAATTGAGGCAATATTAACACCTTACGCGCTTCATGGTGAATGTGTCGCTGTTGGATCTATCTTGGAGGCAGAATTGTCAAGATATTTGAACATTTTACCACCTTCTGCCGTTGCAAGATTGGTTAAAGTCTTTGGTAATTATGGATTACCAACTTCATTGACCCAATTGAAGAAGAAAACTATTGATTTGAAGACTCCAGTGGATATTTTGCTTGAAAAAATGGCTATTGATAAGAAAAATGATGGATCCAAGAAAAAAGTTGTCCTTTTAAAGGCAATTGGTGAATGTTATGAAAAATCCGCTTCGTACGTTGATGATGAAGATTTGAGATTTGTTTTAACTGATCAGACAAAAGTCTTCCCCTTTGCACTACCTTCCACTTTCAAAGCCACTGTTGTCCCACCAGGATCGAAATCAATTTCAAATCGTGCTTTGATCTTGGCAGCTTTAAGTAAAGGCGAATGTAGAATCACAAATCTTCTTCATTCAGATGACGTGGAACATATGATGAATGCTATCAAAAAACTTCATGGTGCAGACATTAGATGGGAAGATAGAGGTGAAACTTTGGTTGTTAGGGGCAATGGAGGAGAGTTGATCTCTAATCCTGAACAGATATACCTAGGGAATGCAGGTACTGCGTCAAGATTCTTAACCTCTGTTGCTACTTTGGTCAAACCAACTTCTGAGTCCAAATATACTTATCTGACAGGTAATGCTCGTATGGGTGAAAGACCAATTGGTTCGCTTGTTGATGCATTACGTTCAAACGGTGCTGAAATTGAGTATTTGAAGAATGAAGGGTCCCTTCCCTTGAAAATTGCCAACAAGCCTTTGAAAGGTGGTGTCATCGAACTCAGTGCTACAATCTCATCACAATATGTGTCGTCGATATTGATGGCTGCTCCATATGCTGAGGAACCAGTCATTTTGAAATTGGTTGGTGGTAAACCTATCTCAATCCTGTACATCGATATGACTATTGCATTGATGAAACAATTTGGAATTGAAGTTAAATCTTTGCCCGGTTATATCTATGAAATTCCAAGGGGCACATATGTTGCACCTTCGGAGTTTGTCATTGAATCTGATGCGTCTTCATCAACTTACCCATTGGCATTTGCCGCTATGACTGGTACTACAGTCACAATTCCAAACATTGGATATACGTCATTGCAAGGTGATGCTCGGTTTGCAAAAGACGTTTTAGAACCAATGGGGTGCACTGTGGAACAAACAGCCACTTCTACAACTGTTACCGGTCCTGCTCCAGGTGGATTGAAACCTTTAAGTTCTGTCGATATGGAGCCAATGACTGATGCATTCTTAACTGCATCTGTTGTTGCTGCTATTGCCACTGGTTCAAACGGTGACAATAAAACCACTATTTATGGGATTGCAAATCAAAGGGTCAAAGAGTGTGATAGAATTTCAGCCATGTGTACACAGTTAGCCAAATTTGGCGTCCATGCTGAAGGCTTGGAAGATGGGATTGAGATCCATGGTGTCAAAATATCAGATTTGAAAATTCCTGAACCTGGGGTTTTCTGTTATGATGACCACCGTGTCGCTATGTCTTTCTCCCTTCTTGCCGGTATGGTTCCAAAGGGGCCTGTCATCATTGAAGAGCGTCATTGTACAGCTAAGACTTGGCCCGGATGGTGGGATGTTTTGCATTCTATATTAGGTGCTAAACTCGATGGGTATGAACCTGAGGATCCGACTGTGCCAAGTAGAGCTAGTATCGTCATCATTGGGATGAGAGCTGCTGGTAAGACTACTTTGAGTAAATGGGTTGCTGATGCAATTGGTTACAAAATTGTGGATCTTGATGTTATCTTTGAAGAAAGATTCGGAGACATTAGGGATTTTGTTAAAGACCACGGTTGGGATGCTTTTAGAAAAGAGGAATTTGAAATCTTTGAGGAGGCTTTGAAAAGACATGATAAATCGAGCGTTATCTCCACTGGTGGTGGAATTGTTGAGAACCCCAAGGCTAGGGAATTGTTGAAGGAATTTGTAGCCAGAAACGGCATTGTGCTGGAATTGCAAAGAGACATTGAAGTTGTTGCCAAGTTTCTGGGGCAAGACCCTACAAGACCTTCGTTGGATACTAATGATATCGTGGCCATTTGGAACAGAAGAAAAAATCTATATGAAGAAGTTCGTACACATGTTTTCCATTCTCCATTATGTTCAAATGAGGCAGATTTCGATTCGTTAAAAGAGAAAATTGCAACATTTGTTCGAAACATAAAGAGTGTAAAGAAGCAATTTTATGTTGTTGGATCTCCAGTGTCTCATTCCAAATCACCACTACTGCACCAAACTTGCTACGATGCCTTTGGGTTACCGCACGAATGTACAATTTTCGAAACTACTAGTGCTAAAGAAGTTTCCAAATTGATGTATTCTCCAAATTTTGGCGGTTGTGGTGTTACCATCCCATTAAAGTGTGATGTCATCCCATTATTAACATCTATTGATGAATCTGTCAAAGTTATTGGGGCATGTAATACGATTGTTCCTTTAGGTGATGGTAAATTTACAGGTTATAACACTGATTATAAGGGGATTGTGAACTCATTCAAAGCACATGGTGTAAAGCACGCCAAGGTTGGGTTGGTGATTGGTGCTGGTGGTACTTCAAGAGCTGCTATATTTGCCTTGTTTAAGCTCGGTTGTGACAAAATTTACATCATGAATAGATCTATTGATAAGTTGATAACCTTGAGAGATGACTTTGCCTCTTATGGTGTTGAGATCTTGGGATCAGATGATGCCGTTGCCAGTGCTGAATCCGTTGATGTTGCCGTGTCATGCATACCTGCTGATAAACCTATTGACTCTAGTCTTTTTGGTAGATTGGAGACCCTTTTCGAGAAATCCCACAATGGGAAAGTTCTCGATGCGGCTTACAAGCCAGCTATAACACCGGTGATGAAGTTGGGTGAAAAATTCGGATGGGAGGTGATTGGTGGACTAGAAATGTTGGTAAACCAAGGTGTTGAACAATTTAAACTCTACACTGGGTTAGATGCCCCATATGACGCTGTTTACAATGCGGTTGTAAATCAAGTTTGAACTTTAGTTTATATTATATATATATCATAGAGTAAAACAAAGAATGGAAAGCAGTAGTTTTTATTTTATTGTGGTGACCGCCTCTCTCAAAAGTTAACAGCTTTGTTTACACTCTCCTTATTAACACGAGTGTCGTCTCCTTCATCAAATGGTAGTTCATCATCTTCATCATTCCATTCTTGACCTGAGTGATCGACACTAGCGTTCTTCTTTCTATAGTACCATACAAAGGCAATGATGACAGCTATTACCACAGGTGTCACAATACCAACAACGCATCCAACAATAACTTTGTCGTGTTGTGAAAGACCGGAAGATGAACCACTATTTGACTTATCCACTACAGTGGCAGTTGTAATCATAGTGGTGGATGAATGTTCGGAAGTGAACGTCTCTCCATTCGATGTATAAACGGTTGTTACTGTGACAACTTTTGTTACTTCAGATGAAGAGGTTGTTTTGTCAGATGAACTCGTACTTGTGGAGCTCGATTTGGAGCTTGCTGAAGAGGAACCGCGAGAGGCAACGAGTGATGATGACGTTGGAGTCGATTCTGGAGTGGATGAGGCGGCAGAGGATACTTGTGACGATGAAGGCTCAGAGGATGATGAAAATGATGGAGATGATGATGATGATGAAGATGATGATGACCGTAAAGAGGAGGAGGAGGATGACTGTTGGCTAGCGCTGGAGCTACCAGAATCCACCGATGATGAAGATTGGCTAGATTCTATCTGTGATGACGATGATTCTATGGATGATGCCAGTGAGGAAGAAGATATTGATGCCGATGAGGTGACTTCAGAAACCATGGAAGAGATCAGAGAGGAGGAGGTTTCTGGTAAAGAAGACCCCAATGAATCAATACTCGATGCTATTGATCTATCGCTCGTTGTTGTGTCATTGTCGGAGGAGAGAGACAAGGACTGGCCGAACCCCGTTGGAGACTCGAGCAGGACGAGTGCCAGTAGAAGAATCCGTGATGAGAGCATCGATAGTCAAAACTCTGTGATTTATATGGGAAAGATTTGTAAAGATTCCCAAATTCTCGAGAGATCTGAAACATAGTATGAAAAGAGAAAAAATGTTTGATCTGTCTAAAAATGGCATCTGCAGAGACTAGACTCCGCCCTGGGGGCGTCAGAGTAGGGGTCTGGCCATGGTCTGGCTAGGGTCTACGGGGACTGGCCTGGGACTCTTTTATATTCTGTGTGGGGACTGGATTACTTAATCATAATGGTGTTTGGGTGTATTTTCTAACCACTATACACTACACAACTTTTCACTTCACTTCAAGCAGCTTTCCCCATAAGATCCTGTCTTGTCCGTGCAAATACGCTTGTAAGATGTCAACTCTCAGTCAACAGGATCTGGCCAACTTGGATGAGAACTCTAGAAAGGAGATTCTCCAGTACATTGAGGGCGAAAACTCGAAATCGAAAGTGCAATCCTCGATTCACCAATTCACCGATTTGTGTTTCAAGAAGTGTGTTACAACGGTGGGAAATGGCCAGTTGAGTAACCAAGAGGAGACGTGCCTATCCAACTGCGTCAACAGATTCCTAGATACGAACATCAAGGTGGTTCAAGGGTGAGTATTATATATTTCTTCTTTATTCTCCATGCTCCAAACTAACTTGACATCTCCACAGGCTCCAGGCTGCTCAACAGTGAAAAGGCAAGAAGAAAGCCAAGGAGAAAGCCACCATTGTGTATATATATATATATGAACATCAGAATCAGAACTGCTTTCCATGTAGTATAAAACTAATGGAACCTCCGATATTTGGTGGTGCGGCCACTTTCAGTATAACCTTGCAAAAACTTTTCAGTATTAACTTTGAAGATAACCTTGCCCTCCACTCTAAGGCTATTTTGCTCGAATGAAACCGTTCTTTAGAAGCTTCCATACAAGGAGTCGCTCTTTCAACGCTCTTTCGTCGTTTGGGAAGGGCAAGCCAAGTTCCAAAGAGGATGAAGAGGCATTTGCCTCAGTCTTCAATCAAATCATGAATAGAACACATAACACCCGTGGGAAGAACTCTTCGCCACAACAGGCTCTGCTCTTTGAGAAAACGTTTGAGACTATAGAAAAGGCCAAACAATCAATTCTACCACCTCGCACTACTTTGAGTCCAAGGCTCGTGAGTACAGAGCGTAGAAAGGGCAGTTTCCCGATAAACTCGCTCATGACTCAAGGAGAGGAAGAATACAGATCAACACAGCTACGTGAAGCGCTATCGCCAACGTTGGAATTCATGCGAAGTATAGAAACAGATTATGAAGTTTACGAATTTGTGGAGCCAATCATTTTCAATATAAATAAGCAAATGGAATCTAAGGAGAATGCACCTCATTATAACAAATCTTTGTTGGAATTAATCACCAATGTCTCTCAAAAAAAGCCCAAATCGCCCCATATCAACCATTACACTTTCTCAATCATCCTAACAGAAGCAATAAGACTCCTCTCAGACAAATTCAAATCGCCAGAGATGGCACTTGCCCTATTCGAACTCACAAAGCAGCAAAATTTGAAAACATATGTCTATGGCTGTACCATTTCTGTATATAACGAGGTTTTAAGACTACAGTGGGATTGCTTCAAGTCCATCTCCAAGGTGCATAACCTCATCAACGAGATCAAAGTGAACGGGGTCCAGGGAAACCGTGAAACGATCGGGATACTACGCAAGATATCGAGGGAGACACATAGTATATTACACGACGATGACGTTATCTTCACGCTGGAGAAAGGCCCTGAGAAATGGGCAGCCGTTTGGAATAAAAGCGACGAAGAGGACCTGAGAGGCGTGGACCAGTACATCTCAGACCTCTTCAAGTTTTTGAGAAATCAGTATTGAAATTTGTATATAAGTCTCGGGGGTGGGTCTCGAGGAAAAGGGTGGAAAAAAACGAAAACCATTTTATATCTTTGTAGCATCGAAGGGCCCTGGTACCCTTTGTTTCTCTGATTGGCGTGTGTGTGTGTGCAAATGACGCTCTCTTCAACGTGCCTCGAGGCTCGCAGCACCGTGGAGCGTTTCCTCGAGATCAGATCCGACGATGAGCTCCTCAAGCAGACACAATCACGAGTAACTGCCAGCCTCAGCGTGCTTGCGCAGACCCTCGATGACTTCAAGTGAGTCGTGCCTTCTTCTCTCCTCTTCTCTCTCTTCTCTCAGTCCTCAACTAACAACGCTAAAGATTCGACGAGGTTGCGCTGTCGTACAACGGGGGCAAGGACTGCCTGGTGGTGCTCGTCCTCTACTTGGCTACGCTGTCGACACGCTACTCAGACAAGGAACTCGACTCCTTCCAGAAGCTCAACACAGTGCTCATAAACTACGAGACCCAGTTCCCGGAGCTGGTGCAGTTCATACACAAATCGACGCTCAGATACAGTCTAGACCTCATACAATACAACAACACTTTGAAAGATGGATTCAAGGAATACCTCACCACGCACCCGCAGATACGAGCCATCATCGTGGGGACTCGCCGTACAGATCCTTACTCTTCCGCTTTGCAACCGTTCCAAAGAACTGATTCAGGCTGGCCAGATTTTGTGAGGATCCATCCCGTACTGGATTGGAGATATGACGAAGTTTGGTGCTTTCTGAAAACCGCCAAGATAGAGTACTGTGAGCTTTACGATAAAGGGTATACTAGTCTAGGAGGCGTGGATACCACAAAGAGGAATCCAAACTTGAAAGTTGGAAACGATTATAAACCTGCTTATGAACTAAAAGAAGGTGATCATTTAGAAAGAGAGGGAAGAAAATTGGGTAATGTTGAGTCCACTTTTGGTATATCTACACTATCATAATACCACTCAATCACTTTTTCAAGCCCGTCTCATCCAGTGAGAAGAAAGCCAGTAACTTAGCACTCAGACTCTCGTGTAAAGCTCTATCCTCATCGGTGAGCACTGGGAACTTCCGGCCTGTACCACCAATCCTTTCAGCACCACCACCTAACCTTGTTAACAACTCCAAATACTCAAACTTCTTGCCCCAATCAATCGTATGATATGCCCTTGCATCACCTTTTTTCTGATACCTATCCAACGCCCACCTGATCTGTTCCTCCAAACTTGGTAGTGCAATCTTAGCTGCAAAGAATCTAGCCACCAAGACTGCTTGATATTCAAAGGCTCTGAACGATATTGCATCTGTGGGAACCCCAATGAATGTCAAAAGAGGATCTTTTAAATAGAATGTGTGTAAATAAAGGTCAGGTAAGATGTACCCAGTGGTAACATTTGGATATGTATTTCTCAAGAAGGGATAAGAGAACCGAAACCCCGTTGCATAGATGATCTTGTCTGGATTCTCTAATTTGGATCCATCGCTGAAATGAACGATAACCTTACCTTTATCGATTTCATACTTGGTAACGATTGGTTTGATATGCACATTCTCAGCTTCTGTTTGTCTCACTATTTTAGGTCCTCTTTTCGATTGGTATACAGCCTTGGCCACTTTCGATCCTAGCTCCACAATATCAGCACCGGATGATCTTGTGCCAATAACAAGGATCGTTTTATCTTCGTAGTCATCAACCTTGCGGAAAGTTTTCGAATGCTCCACAAGTCCTGGGAATTGAGAATACACTTGGGCAAGACCTGGTATATTTGGGATATACGGGACATGGTAATGACCAGTAGCCACGATCACAGCATCAAATTTCTTCTTCCACCAACGATCAAGGAATTGACCTTTATCATTCTTTTCATCGGTTTCCGTTCTCAGAGTCAGTTCGAACTGACCGCCTGGTTGTTCGTAATCTTTCTTCAAATGCTCCAAAGTTGTTCTGAAAATGATGTGATCCTTGTGTCTATTGAGATATCTCTCCACATATCTTCTAATAGCAACACCTTTGACATAGTGTTCCTCCACCCTCTCATCCTCATTTTCATTCCAGTGCTTATCATCGCTATACGTCATAAGCTGCTCTGGAACGTTTGTTCTCAAGCCTTCGTATGATGCCGTATGGATAAATCTCTGTTGCGGAGGTCTCTCTTTCCAGACTGGATCATCGGTCTCAATCTCAGGAACGTCTAGTTCAGGGTCCAACTCATTCTCATCCACACCTGGTGGAACATCAAGATCGTCGGGCTGCTTATCAAGGACCCACACCCCGCCTAAGACATCACGTCTTTCGAACAAAACAATCTCATCGAATCGCTGTTCCTGGACAAGCGAATCAAGAGCTATGGCACCAGAAGCACCTCCTCCGATGATCGCAACGGACTTGACTGGGCGTGAAGGACGTACTTCTGTCGATACTGTCATCTGCTACAGTACACAACCAAGTTCTTGTTGCAGCCATGAAGTGATCAAACCCTATTTATATAAAGCTACATTTTATTAAAACGCCATAGTTGTGGATTATAGCTTGAAAAGAGCCATTCAAGCTGTCAAACTTCTGAGGCTCTGATTGGCAGTTTGAGAGGCTTTGTGGGGCCCTCTGCACGGATTAGGACGTAGCCCCGTGTGCCACTGCAGAGCAGCCTCCCCATTACAAGCCAACATACAACCCACAAAGCAGAAAAGCTATTTAATCCCAGTCCCAGAATTTTTTATGTGTCATGTCCCAATGCGGTAAAACAGCCGGAGCTTTGTTTTTGTTAAGCTCCGCCCGTCTCGAAAGTTAAAATTTGACACTTGTCTCGCTGATCTGCGCAACTGATTTGAGAGATTGAGTGGTTAATTTGAGAATGGCATTTGAGAAGAGGTTGAGAAAATAAACCCGCTAAACAAAGAGGTGAGGCCTTTTCACGGTACAGCTATAAAAAGATGGAGACATTCGGTCAAGTCCCTCTCTCCTTCAACAATCCTTCTTCACCTCCACTATTATCAAATCATGGACCTCGCTCTTGTTTACCTTGACATGGTGACTAATATCATCCAAGGAGTCGCCGTTGGCTACTGTACAAAGCTTCTTGAGGGATTCCTCAACCCATACGCCACATGGCTTCAATTCTTTTTTTGGGTGTATATGTGCAAAAAGGGAATGACTATCACTTTCGCCTTGATTACATTCCGATGGGTCATTGACCAATTCTACCCACCCCCTCAGTCTGTCGAACCCACGCTGGGTCTACTCTACGGGGTAAGGCCAATTGGGGATGATGAGTACTTGGCTGCTTTACCTAACGATAGTGTCTTTGCTGTTGGTGATCCTGAAGCCCTTTCCCAATTCGGGTATCACAATTTGACCACTCTCACTGTCTTTAACAACAAGACCGAGGTTGTCGACTTGTGGAATGGACTGCCTCATTTTGAAGTTATTTTGGCTAATCACGAAAGGGGTTATAGTACTCTATTTGGTGGTGGTGTCAATTCTACCGATCTCTTGAATAAAATTGAGCATTCAAATCAAGGCGTATCTAGTGAAAATGATAATAATTACCCATGGACTTCGTTTTCGTTCTATAGTAAAACTGATGCTGATTTGTCCCATATTGATGATTATAAAAGGAAAACTACAGACGTTATTGGTAAATCTGGATGGAAAGATTATTTGAAAATTCCACTTTGTTCCGGTGCTTACGCTGGTGGTGATATTGTGTTTGGTCAAATGTATCTCAATGGATTTGGGAAAGTTTCCTCAATATGTGAATATTGAGTATTGTGATGTCCTTTGATTTTATGTCCCTTGTTTTCAAATTCAAATGTCGTAGTTTTATATTGTTTCACAATTTGGATCTTGTCTGGCTTTCCCACTTTTTGAAAAGCTCGACAGCCTTATGGCTCATTCCAAGCCCAGCTTGGTACCCATAACCGGATGCACCATAGTTATGAATCAACACTTTCCCTTCATTCTCTTCAAGCTCAATTCTGACACCCCCATGTCTACTCGGTCTCAGTCCAGCAGCCACGCGCGTGATGATGAGAGGCTGATGAAGTATTTTGGGCAAAAGCTCAGTGGTTCTTTTGATGATATCTTCAGTCTGATCTTTAAAAGTATCGGCTGTCCAATCATCTTTTTGTAAAAACCCACCAAGTATAACTTCATCGTTGGAAAAGGGCCTTGGAATTATATACGTTGCATAATCGTCACCCCATCTCATCCTATTCTCCTGTATATGTGGTGCACGAATGACAACAACTTGACCTCTAGTTGGATAAACTTTTGTGTCTTCAACTCCACCTAGCTTCCGTGCTCCAATCCCAGAGCAATTGAACACCACTTTGGTCCTTGATGTGAGATATGCCTGAGAGATATGGGTCAATGTTCTTCTGATGAACTTAACCCCAAGGGATTCTAAATATCGTTGAAAATTGGCAAGGAAAAGGGGACAATTGAAATTCCATGATTTGAATCCGATCCCAAAAGCAGCACCACTTGGAAGGTTCTCCTTTGGCACTTGAAGAATCCTGTCAAATAGCTTTTCAAAGAATTGATTTTGTCATCACCAGGATATGTATCCCAAAACTCAGTACTAAGCTTCATATCTAATCCACATGATGGCCCTCCTAGGGCATTTTGAAGCCTCTTGAGGTTTGTGTAAGTGAACTGGTCATAAGCAAGTGTATCTTTGTCATTTGGAGAGATACATGAAAAGTTCCCACCAGCCCAAGGAGAAGTGAAATTGATGGATTGATCACCAGGAAGGTACTGAGCCACAACGGTGATGCTCCCTGCGTCGATGCCCGACTCTATCAATTGGAAAGTTGTGTATAGCCCAATGATTCCAGACCCGAGGATGACGATCTCGCTCATTTGTTTACGTATGGATGTCAATTTATCAGCAACGAGAGGGAATTGCTCACTCGTTCAACGTATAAATTTATGTACACGACATAAAAAATTTACGGGGAAACTCGTGCGGCTTTATAAACGGGAGAATAAAATATTTGAATTGTAAACGTTTTGATAGAATTGAATATCGATATTTGTACTAAATTAGCTGATCGTAATTAACAGTTATTGGCCTGAGAATCATTTAGATAATATAAGTATTTATATAATGACGTGTATAAATTTAAAATTACTGGCTAATCAAAAGACGTCACAATCACGATTCCATTATATTAATGAATAAAACGTGAGTACAAAAATAATTTTTACATGAGTTAGCTAGCTCTTATAATAAAAATTCCTATAAGCATATCGGATTGTATCTTACCACTGAACTAACAGATACAAGGGGAATCTTTTGTGTTTATTTTAGTATGCTATCATGTGTATCGGGGATTTATGCGCCCCCAACCAGCAGAAACTTGCTGGGATCCGGTATGTGAGACAGGCTGACATAAGACAAACGTGTCCTGGTCCTATAGTGTAGTGGTTATCACTTTCGGTTTTGATCCGGACAACCCCGGTTCGAATCCGGGTAGGACCTCTTTTTTTTTATTGTTTGATCTTACCTAAAGCTGCTTTCAAAAATATTAAATATGTTCAGCGTGCAAGCTTCATCCTTCACACTAGGATGTTTCCTTTTGGTACGAGCCTTGGCATCCGATGGATATTGATTACAGTTAATAGTACAAGATCATATTCAGTATAAGTGAATTCGTTCATTTAAGTGTAAGATGAAAGACTGATGATGTCTTTCTGTTGTGTCATTGACACCTCGATGGAGAGGTGGAAACGCTAACCAGTAACGCTTCGTAATTGACTCTATAGATCTAAAGTTTTTGTGAAAACTCTCTCTTGCGATGCCGTGAGATCCCGTTGAGCGACCGGCTTCATTGTAAACTATGGGCAAACCATAATCAACACCAATGCTTCTCATCAATCGAGTGCTGGCGCACCAGCTGGCGCACCTGGATGAACAGATGTTACGGAGTTGCACCGTTCATAAAAGACCTTATAATCGGCCTTTGTTTAACTAATGACACCAGACTCCCACAAGGAGCTCAAAAACACATCCTGCTGGTGGGAATATGAGAGTTGTGAAAGGTCAGGACCTTGCGTATACATGTAATCCTTGACTTGAGGTTGATATATTTGTTGGCTGTTGTTGTTGTTGTTGTTGGTCATATGAGCCAGAAGGGTCGCATCACTAGGGATAGATTCTGAAGAAGAGGAGGAACTCAATGAAGAGATTGAAGATGCAGACATTGATCTTAGATGAATTTGAGTTTGTTTTCTAGACTCCGGTGTGGCCAATTGCTGCATTTGATTCTGGTGTTGGATCTGTTGGTAGTATTGTTGTTGTTGAAGTCTCTGCTTGGAAACAGAACGACGCATTCTTGAAGCCTTTTTCAAGTCCTGCTTGATAGGATCAATAAATCTTTTTAAAGAGTAAACCAAGTCATTTTCACTGACAGATACGTCCCAACCCATTAGTTGTAATAATTGACGTTCCATCAAATTGACATCTTCAGTTTTGAAAAGACCATCGGTGTACTTGGCCCAGTGCTTGTTTTTTGGAGAGCTATCGTTATTGTATTTGGCAGATAGGATCAGGCAAGCCAAAAAAATACGATGAAGGGTACATGGGAGCCCCTCAGCATTTTTTGGAAGCTTGGCACTGAGTCTTTCCAAGTACACAAGTGAGCATAGCAGCGTGCCCGTGTAAACATTGGTATATCTGACGAGGCGCGAGACAAACGTCATGAGTGAAGGAAGTTGTTTCACCTTCTTGTCTGTAGGCGATGAAGGTGGAGAAGGGTAAACGTTTGACTTTTTGCACTGGATCACTTTGAGCGTTACGTTGACGATGTGGGACACCATTTCTTGTGTCACTGGGGATTTCATAAGTATGCTTAGAGCTTGAGAGTCGGACATTGTGTTAGGGAGAGTGTTGTGGCTAGTGGGCATTCATGATAGATAGGAGAGAAGCAGGGACAAATCGACGGTGCTTTATATCGTTGATGGCATCTCCTTTGGAAACGCGATGTTTTGATTTTCATGCGCCTTTAACATCCCTTCTGCTGTATCAGCGCGATATGCTTCGGTCGCGTCTCAAAGAGTCGAAAGTTGATATACGGAACGCGGAGGAAGGCCAGGGCTATGTGCACCACGAGACTCTTCGCCTAGGGGATACGTGACAAGAGCCATCCGAGCTGACGTTGAGCAACTGCGGCCGCAGAGTTTCGTTACATCTCCAGACTAAAAGCTTTGAGCTCGTGTTTTTCTTTGGTACTGTGCAATGGCCCAAAGGCACGTCAACTTGAACTTTCCTAAAATGGTAACGTAATTAACGGAACTCAAAAGTGTATTTTTTTTGGCTTTTTCCAAGAGGTGGTACCTTAAACTTGTTTTGGCCAAAGCCTCTTATAGGATTATATGCTCCTAATCTCATGCTCAGATACTGAATCGCCCCCATTGAAGCCTATGTAAGTCGTTGGTTACCCAAGGAGTAGTTTGACTCACGCTACAAGAGACACCCCTGGGAGCTCTGAGAACAATTCTACCGCACACAACACTCGTGCTCGACGTTATTCATCGTTATCTTTCCGACAGTATTATGCGGGAAATAAACACATACTTCTCGACCCCGACGCGTCTCATCAAATTTGACGCGTCAAGATGGCGCGAATAATTCACGCCTCTTTTGGGTGATAATTAAAACCTACAAAAGATGCACCCAAGCTCTAGGGCCTAGGCCCTCATGCACGTGCGGTATTTATTCGCGAGTCGGGAGAAGAGAGAAGGCTATGTGTTAGAGGTGGAGCATTGAAAGGAATCTTCTCATCTGTTTGGCTGAGCCCACGATGACCAAGAAGGGGCGAGAAGATCTGAAAGTGGACATTCCCTTCTGATACAAGCCCCCTTTATAGCCACCTAAAGCTTGACTAACGCTCAGTCCAATTGGGCTCAAGTCTCAAATGTCTTTGTACTTTGCGCCTTTTGAACAGCAGTCTCATACGCTTTCTGCCTTTAGCCCTAAGAGAAAGTGCGATGATATAAGCAAAGCTCCCTCTTAATTTTTTTTTTTTTTCATTTTAACCGCTTGCCGCGATTTGAAAGTTGGAGGCTATAAAAAAGGAAAAATTTTCCATCTCTTACTCGCTTTTTACCTCTCAAGCACAAACTTCAACAACGAGTAAGTACCTTGAAACCTGGAAAAGATGAGTATTCGTCTATAACGTGAATATGACGAGAAAAAAGCTGTGCACCAGTCCGAACCTGGAACAAGTACTCCCAGGAAATGAGGCATGAAGTATACCCAAATTTCTGATCCATTATGGTTATAGATTGATTCTCTCTTTTTTTGGCTTCTTGGAAAAGGAGACATGACCTAACATCAATCAAGGAGGCTTTTAGCTTTGACTACGTAAAAATACAATTGTGGTTTAGTGAAACACTCGTAGATGCGTAGTGTACTATATTCATCAGTAGAGTGAGGGTTCTTGCTGCTTGCGCATTTCTCATATCTGCACTCCTTATAATCACCTTTTGAGATCTCAATAGGGCCCCATTGGTGGTCAAGGAGGCGGCTTTAGATTCGAAGGACCGAGGCTGAGCATGCGTCCGGGTCTTGAGAAATTTGGTACGTGTCGCTACATCTCTCATATTTGAGTGATAGATTTTTCTACAATGCTCTAAAACCCCATCTTTAAGGTTGTAGATCTCGGCGTTATTTGGCCTTGCACATCAACAGTTACAATGGGACCACCTACATGGGACCCGCTATTTCAGGTCCAGAGGGTACAAGTTATCTCCAAGATCAAACTGATTTCTGATCTCTGACATGCCAACAAACAAATCAATGCGCGCGCAGGCTTGCCCAATTGGGACCACACTGCTTTATGTTCCTTTACGAATTGTGAGCTGCTGCTACATTCTGGCCACCATCTGGGGCGCTCAGGCGCTTATTTGAAGCTAAGACTACAGTGGGGTTTGTTGTTGAGTTTGTAGCTTGGATGGCTCAGGACTCACGAGTCAGTGAGTACTAGTTAGAAGTTAGAATCTAGCTAATCGAGAATTTGGATAATTTCGGCTATGCGCATATGACAAGATAAAGATCTTCCGTACCTTTTTTATGGGAGCCTTATAATGTTATATGTGGCACCAGGCGATCGACATGCACCTAAGTCTAAAAATTTGGAGTACAATGCTCTGACTTATGGTTGATGGTCCAATTAGAAAAGTTGAGCTTTTTCAAAGTCTATGTATCCCAGTCACACAGAGGAGTGGCAATTTCTGTTCAGGTATCCAACCAGAGCGATAGTTGGTTTTTTACAAATAGCGGTTGAGAACCCGAAAATACGGCGTTGAACTTCGCGTCTGGACTCGCACCCGCGTCTAACGATTTTTACCTCTTTGGGAAAGATCGCTGTGTATCATGTAAATTCCTGCTGGTATGAGCAGCTAATTCTCGTTTTCCAATTTGTCGGCCCCACCTCTACGCTCTGCTCTTGCGTCTTGACTCTTGAGATGAGGGGCCTCCCCCTGGTGCAACACTGGCAGATCCATAGACTATGGCTTGATTCTCGAAGTACTTCTCATCCATCTGTTTTGAAATTGACGACTCGAACTAACGACTGAAGGAATACCGTTTTTTTTTTTGTTTTTTGTTTTTGTGGGTCCGAAGGATCAGCGGTGTTCAAGTGGTATGTACATATTAACCACCGGCCGTTGTCCTCGAACCTGCAGATCAAAACGAACACGTTGGAAAGTAAACTGTATGAAGATGCGCAGCCACACGGTAATAGTACGCCTGGACTCTGAACTCTGAACTCTGTAGCAGCAAAAAACGAGACACATAGAGTGTTTCCATCTGCACGCAGCAGGAGGTCTCACTTCCTCAGATGTCAACAGGAGCAGCATATATAAGGAATGGACTGCTCCCATTTGACGGCTCGGTTATGACACTGTGGTGACAACACATTGTGATACATTCATTCCAACAATGTCAACAGAATTTAGAAAATATCCCAAAAATACATGGAGACTCCTCAGGCTCAAGGAAAGACACCTCAACTTAAGATTTCAGGAGGAGCAAGAGGAATACCTATCCGGGAGCAAGTCACACAACGAGCTAAGGGAGCAACTCATAGAAAATCTCAGTGCTCTAGACGTCTCGCCCAACACAAGGACCGAGAATGCATCACTTTCATCAATGCCCTCGCTAATCAGCTCCGAGGTGACGAGCCCAAGTTCAATAAGTACCAGCGAGTTTCACTTTCGCCCGTTTCTCATACAGGAAGCTAAAGTTTACAAAAGTCCAGGAGGTGAACGCTAATGATTGCGGGCCTCTTTGGCGTGGAACAAAGTAGCCATTAATTTGAACGCTACACAACCGCACCCTGTTAGTTACCGCGTGCCCCAAATCTTTCTTTTGGTGGCTAGATATGAGTAGTGACGCGGAGAGAAAATTTATCACTTCCTCAGCTCCAAATGCTCCTCGAAAACCCTTTTGAAGATGTAAATGTTATGAAAATATAGTACTATTTATGACCAGATTTGTTAAGCTTTGATTTTGTTTACGAAATTGTTTATTCCAATAAAAGTTCACCGACTCAAAACGTCGTATACACTCTCAGAGTGTTAGTGCTCACTTTTGTGAAGGGGTGATCAAAAAATCATCCTGGTGTTGATGGGTTTCACCAAATGTCTACGGCCGAACCATCAAGGCCCCAAAGAGGAAACACATCCGCACACCAGACGCCAAACCTTACGAAGAAAGACGCCAAAACTTTGTAGCTCGAGACCTCGGTTCTCAAATTAGAAGTCGATCAGTCGAAGCCAAGTTTACACGGAGGTGAAAACCTTTATGGGCCCTATCTGGTAGTTTGTTGCTCAAATAAGACCAAAGTCTGGCGGTGTGTACTAGTCGTAGACTAAAATTTTCTAAGCTTGAGTGGATTTTCCCCTTTGTTTACAAATGAAATTCTCTAAACTTTCTTTGTGTAAATTTCCTTTTTCCAGCGATCTACAAAATTGTTTCACGGCAATAAATTAATTGAGTTCGTCCAATTTCTTTACTTCACCGCTGCGGTCCATCTGGAAAGGCTGTATAAAGGAGCCTCATCATATCAACCGTCATCTATTCAAAAGACATATTTTGTGATCCAAAAATGTTCAGCAGAACAGGATCAATCAAAAGAAACAACTCCAAGAAATATGAGACGTTCGATGACGAAGCTCTGCTAGGATCTTCAGGCCCTTCAGGCGTGGAGAGAAAAAGATCCTTAGTGAGACCAGAGAGGAATAACCTTGATGATCCAGAAAACCCTCATCATTATTATGCACAAGTTGCCGCCCAGCAACAAGATCACCTTAGTGTGAACCCATCCTCTACAGGTGTTGATCCCATTCTACTCGAGCGCACAAATGATAGGCTTTCTGCGGGAATGCAGAAGAGGAAGTCAGTCAACGAGGACGATGCCATTCCACTTGAGGATATGTCTTACCAAGGGTCAGGCATGTCAGATACTAATATGGGGAAGACCATCTATGGGCTGAATGATGAGTATGAAAGCCCCTACAAGACAACAGGTACAAAAACGAAAGCCAAATCCAATACCCAAAAGAAGCTCAAAAGCACGAATCAGCGCAAGCCTTTGTCTTTCTGGCAAATTTACTGCTACGTTATAACGTTTTGGGCTCCGGGGTCTCTTCTTAAACTATTTGGTATGCCTAAAAAAGATAGACAGATGGCTTGGAGAGAGAAAATGGCATTGCTTTCTATCATTCTCTATTTGGGAGCCTTTATTGCATATTTGACCTTCGGTTTCACGAGAACAGTATGCCACTCTAATGTTCTGAGAATGCGAAACAACGAAATAAGCACAGGCTACTTGATTATAAATGGTAAGGCTTACGACTTGACGAGCTCGTCGCACCCAAGTGCTGCAGGCATTCCCGGAGGATCAAACGTGTTGTATCCACCGGTCAATGCCGGTGGAATGGATGCCACTTTGTTGTTTCAAAATGTCAATGGTAATTGTAAAGGATTGATAAAGCCAAGAGATAATTGCACTATTCCAACTAACGGTGACGACCTTGCATGGTATATGCCTTGCAAACTACTCAATCAAGATGGTTCAAGCTCTCCCAACTTTACAAAATCAGAATATTATGACGGCTGGGCTTGCCATACCTCCCAGTCTGCAAGAGATGCGTACTACAGTTTGGAGAGCAATGGGGATGTTTACTTCACATGGGATGATATCAAAAATTCAACTAGAAACTTGGTAGTATACTCAGGGGATGTGCTGGATTTGGATCTTCTTGATTGGATTCAATACACCGATGTGGAATATCCTGAGTTGTTTGAGGAGTTGAAGAGATCTGAAATTAAGGGTTACGATATCTCACTTTTGTTGGCCTCATCTCATGAGCGGAAAGCTGCCAAGTGTCTCTCGGAAATCATCAAGGTTGGTGTGATTGATTCCGATACCATTGGTTGTATTGCTTCTAAAGTCGTGCTATATGTATCGCTTATATTCATCTTATCTGTCGTTGTCGCAAGATTTTTATTAGCTTGTTACTTCAAATGGGTTGTTTCACCAAAGCAAGGTGCTGACATTGTGGATGCGAAAGAAATGAATAAAAGAGACAATGAGAGAGAAGACTGGGCTGAGAATACTTATTCACTCGGACCAATTAAGCAACCAGAATTGCCTAAGCGCTCTTCAAGAATGGACTTTCTCAAAAGTAGTCGACTGAGTGTGAATGAGCTGGATAGATTCAACTACACTTCAAGCCCGACTTATGATTCGAAGGGTAATGAGATGACCACCATGGGTCTACAGGCTGCGAAGAGAACGGCCGATGAAGCCAAGAGCAAGGCTTTGTCAAAACAGATCTCTGGCAATACAGGTCTAATACTTTCCCCTTTTGGGTCGAGGAACCCATCTGTCTCCAATCTCATGGCCATGTCTGAGGTGTCTGGGTTGGATCCTGATGTCATCCACCCAAATGTTGTCCCCCAACCGCCGGTTGATTTCCAGCCATTTGGATATCCACTAGCTCATACCATCAATCTTGTCACCTGCTATTCTGAAGATGAGGCTGGATTGAGAACAACATTGGACTCTATTGCCACGACAGATTATCCAAACTCACATAAGTTGATTGTAATTCTATGTGACGGATTGATCAAGGGATCTGGGAATGATCAAACAACGCCTGATATAGCTCTGTCCATGATGACAGATTTTTCTATAGAGCCTGAAAATGTCAAACCGCATTCCTACGTTGCAGTTGCTCAAGGCTCAAAAAGACACAACATGGCGAAAGTATATTCAGGGTTTTACAAGTACGATGATTCCACAGTTCCTTCTGAGAAGCAACAGAGAGTACCTATCATTTGTATAGTCAAATGTGGAACTCCTAGTGAAGCCAATTCCGCTAAGCCTGGAAATAGAGGAAAACGTGACTCCCAGATCATTTTGATGTCATTCTTGCAAAAGATAACGTTTGACGAAAGAATGACCGAATTGGAGTTCGAGATATTGATGAATATCTGGCGAGTGACGGGCCTATTGGCTGATATGTACGAAATAGTTCTCATGGTGGATGCTGATACCAAGGTTTACCCTGACTCATTGACCCATATGGTTGCTTGTATGGTAAAAGATCCTGAGGTCATGGGTCTTTGTGGCGAAACAAAAATCGCTAACAAGCGGGAATCTTGGGTCACAGCAATTCAGGTCTTTGAATACTTCATCTCACATCACCAGTCTAAGGCGTTCGAATCCGTTTTTGGAGGCGTCACTTGTTTACCAGGTTGTTTCTGCATGTATCGTATTAAAGCCCCAAAGTCAGCTGATGGATATTGGGTTCCAATATTGGCGAACCCTGATATCGTGGAGAGATATTCTGACAATGTTATTGACACTTTGCACAAAAAGAACTTGCTTTTGCTTGGTGAGGATCGTTTTTTGACTACATTGATGTTGAAAACCTTCCCTAAGAGAAAACAGATCTTTGTCCCCAAAGCTGTTTGTAAAACTGTCGTACCAGACAAGTTCAAAGTGCTTTTGTCGCAAAGAAGACGTTGGATCAACTCCACCGTCCACAACTTGATGGAATTGGCTCTCGTTAAGGACTTGTGTGGGACTTTTTGCTTCTCCATGCAATTTGTCATCGGCATAGAGTTAGTCGGTACTTTGGTTTTACCTGCTGCTATCTGCTTCACCATATATGTTATTATTGTTGCCATTGTCTCAAAACCAACTCCCGTTCTATCTCTTGTTCTTTTGGCGATTATCCTTGGTCTTCCAGGCTTAATCATTGTCGTCACAGCATCGCGTTGGTCCTATCTTGTTTGGATGATGATCTATATGCTGGCACTACCTATTTGGAATTTTGTATTGCCCTCGTATGCCTACTGGAAATTCGATGATTTCAGTTGGGGTGAAACAAGAGTAATCGCAGGTGGGGACAAAGGGCACGACGAAGCTGAAGGTGAGTTTGATCATTCCAAAATCAAAATGAGAAGATGGAAAGAATTTGAAAGAGAGCGTCAGTCTTCGAAAATCGCACTGGAAGTACCGCAAAATACCTGGGATCCTTCAGAGGACAAGGACACCCCTTACGTTTCGGTAAGTGAACTGTAATCACCCTCGTCGAATTCTATTTTTACATAAATAACAATTACCGATGTATATGAGAACCGAAACATATTTATTTGCTTAAAATCTTGTAGAGTCGAGCTGTTATTCTCTGAAGGAGCTTTTGGGAGCAAGGAAGCCTTCCAATATATTGGTGATTATCTAGGATGAAAGGGAAGACCGTTAGCAAAGGCTCATAACTTTCAACTTGACAGTTGTTCAAACCTTCCAGTAGTTCGTCGAGTTTTCTTAGGCAGAGGATAAGCTCTTCCTGCTGAACGGTAGAAGCAGGTGACCTATTCAATAGCTTCGTCGATCCAGAAAACTTGTTGATGATCATTATAATTCGGCAGAGCAAATACTGTAAGGAAACCTCAGCCAACCGACAAGGCACTGTCGACCCAGTGAAAAGAAACAAGTCTTCAAGGCATTGAAGTCTAAAGCTCCGTTGCGCCAGAATCTTCAAAGGGGCAGTAGTATAATCATTCACAGTGAATGACACAAGGGCACGAGTCATATCAGATGGGGCCATGCTGTTATTGGAAAAGTAATAGCTCAAATCATCATCATCAGAATATAGCAGGGAGGACCAAAAGATGGACGAGGCAAACCTATTAACCAAGTCTGCAGTAAAACTTTTTTGAGATAAATGAAGCAGGATCACGTCTTTGAGGCCTTGATATATTTTCAAGTTGAAACTTTCTTCACGATTATCGTTGCCTTCTGGAAGCGTCACAGAAAGGGTTTCAATAATGAGCTCCCATAATTCAGTCTGCGATGAAGTGATGCTTTCATCCGTCTCAAGTAAAGGGGCAGCTCTTGCAGAAAGAGAAACTATAAGCGATAAGGCTTTTTTCCAAACGCCTGCCTCCAAAACATTAGACTGATGCTTGATGTCGTCGACCGCCTTGAATGAAACAATTTCGAGTAGGCTTTTCAGCACTTTAGTGAGGGCTCTGTCACTAATGAATGGCCTCAGACTGACTGACTCCAATTTCGACGCGAGTATGTCGATAGAACACATGCTAGCAGCAATAAAACTTGGAACACCGCTTTTTTGAACACTTCGCAGCTTTTTCAAGATCCGCGATCTGGTATAAAATGGCAAAAGGACAATTGATGTCAAATGTGACAAAACCAGATCACCATCCTCAGACAGTTCAATGGCTCCAACAGCATCTAAGACAGCTTGTTGCAGTTTTGTCGGCAACGAGCTATCTGCCGCGTACTTTGGAAGAAACGGAAAGCGAATTGCACGGTTGAAAATGGAGAACGCAGCTTCCAGCTGTGCTCTGGTCAGGTTTGATAACCGGTGAAGTTTGTCGAAACACGAAACCAGCTCAACTAGGCTCAGTTGATAGTTGTCAGTATCTGTGGAAACGTATTTTATAGGTTGACTTGACCAAAAGTGGAAAAATAAACTAAACAGGTCACACTCCATTCTTTCAAGGAGGTCAATAGTTTTGTGAAACAATGTATAGATCAATTGGCTCAGCTGAACAATCTCAAGGTCAATATACCTCTGATAACAATCCAGTAAAGCCCCCCAGTACTGGGTATTGTTTGAGGTTATGTAAAACCGAGTGTAGAGGTCAGTCACACCCCTGAGAACAATAGCATTGGTCTCAACAAAAGTCTTCACATAATCACTATCTCCAAGGGGAGGCCTCTCTAAGGTGATTGCCAACAGGTCCGAAACTACCACGTTGAACGTTCTCGTCCAGTCCAGAAAGGATCCGTGTGAGTCAACAATCCTAAAAAAAGTTTGAACAGCTCCACTCTTAACTTCTGTTCTCGGATCTTTCGAAATGGTGACCAAGCTCCGGAGCAGATAAAGCCAGAGACTATGTGTCTTGATATATGTTGATGTATCAGACTCAATCAAGGAGACGAGCTCGCCTTGTGAGTTTGCAGAGAAGCTCTCCTTGTCTTTCATGAAAGAGGCTTTATTTCTGAAATAGTCAGATATCAGCCAGTAGTAACTGACGGCAGAGAACGACACATTTAGATCAAAAGACTGCGAGCAAAAATTCTCTAGAACGTCAATGACCTTTCTGAGCGTCACCAGAGGAACGGATTGGAGAAAATCATTCAGCACCAGCTGGAGCAATTCAAAGGATGACCTCAAAAGCTGCTTTTGAGAGCTGACCTTTGCCGAGAGCTCAAAGAATTTGAATGGACTATCAATAATGCGCAATATATCCTCCCAAGACTCTGTGAAGTGATTCCCAAACCTGTCTAGAAGATCGTATACAGTCCTCAGGGTGTGATGAATAATCTCCGACTCTGCAAAGCTCACATTGCCTCCAGTATGCGACGAAAGCATCTTGTCTGCGGTTTTAGACAGTGCCAGAAAAAGCGTTTTTTCGAAGTTAGTTTTCTTTGGGCGAGCAACCGAGAACATTTGGCTGGAAACCTCTTTAATGCACATGCATAGGGTAGAGCTAGCAATGATTCTCAATTCAGGCTCTACCTTAGAAGAGGTGACAGCGTCAGATAAAAAAAATGACAACAGTTCCCAGTCTCCGCTTTCTATATCAAGATACCGCGAGACATTGGTCCGGAATATTATCTCGATTTGTTGAAGATAGTAGTCTCTGTTATAGGCGCAAACAATGAATTCATCATCTTGTATAGGCTCGTTGACACTGAGCTCTTCGAAAAGCGCAATTCTGGACAATTCTATCAATTCTTTGATGAGTGCGTGGTAAGATTCTGTCTCGTAGTTCCTCGTGCTTTCGTAGAACTTTGATAGAGAGGATTCTATGGATTTCAGGTCTGCAGCTGGGAGCTCTGGTTTCTGTGGAATATCTTTGAAGGAGAGGTACTCAGATGGACCATGAATAAAATAACTGAACCACTGAAATGTTACGAAAACAAATTTCCAGCTATGACCTAAAGTCGGCCCCAATGAGGTAGCCAGGCTTATTAATGCCCTAAAACATATAACATGTCTAGAGTTCAAAGATCTATCCTTGAAATGAGTCTTTTTGAGTTGCCCCACATCACTTGTAGAGTGAGATGATATTGCGGTTGAAAAGGCACCACTTACGGTCCCTACCAAAGTATCTCCGAGTGATGAGTTCTGCACCTGTTTCTTCGAGGTGTTGCTGATGGTTGCAATAGAGAAGAGAATAAGGAGAGAATCCCTCTCCTTCAGTAAGCCTAGCATGCCTGCTGCGTGGCAGAGCTTTTGAAGTGCTCTAATAAGCATATGGAACAAGTCATTTCCAAGAGAAGAGTAGAGGAACTCGGAACCCAAAGTGACGAAGCTCTTTGCATTCGAGACTATGAGTGACTTTGTTTGCAAGATATCATTGTCCGCACTCTCAGACAAAAGAATTAAAGTACTTGACTGCCTTTTCGACTTCTCCAGGGTGTAGTTTCCGATTGCATCACAGAAGGAGTTCAGGCAACGAAGAATCAGATAAACGTTATAAGTGACCGGAAATGGGGGTGGATCAGCCTTATCCAAGAGCTCTAAGCAAGCTATTCTCAAGGTCGAGTTTTGAACCGTCAAAGCGATATCTTGAGGGGGAATGCAGACAATCTCGTTGGTTCTAAGAAGCTCTTGGGCTCCTTCATCATTAATTACCGCCGAACAGACACAGAAGAACTCAGTGATAATTTTCTTTTTGTCTTGCGCGTAGTCATAAGTCTCATATATGGTCTTCGTAAGTGCAACGTCGGAGAATATGGTGTTGAATATCTCCAATGATATGCTTTTTTTCCAAGTAGGCAAGCTGGAATCAGAAGTTATGGCGTGAGTCAGAAGAGACAACATCACTTCAGCCTCGATTTCAAGGATTGTGAGCTGTGTTTTTATTAACAGAAGAATGACCCTGGAAACTCGCACAACTATGCTGAAGTTTTTATTAGCAGAAAAGGTCCGTAGCAAAAGCGGTGTGACCCTTGTTCGAACCAAGAATCCAAATTCTTTATGCGAGAGAAACAGGCTAGGATTATTGGCAAAGACGTTTTCAAGCAACTCAAAGCCGAAAGATTCGGAAAGTGTGTTGAAAGGTAAGAACGTTGCCTTTTCGTGCTCTACCAGCGAGCAGAGATCTGCGAGCACCCTATATGCATCATGAGAACTTGCAGAAACGGCAACCTTTTCATTCTCATCTACTTGGACTTCGAACTCTTTCTCAGCACCAGCATTGTCCTCATCGGTCACTTTGTCAAACAAGGCGAGGACAACCTGCTGCTGCGTGGCACATGCAGTATTGATAACCATGGTTATTTTACTAGGTGATTGCAGGATCGAGCAAATAAGAAGCGATTTAGCCACCAAATCACCGTGTATAAACTGCCCGTAGGCCTGGAACAAGGTGGGCAGCGTCTGTAGAACTTTTAGCTGTATATCGACAGCAAGGTGGGTTGCTTCAACGAAAGATTCTAAAAGAATGTCGAGCTTGGATATAGGTATAGATTTTGCTTGGATTAGCCTCTGCAACGACTGGATGGCAATTGAGCAGAACTTGACGTTCCTCGAGGAGCATGATAGCAGAAAAGGCGTGATGAAGTCCGGATTGCACGAAAGCTCCTTGAGAAAAGTGCTCTCATCTGTACCTGGCTTGTACCCTCTCAAAATAGCAAGTGACCTTTCCGATGCCTTTTGAGAATTGTGTTAGTTTCCAATCTATGATTGCGGCCACCTCTATACGCACATGTTTGATCTCGGAGTTTCTCCTTTTCGACTCAGAGATTAGACTCGCCAAGTCCGAGGAAAGCTGCGATATAATAACCATTGCTCAAGTTTGGCCACTTGGGTGGTTCTATAAAGTATTCTGGACCCTTGTAGCCTAATGCTCATAGGTTTTGTTTACTTTTCTGCATCTGTGTCAAGTCTTCTACCCGCGACTTCGACGATCTGCCGAGAACCCGAAACATGGCCAGGCGAAAAAAATCAGTGCACAACCACTTAAAGTAGAGCTACAGGTCATAGATTTCATTATCGTAACTTCATTATACACATTATATTTCGCCAGACTTTGATGTTCATGGGTGTAATATCACCGCACTGTGTCTAGACGACTAGATGACCTATTCTCTGATATCGTACTGTTTACTGTTTGTGACTCTCCGGAAAGGGAAACTATGCTCTGCTCATTTTCACTATTGCACAGGACTTCTTTTTTTGAATAAATGTACACCTCTTTTCTTCCTGGATTAGTTTGTTTGTTTCTGCGAGCTGCGTGCTCCCTCGCGCTGCTATGTGCGCTGACTGATCTAGGTACGGCTAGTCCGTACTCGATAGCCCGATCAGTGAGATTCATCAATGCCTTTGTCGTATGTGCGAAAGTGTCTCTCAACCTTGCACCAATCCCATGTTTGGTTTCCGTCTGCAATGTGCGTCCACTCTGATGAGACACGGGCGTGAGGTTATCATACTCAGCCTCTGGACTCCCACCAAAGTGATTATCAGCGACCGTCTCGTCCACATCGTCATCAACGATTTCATATCGCGCAATCTCCTTGTATTCGTCCTCATAAACCGGTCTCCCCAAAATTCCTTCAGTTTGCTGATACCTCTCCAAAGCGTGGACCCTATTGATCCATTCCCATGGTATGACGGTTACGCAAACATAGATTGTGGTGTTAAAGACTTCAGATAACTCAGAGACCCAGATATTTGCGATATCAGTTATAAAAAACGCAAACTGTAAATTGATGACCAAGAACGTCAATGTAGTCAAGAGAAATATGTCTCTTTGAAAAATATAGCTCCGCTTAGAGAAGCCATAAATTATGATTAGTCCACAGTACATCATTGATAGTGCAATTCTCAGCAGATATGTGAACGCTGGGAGGATCGACATATCGGATTCAACAGACTGATCAGACCAGGAAAAAGTTGAAACGCCCCAAATGACTTGGGCGCATATTGAAAGCGTCCCACCTATGATGAAGCTGACCCTTTTCTCTTTGACCCTAGAGAAAAGCCGTATCACAACTTGTACCTGCGCAAATTGAGCAATCAAAACAGAGATGAAATCAATGATGCTGAACACATCATCACTTTGCAGGGATGTTAACAACTTGTCGCCAGAACTGTATCCTAGCTCGTGCTGTTGGCTGAGGAAGACGATGGACCTTACGAATAACACGCCTAGGTTGACAGAGGCAAGAGAGCTGCCAACTCTCAGCAGCCAGCTAGGATTCTGCGTATGATTGGTGAATACAATAACCGTGAGAAAAACGCACATCACAGTCGAAACAGTCAACGAATAAACTAACGGGTAAATGCTGTATTTGAATCCACCGGGCTCAGAGGAGAGAAAAGTCTGCCATTCCTCGTCAACTATAGGAAGAACGTTGGTACCCACATATTTAAAAGTAGATAGGACCGGAGCTTCGTGGTAGCAAAGAGGTGTATAGAAGGCACCTTGAAGTACCTTGAGGCCATCCTGAGAGTCCGCAAACACAATATACCCCTCATCAAGATCTATTCCTTCACAGATCGACGAGTGGTCGTACTGCAGCGGATAACGCCATATGGCGTTGGATCCCAACGCCATATATAAACGTGAACAATGGCTTAACGCTCTATCTCAGCGAATTGGGGATTTTGAGTCTCATATGCTTGGATTTTACCGGGCACTACGCGAAAAGGCGAAAATAGACGTGTCAATAGAGAGTTAAATAGATCAAGGCATTGGCCTTTAAACCAACTAGTGACCCTCACCAACTTAGCATTTAACCATTCAAGGGCTTGATCCACCATAGGGATGACGAAACGCTTTCAGAAGGGTGATCGCTCACTCACTCATAGGGCACCTTCCCTGCCACATATGGCAACCGACAGGAAGAGTGCTTCTACAAGCAATGTGGCTATGGGTTCCTCCCTCAATGAGCTAAGCGATGAGATTTCTCACAGTGTACCGCAATTTGGGTTCAATTATAACATTACCGATGACTTCTCCCACCTGGATCAGGAAGCAGTTGATCAGCTGCACATTGCGCACTCTGCATCCAATCCCATTTCAATTTCATCTTCAGTGGATCACTCGAATCTTAGTGTCATAGATTTGTACAGGGATGCAGGCTCGTACGCTTCCCATAACCTTGATTCAGCGGCATCAGACGGAGTCGAATCAGTCAGTGAAGGCGACGCTCCGTTACCTGTACCCTCGCACTCAAATTCTACAACTGAGACGCTAAACAATCGGTCCATTATTTCCACGAGTACAAACGCGATGCCTACTCTAGAGAGCTCTAGAAAAAACGCTTCGAGAATAAGGCTTTCCATTGAAGAAAATCCCACCACCGTCAGTTCAGAGCGTGACAGATATGGTTTCAAGAAACAGTCAAATTTTGTGACTGAGGATCAATATAATGCTTGGTGGGTCACTTATGCTAAGCACTGTGCCAGAAGGAAAAAAAAATGGGAAATCCTGATGAAGAAAAATGGTCTCAGTCTCAATAATGACAATCCTGTACGCTTCCCTGCGCGTTCAGATAAGTTGAAGAGATATGTTAGAAAGGGAATACCTGCTGAATGGAGAGGAAATGCTTGGTGGTATTTTGCTAAGGGTCCCGAGAAACTGAAAAATAATCCTGGGGTTTATGACAGTCTTGTTGAAAGCACCATTGGCCTCCAAAATAAGGATACAGAGATTATAGAAAGAGACTTAAATCGCACATTCCCCGATAACATCTACTTCAGACCTGATGGGACCGAGAAATCGAATAACAATTCCGAGACTGTCTTAATCCAGGCTTTGCGAAGAGTGCTTGTGGCATTTTCCACGTATAACCCTGCAATAGGCTACTGTCAGTCGTTGAATTTCATCGCTGGTCTGTTACTGATATTCATGGACGAGGAGAGGACATTTTGGATGCTGGTCATCATAACCTCTAGGTATCTTCCAGGCGTCCATGATATTAACTTGGAGGGGGTCAATATCGACCAGGGAGTGTTGATGCTGGCGTTGAAGGAGTTTTTGCCTGAAACGTGGGAAAAGATTTCGAATATAAACTTCGATGAACCGCAGTCTCCTGCTGGAAAGAAGCTGAAAGATGAAACCCAATTTCTGCTGAAGCTACCGCCTATAACCCTTTGCACTTCGAGCTGGTTCATGAGTGCTTTTATTGGAGCCTTGCCTATCGAAACCACGCTGAGGGTTTGGGATTGCCTCTTTTACGAAGAGTCAAGTCTCTTGTTTAAGGTCGCTCTATCTATATTCAAGCTGATTGAGCCCAAGATTATTCGTATGCAGGATGAAATGGAGGTCTTCCAGATTGTTCAAAACACGCCAAAGACCTTAATTGACCCTACGGTCATTTTCGATATAATTTTCAAAAAAAAGCTTGGTTTTAACAATCTTACTCAAGAAGAGATTGCAAGGTGCAGAAAATATGTCACCGAAAGAAGGCAGCGAGCAAAAACTGGGCACTCCCTCGAATTTGATACCGATTTTAACAGAAAGCTCCTGGCTGAATCTCTTTGGCAGCCTGACCTATACGGCTTCAAGAAAGGGCTGCCTGGTGTACATTGGAACAACAATTTAGCTCGAAAGATGAGGTCAAGAATAAGGAGCACACGATGAGCAATTACACACGCTTACCAGTCATTCCCATCGCATAAGTCATATAATTGCAATAAAAACCTAACTAAAGCGCAAGTAGGGAATAACAATTATTGATTCGTCAAATCCCACCCCCTTTGTAATCTTTTGGTAATTGCCGCACTATCAGAAAACCCCCGGGAGGACAGTAACTCGGTAATTGCATCCCAAGGTAGGTCCTCCAATTTCGTAGGCTGTGATGATCCGATGTTGGTGGGAGTGGTCTCGCAGGTTGTAGCGACGCTTGGACTCAATATCATAACAAAGTTGACCGTACCTGTTGTGTCAGCTATATCCTTGATAAGCCACGCATCCTGTACCACTTTGCCTTTCACTAGGAGCTTGATATTTGAAGGTTCGTGCCCCTGTAGTTCAGCCAACTTACAGAGCTCGGACTTCAACTGGTATATAGTATCGCTTGAGCTCGCTGTAAGAGAGAAAGTTAGCTTCGGTGGCTTTAGTGACTTGAACTGACATTTATAATTGGAGGTAGAAGATGTAACATTTTTTGTAGAGCTCTTTGGCACGGGTAGCTTTGGAAGTTTGGCACCTACGCTAATAAGCTCACTAGGATCCTTTTTGAAGTCTGGAGAAAGGGAGTTTGGTCTATCTGAGATGGAGAGTAAGGTCAGATAATTTGAGACGAACTCCTTCTCCGTCTGTGAGCCAATTGTAGTCGCCATCTCTGTGCCACGAAGTTATAGATATCAATCAACAGCCTTTGGCCGCTTGCTTTTGTGGCCCTTTTTTTTTGGTAGCCACAAGAGAGAAAAAAAAAAATAAAGATACGTAAGTTACTGTATCGGGCCGTGCCTGTCTCGTTTCATACTCTATTCAACATGAATGCGACATCGATGAATACAGCTAGTAAAGGGACAGTCTCCGAGACTCAGGATCTATCTGCCAGTCTTCTTTTCTTCAACTATCATGAGTACTGCACGCACATCTACAGAAAGCTCAATGCAGTTACTGAAGATATACACGACCAGGCCCTCATAATAACGCATTTTCCCAACTGTCACGTTCCAAAAGACACAGCGTGTTTCGAGGAGACGAGGATAGTTAGAGTTCCCAGAAGCTTCTATTCCAAAGGCGCCTTGTATCCTGAGTTCTCAACAACTTTCCCCGGGAAGGAGCCTGCCGCCATATCGGATGGTGAAAACTCAGGCCTGTTTGTACCCAGGGGGGAGTACATGGGAAATTATTTTGGTACCTCATCTGTGAGCCCCCTCTGCTGCCATCTGGACGAACTAGAGTTTCAAAGGATCATGATCCGCATCAATGAATTAATGAAGGAGGCATACACCATATGGAATGCATGGAACTTTTTGGAGTTCCTTATGGGTCTCTTCACCCTTTGGATATACAGTGATATTTTAAGCCCAATATCAAAAAAAGTGAGTTAAAACTTAACGAGTACTTGCATGTTTACACTGGCATACGCTAACCAAGGGAAAAGAAACTTCAGTCTGTTGAAGATTATATTGAGGAAATCAATGAGGGTTTGAAAGCAAAAGCTGTTCAGATAATCTCTTTACGTAAATCGGCTTACCTTTCGGTACGTTAATTTCAATTTTATCTCCCATTTCCCTCTAACATTGCGATGAATATAGGTGGACTTCCAGATACCGAAACCAACTTCGAGAGGCGGTGCTTCATAACCTCAGTCTGTTTGTGTTTTTTTAATTTTTTTTGCAACTCTGGAGAGGAGAAAATTAATGCATCATTTTTGAACAGTAATCCAATCCATATCACTTGACTGGGAGCCTTCCAATGAGCCTGCAACCGGAAATGAACGGTGTTTTTGCCATCAACAAGCCTTCCGGTATCAGCTCTGCTCAATTTCTCGCACACGTTCAACAAATTTTTACCAAATCATCTGTTTTCTCAAGAGATCTCGCACAACTACGAGGAGCCAAGGTGCAACAGCTCCAGCGGGAAGGTCAGACTGCTTCGAGAAGGAAGCTTAGAAAGGTTATGAAGGTCAAGATGGGTCACGGTGGTACACTTGATCCATTAGCCACTGGGGTGTTGGTGATAGGTGTCGGGACTGGCACCAAGCAGTTACAAAGTTATTTAGGTGGAAGTGTCAAGGTATACGAAACTGAGGCTTTATTGGGAGCATCTACCACGACAGGGGATGTGGAGGGTGATCTTTTGACACGAGCCTCCACCAAGCATATCACAAGGGCCAAACTGAACCTGGTAGCGCCTAAATTCGTGGGGCACGTCAAACAGACTCCTCCAATCTTCGCTGCTTTGAAGATGAACGGAAAACCTCTATATGAATACGCTAGAGAGGGTCTTCCTTTACCAAAACCCATAAATGCAAGAGAGGTCGAGATTTTTGAACTTGAGATGCTCGACGATACATTAACTACTGAACACGACTACAATCTTCTTCAGAGTGTCGAGGTCGAAGGAGAGACGCTTGAGGATAAACTAGCTGACAACCCTACGTTAAACGATAGTAAACTGTTTCTTTCGAGGGAGTATGCCCAGTCGAATGGAGTCAGCGAAGAAATTGAAGTCGAAAAGCCATTCGAACCTACAGAGGAGGAGAGGAATCCAGCGTTCAAGCCACCCTTATTGCACTTCAAGGCCAAGGTGAGTTCTGGAACCTATATCAGATCGTTAGTAAGCGACATAGGTAGAGCACTCGGCTCATACGCTTATATGGTTAAGTTGGTCAGGCTACAGCAAGCTGAGTGGGTCTTGGGGAAAAATGTGTTCAATATTGAGGACTTCACAGAGAGGCCCGAGGCCGTTTGGGGTGAAGTGTTGGCAACTGTTCTTTCCAAAGGAGGTGAGGGGGTCAATAACATTGAAGAGCTCTTTAATGACGCTGAGAAGAGATTTAGCGCCATGGAGCACAAATCACAAGCATTAGAAAAAGAGCCCTGCTCTAATAAAACAGATGTCATCGCATCTCCAGTGGAAGATGCTGAGGTTCTTTCAGCAAATAACAAAAAGAGGACCATCTCCCAACTCGACCATTAGAGCACGTGTTGAAACTGAGCACAGCGTGTTTCGTTATTCATACTTAAGTTATCTGACATGACAACAATGTTTTTAGCTACAAGAGTTATATGTGATATAAAGCTTGTATATATATAGAGGTTAAGTGAATATAAGATTGTATAAGAAGATCGAATGTTCATAAGAGGAAGAATACTTTTGTAGCAATGGTAAGGACACTTATGGTAGGGACCACAGCAATAGTAGTATAGTGAGATTCTCTATTCAACACACCCTCTGAATCTCAGTATAGTATTGTAAAGCATTGTAAGATAATATTACTTGATGTGAAATAATGTTAATCATTGTGAAGCAGTGAAAGGATATCAATGGAAGATGAAAGAGAATAAAATAAGTACTCATGTTGATAAAAGTTACCCTTATGAAACAAATTTCAAGATTGATGTTGTTTCTGATGCTGATTATGCCAATGACAACAAAACAAGGATTAGTCAAAATGGTTTTATGTTATTCCTAAACAATCACTTTTTGTTCCAGTAGATGTTTTGCTGATGAAACCTGTAGTGTCTTCAAATGAAACACTGTATCCTTGACCACATAACCTATCTACTGAGATCAGATTACGGGGTGCCTCCGGTACATACTTCACGTTATGGATGATCATCTTGTTCACAACCTGAACAGACCTTCTTTAGTAACCGAAGCTTTACCAGAAACACCAGCAATTCTCATATCAATTTGCTTGACATCAGTTGACCACCCGAGTTGATTGGTTACATGAATAGTAGCACCACTATCCAGGTAGAGACACGCTAAATCATTATCAGAAGAAGACCAAATTGACTTCCTCTTCAATGCAGAAGTTGGACCGTTCTTCTAACAGACGAATTTCCTCATCATCCAATTGCGAAATGTCGACCATTTTGACAGTATGTTTTGGATTATTGTCATGAAAGCTTTGATTGCGATCTCCAAATTTCCGTTTTTCCCATTTCTTGAATTCAATACACTCAGTCTTCCTGTGTCCTAACTTTTTACAGAAAAAACACTTGAGTACGCTAACCAGTTGCACTTCCTCGTCTGAGCGAACATAACCAAGGTTGCGTCTCTCTTCAACATTATAGTTTCCATAGGTTGAGTTGTAGTTTTGAACCATTGAAAGAATATGACTTAAAGGTTTGGACGTAATCTTTTCTTTTCCAATCTTCATGTCGTTCTCAATTAGAAATGACTGAAGATTAGATCTTCCAACCCAGCCAACAACCATGAACTTATGAATATCAGAAAAGGAAACACCTCCTAAATAGAATTGTGTGATGATATCTCTATCAACAACTAAAGATCTATCGACTGTGTTCACTGGGTTTCTTGGTCGATCACAGATAACCATAACCATAGATACCAGATGAAAATTGTTCAAGTTGCGATATGAGTTATTCAGGTCAGCAAGTAAGTGCAAACCATTTCTCATATGTCCATGATTTTCTAGCAATTTGGGATCGACTTTTGCTTTAATAAGTTGATTAACGATCAGTGAAAGACGTTTTGGTAGTCGTCCTAAAAACAATTTGGCCTCTAAAAGGGCACTCAATTGACCACTATCTATGAAACCAGTTACCAGCGGCTCCAAAGTCTCTCTAATGAATTGGATTAGAATTGGAAATTCGAATGGTTCGCTAATCTTAACCAAATTATAATCCTGCTTAGAAAGAGGACTATAGAGCGATTCTGGGATATCGATATCGCCCACAAAGGTAAAAGTAGCAGCACCAGCAGTCGACATATTGACAACTGAAAATGAAAAATCTCTTTTTAGGTGTTCTCTGATCAGCAACTTCTGGGCTATGAGATATTTGTAATAAATGTGTAGAACAATGAAAGGAAGTGTAAGAACGGTCACCTCTGGGACCAGGAGCTATCAAGACTGTAAATCTGTTTTTAGCTACAAGAGTTATATGTGATATAAAACTTGTATATATAGAGGTTCAGAGTATAAGATCGTATAAGAGAAGATGGAATGTTCATAAGAGGAAGAATCCTTTTCTAGTAATGGTAAGGACACTTATGGTAGGAACCCTTATGGTAGGAACCCTTATGGTAAGGACACTTATGGTAAGGACACTTATGGTAAGGGCCACAGCAAAAGTAGTATAGTGAGATTCTCTATTCAACAACTATATAAGCATGAAAGAATAGCCTTGAACTTGTAGAGGGTTCCCTTCAAACACGTAATCTAAGCACATTTTATCACAACCCTACTCGCGAATATATAATTACGTTCACGTGCTCATAACCAACCCCAACACCTTTTTTTTCTTGGCCTCCTTGCTGTTCTTAAGGAGAAGAGGACGCTTCTAGTGAACTGAAAGACTACTCAATAACTGTTGAATAGAGAATCTCACTATACTACTATTGCTGTGGCCCTTACCATACGTGTCCCTACCATTACTACAAAAGGATTCTTCCTCTTATGAACATTCCATCTTCTTATACAATCTTATATTCTCAACCTCTACATATACAAGCTTTATATCACCTATAATTCTTGTAGCTAAAAACAATAACAGACCGTTTTGAAACTGCTAGACTTAACCGAACACCAGTCTGTTCCGGTTTTTTTCTTTCACACACCCCACTATCTGAGTGTATAGAGTTTGATAAAACCATGGAGCCTAGCGTTGTTTACACAGTAATTTGGATGTTTGTAGGTCTGGGTTCTATCACTCGTCTAAACTTTTCTAGAGCTCTCATTGACATACACCACTCAACCTGTAGAATGTTTGAAGACACTGAATATTGCAGAACTCCGTCCAGTTGAGCTTCTAGAGCTGACACTCCCTCAGTAGAGAACACTCTGGTAAACTAACAATGGCTCGCCGGTCTTGACGCGAGTACGTTTCCTATGTTGCTGCTCGGCAGACCCAGATCTAGGAGAGTTTTCCGTGGCAACTATTTCTCTGGCAACCTCAATCACCACTACCCTGGCAACCAAGGGCAGCACTACCTAGGCAATCGAGCACAACACTACCTTGGCAACCACGCGCAGCACTACCTGGGCAACCCAATATTCAGAATCCTAGCAATCAGGGCAGTTATTTACTACAGAGTCGAGGAATATTAAAGGAAGTTGTTCAAATCTGCTCAAATATAGTCTAATCCCTTCATTAAGCCTTGAAGGAAATCAAGATATTGGACACATGAAGTGATCCTAGAGCTCTTCCTAATCGCAACAGACTCTCCTTGTATGGCTAAATCCGCTCATTCTAACAATCCTTGCTTTTACTCCGAACGCGATGATGCTACTTCCGGTGCTATTAGCACGGTTGGTGCACGGCGTAATCTAGAACGAGCCTTTTTTTCTTCTTATTGCCGACCCACGGAGCAAGGACATATTCCAAGCAGCCTAAGCCTTTTATAGCTGTTTTCTTCGTTAGCGGATTGTCGTGTGTATTTCGCCTCGCTAGCTCTCATTTCGGTCTTTTGCGGTTGAATATATTGGGTTGCAATGTTCTTCTCTCTATTCTACTGAGTTAACTCAAAGATACGGAATAAGCCGTCTCTCTTATTTGTGTCGGGGTGTTCAGGTCTCCCAGTACACCCGGGCGAAGTGATGAACAAACTTTTCTCGATCAGCTATTGTCTTGCCGCATCTTTGTCCCTAGCTTTCTGTGAGAAGAGCAAAGCAAGGAATGATGGGGTGATCGGAACCTATTGTTTAGAGGTAGGGCAGGTGTCCGAAGTTTGTGTACTTCATGTTCACAGAAATTGACTGGCTATGTTGTGACTTACTGTCATTAACTTGTAAGTTCTCTTTAGCTCGTAGTACACTTTAACTGCGTATCCTATGCTGGTAAGTAAATTATGTGATCCGTTATTGTTCGGTTTACTTGGACCTCACTCGACTGCCTTCGCTTCTCCCATAAGTCGTCATATGTATCTCGTTTCAACAAGCAGTGTCTTCATCTCTACTGTCATATACATCCGAACACCATTTCTAATTCTGCCGTTAAATCTCTGAATTCTGAGGTGTCAGGCCTGTTGAGAGCCTTTGTCTAACACCCCGCTTACTTGGTACGCATTGTCAAGCTGACAACGAACTTTTTGCCGTTCTGGGCTGGCTCTGCGGTTGACGGTTCAGCTAGGGAAGCTTTCGTCATTCGCGAATATCTCCAAAAATAGATATCGGGTTATTTCGAACACGCTGCCTAAAAAAGACCACAAACTCAGTTGACGTAGCTATCCACGTTGTCATGCGACTGCGATCATTCACGTTATACCCTAGGGGAAGTTCGTGAAACAGGTGCAAAGAGATTCAACACCTAGGAATTCAAGACCCATTAGGAAGAGGAGAGGCTGTTATGCAACAAGAGGTTTATTTGTTTCCTGATCTGAACGGATTAAACTCAGAGCTGGTTCAAAGGGAACATGGTTTCAGGCGAACATAAACAGTACATTGTTACTGACCATGTGTACTCTCTGTGTAACTTTGAATAGAAGCAACACAAAATATATTTGTCGAACTGTTCCAGAAGCTTCAAAAGGGCTAGATAAATGGGGCCCACTTTATCATCCGAGCTTCTGAAGTAAGGAGTGCTGAAGGAGAAGAAGGATTGAGTTGGAGCATTGACTTCTTCCCTGTCTAGGTGTTTTAATGTGAGAAATACCTCCGGTGTTGGCGGTGTGATCACCGACGGTAGACATGTCCACGTTTACCTCCTCGATTCTTTGTCGAACATGCTGCACATGGTGCACGTAAAAAATTGCAAAGGCCGTCTGTGCGATCAAGTGACAGAACCTCTTGTGCGATCAAATAAATTGAGGATTTGTGTTTTCACTCTCGTCACGAGGAGTTCTGATCGAAAATGAGGAACACCATTTGGGTTCCAGTCAAAATCTGAATCGTTATTGTACTTTTGTGGTGAAAGGCGAGGAATGACGCCAAGATAACAAAATGGTTATTGATATTTGGGCCTGGCTTTTTGGAGGATGTCGATAAAAGAACAATGAACGCGAACGCATATATTTCAGGTGGTGGACGGCAAGAAGGCCCAGCTTCTATAGGGTATGAGTTCGATTGTTTCCGCTGCGAAACTTGAGAGAGTTGTAAAACTGACTGGTAATAGTGACTTCAAAGGATGGTTACAAGATTTGAAGACCAGAGCAAGTAAGAATGACCCTTTTCTTACTCGACATATGATGTTAGGAAAAAAAGCTATTGTTGATAATACCTAGTATTTTGGAGGCCGCTAACGGGAACATGATTTTGCGTATCGATATTCAAGGTTTGGAAGCCATCTTGGATCAACCTATTTACCTCTTGGTTGCAGATTTTGGTGACAAACATTTCTCGCAATCGATTCACTCTCTCGTTTTGAAAGGTCTTCCCCTGTTGGAACATCTGGAGGAAATATGTTGATCGTATGATCCCCTTGGACAAAGCAAAGTATCTTGGGCGCGTGGTTCGTACGAACACTATGACTGTGGAGGAAGCCACTCAACTCTGCGAACAGTTGGTTGTTAATATTTTGAAATATAATTCTCCGCATGAGCTTGCTGGTTGTTCAAGTCATCTGCTTCTGAGGCTGAGAAAGTTTTGAGTTTCGGTCTCTTGTCTTGAGACAAAGAGTTCAATCTTGACCGTACAAAACCCTTGAAACTAGCTCTTGGATCTCAATTGTCGAAAACTTCAGAAACTCCTGTTGGTCTCCTGGCTCGCAAGAAATCATCTGGTATTCGTTGCTTCAAGTGCGGGCAGCGTGGTCAAATTGCACAAAAATGTACACGTTAAAGATTACAAGTCTGCTGATGAACAAATCTCTCCCAAGACTTCTCTCATGTCAAACACGACTTGTCTCGATATGGGTGGCTGGCCCTCAATGCTTGTGACAATGGCTTGACTTTTTCATCCCAAGACGGGTTTTGTTTTGACACTGGGGCAACTGAACAGGTGGTTTCTCAACGGGATTTGGGCGGATCTGTTGGCGTTAAAAAACTTGGCACGGTTGTTGTTGAGCTGTTTCACCTTTGAAACTTGATGACTGTTGATATATTCCAACCACTGGTGTCAATTTTATCAGCCTTAAACGCGCTCTTGACGCGGGAGATGTGAAAGTGTTGAGCGCCATTTTGTGTCTGAATTGACAAATGGCGGTCAACGAGATTATATATGAGCTGTACTGTGCTCGTGTGTCTGTTAATACACCCGCTTGTGGTACTGGATTTGTAGCATCTCGTTCTGGCTTTGATTCTTAATTAACAAAAAGTACAAATCTGTGGCGGCTATTTGTACAAAACATCCTACTATATTATAAATTTATAATTGCAATCAAAAAACTTAACCTTCATATTTATTATTTGCTTATATAATTTGATAGAAGTATTATAGTACGTTCATTAAAATGAGCTGTTTCAGTCGCTGTAATTAATTCAATGTGATCGAACCCCTGATTAAGATTCTGTGCTCCTTTTGGTTTATATTGATCTCATCTATGGGCAGTTATAGTAGGCTTTATCCCTGTTTTCCTTCGCAGCTTTTGTTAGCGAGAAATAAGTTGAGCTGACGCAAAACATCATAACACCACATTATATATGAGGTTGTTTGGCGCTTCCTGGTTCACTATAAGATGATTTGATATTCATATGATAGTGATGAACGATTGGTAATGCTTAGTGGAGATCGAAAAGGCTCCGTGACACTCTAGGGCGCTGTCTCCCTATACTAAAATATGAGTACAATCTCCGACTTCTGAGCCATAATTTAAAGAAGGATGAGTTGCACAAAGCTAGTAAGATCCCCCACTAGACGTTATAATATTTCTGAATGATTCGACCTCCATTGGTCTTAGCATGAATATTACATACATAGCTCTATAGAACTCCGTTAAGCTAGCAAGTATTCGCCCTAGACTATCCACTTAAGCCAAGCTAGCACAGCTTATGATTGGGTGACACAGTTTGAGCTTTTGGCATCTAGTTATACGATTGGATGAACTTAATCAATTTCAAGAGCTATAGCTCTAATCATTACATGCATAGACGGTAATGTAGTCCTGTTTTGCTGGCGAAAGAAGTGATATCCAAACTTGAGCAAAGGATACCGTAATCCTCTTTGGCCATAATGTTTACACATGGGCCCCCAAAGCCCCCACATTTCCATGTTGGTCACTGGAAGCTGTAGTGGTCAGAGTATTTCGAAGAGCATAGCTACAGGTTGATGTTCATCGAAGGATAGAAAGTCTTATCAAGTGCCAAGTGATAGCTCGTATGATAACTCTACGGTAACCTAGTCTTCCATTTGCTTTGAAGCGGATGAACAGTCTGGGCCCTCCTTTTAGAAAACCAGTACGGTGAGTTATATAATCTATATATAGGCGAACAGACGCGTTCCAACCGGTATAACCAAGACTGTAAACGATGCAAAAACGAGCCAACTTGATGTATACATGTGAAGCGATGGCCAAAAAATTAAATTTAGCACTAAAACCAATTTGCTACCAAAAATCGAACCATAACAAATCCTAATATACATAATTACCTAACCATAAACCCTAATAAACATACATAGTTGCTTTTCATGAATATTCAAGCGGAAGTGGATGAAGAGTATTTGGTCACAGCTCTGGTACCTTCAGAAACAGCGTGCTTAGCCAATTCACCTGGCAAGATCAATCTAACGGCTGTCTGGATTTCTCTAGCAGAGATGGTAGACTTTTTGTTGTAAGCAGCCAACTTGGAGGCCTCTGAGGCAATTCTCTCGAAAATGTCATTGACAAATGAGTTCATAATAGACATAGCCTTCTGAGAGATACCAGTATCTGGGTGGGTCTGCTTCAACACCTTGTAGATATATGAAGCATATGTCTCCTTTCTGGCTTTGGTTCTCTTCTTTGGCCCTTCAGAGGAAGAAGAGGTCTTCTTAGCAGCTGGCTTCTTCTCAGCTGGGGCTTTAGAGGCAGGTTTCTTTTCAGCTTTTGGGGCCATTGTGATTCTAATTGATTAACGTGGGTGAAGTGTTAGAGGAGGAAAAAGAAGTTCAAACTTCGCACCTGGAATCCATATCTAGAGGACCGCCTCCTATTTATATATCGGTCGTAACATTTATTTGCAGAGATGCGGGCTGACTGTCTTGGACTTCTCTGTTTACCTTTTCCGCTGCCGCGTTTCTAGCTGGGAGTTTGTGGGTCGTGCCGAAATCAGATTCTTTACCGTGCCAAGGTTTAAGCATCCCACCGTAAATCTCAGAACGAGGCGAAATTTTGGCGTAGCCGGTCTGAGATATACTCATGTGTAATCTTGAGAACAGGTTGTGCAGTTGAGACTTGGCCCACGATGATCAAAAATACTCAAAACATGAGTAAATAATAGAACGGTGGGATATTGAAGAAGGGTGAGCTAAGAAATGTAAACAAGAGACCTGGATGAAACCAAAACAAATGCAAAACTGAACAGGAGCGCGGCCGAGATGGTAGAGCAGTTTATATAAAGATGTGGCCTCGCCCTTCTTGAGTTCAAATGCTGATTCAGATTTTCTTCTTCTCTCAATAAATATTATCATAACAAAACACAATGTCTGGTGGTAAAGGTGGTAAAGCCGGTTCAGCTGAAAAAGCATCCCAATCTAGATCTGCTAAGGCAGGTTTGACTTTCCCAGTGGGTAGAGTTCACCGTTTGTTGAAAAAGGGTAACTACGCTCAACGTGTTGGTTCTGGTGCCCCAGTCTACTTGACTGCCGTGTTGGAATATCTCGCTGCTGAAATCTTGGAGTTGGCTGGTAACGCTGCTAGAGACAACAAAAAGACACGTATCATCCCAAGACATTTACAATTGGCCATCAGAAATGATGAGGAATTGAACAAGCTTCTGGGTCACGTAACTATTGCTCAGGGTGGTGTTTTGCCAAACATTCACCAAAACCTTTTGCCAAAGAAGTCTACCAAGGCCAAGGCTTCTCAAGAATTATAATATTCTTCTCCTATCGAGTTGTAAATTAATTCATGACTGGGTTATTGTTTGTACATTATGGGTTTTTTAGTTTAGGTGGATACTAAGTTACGTTTCGGAATATTATCTTTTGTAGAGAATTAGCAGAGGCTTTTATGGCTTATTTCAGGTCAGCTATTATGTCGACAATTATGTTGATGACGGAGACCAAAACTTCAACCCCCACAAGAATAATCACAATGAACTCTAGATACTCTTCGTTCGAATGACCAAGCTGCTCCTTCAGCATCTGTAATAAATCAGAAATTACCTCGAGCCTCTGATTCAAGAGTGCCACCCTTTGACTGATTTCCAAGTAACCTCTTGTTGCCTGGTATATGGGCTCAAGTTGGGGTTCTGACCACATAATTTCTGGGGAATCCAGCACAGATCCGTGAAGATTGATGTTGATCCTCAATATGAACAGCTCACCAATACTTTTCATGATCTCATCTTTAGTCATACCAACTTTACCTGCGGAGGCAATCTGCTGAGGGATATCCTGGGTATCTTCAATCGTATTGTCGACCAATTCCTCGAAAAGCGATATTTTCACAGACTGGGATATGGCGTGAGAGATTGAGAGCTTGATCATATAGTTTGACCCATCCCTCAAAGTGATGAAGTCATTATATATTCTCGGCTGATAACTTTTCGTTATGTAGTAGTTGAACTCCTCTACTTGAACATCCTCCTGCGCAAGCTTTTCATTTTCAAACTTGGCCAAATCATTGAGAAATGCCTGCTCTTCTCTTAAGGTGAATCCCCACAGCACCACGACCCCATACTCGAAAATAAAGACATCAGTATGCCTGTCATCAATCGTAATCTCCCCACCTTCATCATCTAATCTAATCAAATCCTTGTCCATTCTTTTATCGCCTCTCCAGTCCTTGTACACGAAAGGGGTGTAAATACACTCGTCAAAAAGCTTTGGATGAGAGTCGTGAACTCTTTTAGTATCTTTGAGCCATCTTATTACGTCTTTCATCTTGTAGCTACTAGCAGTACAGTAAGCTGTCACTCTTGGCAGTAACGACCTTTGGTTCTTGCCTAGTCGCTCTGCATCTCTTCTTGCTGGGGTGTCCTTGATACGACTCACTTGAGAATAGACGTCACGGGTGTAATTTACTTCATCGTTCTCAGGTATTGGCTCCTCGGGAAGTATCTTAAGCTTTTGACTGGTCCTCGACGTCCTCTGTGGACCCAGCTTGTTCTCTGAGACAGCGGTCTTCGCTGTTGTAGTCTTTGGCTTGAATGCTGGCTTTGCAATTTCTCCTGTGATGTCATTCGGCAAGAGACGGCTGGTCTCAGACTCTTCGGTTGACATGATTTAATAAGCCCTTTTGATGCTGATGAGATCGAAAAATTCACCAGAGAAAGGTTTTGTTGAACCTTCAAAACATTCGCTTTAATTCAAGTGGCTTTCTCTGCAGCCTGAGCGAGGTTTTCAATTCGGTAAACAGGTTCGCGGCTCATCGCAGCTCTGAGAAAAAAATTTTATATCACACTTAGACACAAAAGTCGCACAGTAACTGTTTGAACTGAGTTTCAATCTTAAATAAATGCCGAAGGTTAAAACAACGCAGTCTTCGAAGAGGTACACCTTTGCCTCCTTCAAGGAGCGAGTTGACTCTCTCAAGATTGAGCCTTCTAAAAAGCTTCAAAGAAGAGTTTTTGATGATGCTGATACTTCACACTTCCTCTCCACGCTGCTCAAATGGGTTGAGTTCAACAGATCAGGAAACTTTTCCGCTTTTGCTGAGAGCGTGGAAAGCTTATGTCAAAGCTTACCCCTACTTTTACATCACAAAGATCAAATCTTTGAGCAGCTTGTCAACCACATTTCCAAAAATGATGCATTATCGCTTCAACCACTCCTTGAATTATTATCTCAATTTTGTCATGATCTCGGTCCTGACTTCTTAGAGTTCTATGAAAGAACTGTTAAGCTAATCACAGGATTGGCACTTGGCGATAACACATCTGACACACTCGAGTGGGAGTTCAATTCTCTTGCATTCATTTTTAAATATCTTTCCAAATATTTATCGCAAGACCCTATACCCACATTCGATCTCCTAGAGCCTTTGTTCAACTCAAAGGAGCATGTGGCGAGGTTTGCTGCTGAAGCTTTATCATTCCTTCTACGAAAGACAAGTGAGGAAGAGCTCCTCAAATTCACAGACTATGCGTTCAAGAAGATTGGCAATCAAGCTTACAATACTTCTATAGTGGTGCTTTTTAGTGAAGCCATGAAGTCGACACAGGGTGCGGTCCACTCGAGGTCTAGTATTATTCTCCGCTCACTGTTGGAAAATCTTGAAACTGAAGAATCCGCTTCGGTCTTGGGTGATATCATCATGAGGGTCATCAACTTTGCCTCAGCAGATGCTGTGATAGAGACCTACTCATTCGTTTTGGATGTACTTTTAGAAAAAATTCGCAAAGATGCAAACTACTTGGACCATTTTCTTAAGATCATGACCGTTCTCATTTTTGCTGATTCAGGTAAGAAGGTTCCAGACTGGTCAACAATAGCAAATGCACTAGGTCATTTAATTGAGAACATCGAGATCAAGAAGCCTAAATCCAAGCGATTAATGGTGTATCTCATGTCTATATTCGTCCGTAACTGTGAGGTGCAGACGTTGACAAAGTTTCATACCAAGATTTTCCGCTATGCAATGTCATTAGGCGAGCCCTACTTGCCATTTGTGGTTACTCTTCTTGAACTATGCAGGGAGAGAGCTCTAAAATTTGCCAAGCCATTTGTTCAGGAGTTCGTTAACACTCAATGGAAAGGCAATGGTGAATTGATTGCATACTTCATTGAGGATTTAGACAAGAAGGAACTGGTATCCTTCAGTGATTCTACTGCGAAGTTAAGAATTCTCATCCCAACCGCATTCTCCGAGACAGTGTCTGATGAGCTGCAGAATTCCACCATCAAGAGTGATAGTGACCTTTATGATATCTATTGGAGACTCTTGATTCTTTCGCGGTCAGCCAATAAAGCTGAAAAGGTCTTGTTAAAGCTATTCAGATCTGTCAAAAGTTTCGATAGTGAACTGCAAATCAAAACTGTGATCATTTCAAAGATCGTTGCTCTTTTGGTTGCATCGGGCTCTGAAAGTGCATCAAAGGTCATATTGGAGAATTTTGATTTATTGAGCACAAATGTGGAGTTTTTGTCAAGCTCCACATATCATTTTAAGAAGCATGAGTTACCAAGGGAAGAGTTTGAAAGACTTGTCCGAACTCTTTCCAATAACTTGATATCCCCAACGCATGAGATTAGACACGAGTCGCTTGTCTTGATCTCCGCTCTGTCTCGGGAAATAGACGAGGGAATTGCGACGATTGCCAACCAGTGCGATATCATTGAGCAAATTCCACTCACCTTGACCAACAGTCGTGATGTTGGGATAAGAATGAGGAGCTTCGCCATTTCCTATAGAAATCTCGACACAATGGAGGATCTCAAGTCAGAAATCTTTTTCAAGTTTCTGTTTGGTATGCTTACTGTTCGCTTCTCCCCTTCATGGAAAAGTGTTTACGAGATTCTTCCGAGCACATACCACAAGAATAAGAAGTTGGTGTGGGAACTAGCATACCAATTTATAAGTGGTAGTTATGAGAGGAAGAGGAGGGATTTTTATGTCGAAGCAGGTCAGATGGGAGAAGAGATGGAAGAAGAGCAAATAGAATGGAATACCACCGATTCAAGACTCGAGAACATTGTCCATTCATCGACTGAAACTATGGAGAGGTATGAGAACGTAAAAAAATCTTTGATAGCTGATTCTGAAGAAAGGTTCGGTGGCGGGAGATATCCTGAATTCATGTGCTCGCATGCTATAGAAGTTTTGACCCAGGTCCCTGAGCTTGCTGAACAAAACTCGGCACACTTGATCGCCTTGGAGTTGGATATTGATGAGGAAGACGACCAAGATGAGGTGAGACATCTTTCAAGAAAAGATAGACTTGCTTTATTGTCATTATTTGCATCTTTCAAGAAGCTGAAATCGGTAACTAGGGCTTCTGAGCTACATGAGAAATTGCTCAAATTGCTATCCAGCAAAACCCCTGAGGTGCGAAAGATAGCATTGAGCTGTCTGCTCAACTTCAAGAATCCTCATGTTGTTAAGTACAAGGACAGTCTTTCCAACCTGTTTGATGATGCACTCTTCCGCGATGAGATCCAGAAAATCACTTCAAAAGGCGAAGATCGAGTTATTGAGGAGACGGATGAAGAATTTGTCATGCCGCTGGTGCTTAGGGCTGTTTTCGGCCGTGCTCAGACCAGTAACTCAAGCGGAAGCAAGAAGGGCATGAAGTTTGGTGCATTGTCCATCTTGCCAAACTTAGAACCCAAATATATACAAGACTTTTTAAGAATTGCCGCCGAAAAAGTCTCTTCCCAATACTCAGAGATCACGGATCTCGCTCCAGCCACAGATATCTCGTCTGATACACTAAGAAAAGCGCATGGATACTGTTATTTGCTTTCGGACATAATAACCACACTTGGCGAGAAGCACAAAAATCTGTTGACTCATACTATAAAGCCACTCGTTTTCTGTTTGGTAAGCTCAGAGACCATCATCCAATCCAATCGTGAAGAATCGCAAATAAATCAGGTAGCCCGTAATGTTAGGCAAGCAGGGATGAAAGATTTGGTTATGCTTTTCGATCTACTGGATGATTTTGATTGGGATGAGTACATTGAGACGATATACGAGAAAATTTTAAAACCACGTTTTATAAGCTTTGAGCATGAAAACTTGCAGCAGGTTTCGTCACTGTTGAAGCTTTTGGTTTGTTGGTCTGAGCATAAGGGATATACGGAACTATTACTGATTAATAATCTTGAACCTGCCACCAAGGCGCTTTCTCTGATTACCAACTCAAATGCAAAGAATGAAGTCATTTCAGTTGTCATTGATTTTTGCACAAACATCATAAAAAGGTGCAGTAAGAAATCAAAATACGAGAAACTGACGCAACTAGTTTCTGAAAAGATCTTTGAATCCCTAGAAGGAATCATCAGCCGCATATCAAGCCAAGAAATCAACAGTAAGATCATAGATCTTCTGCTGATACTTGTGGAGAACAGTTATGTGCATGATCAAAGCACAAGAGCCATCTTGGTCGGTTTAGTAACAAGGCTACTGGAAAAACCTGATACTCAGTTACCCAAAGAAAGCAAAATACAGTTACTGAAAACATTGCACAGACTGGTCGAGGACTTTGAGGGTGAATTTGCCGATATTCAACATCTTTATGAGGTCTGCTCAAGGTTCCTCAAATTCTTCAAGGACAGGAAGCAGCGTGAAGTGCTGACTGAATTTTTTATGAAGATCGGTGAAAAGTTCGATGATTTCGCGAGAGTTGCAAGGTATGTGGAGGATTTGAACAGTTATTCCGCTAGAGGGATTGGTGAGTTTGACTATGAGAGACGATTGAAAGCCTACCGAGAGATCAACGAATCTACATATGGATATCTATCTTCTCTTGAGTGGCTTCCAATCTTGAACACAGCATTTTTTTTCATCAACGATTCAGACGATCTAGCAGTAAGATCAAACTCCTCGTACACGTTACGGAGGTTTGTTGACTCGTTCTCCATCAAAGAGGAAGGAGACAAGTCATTGATTCACCTCTTCAAAGATTTAGTACTTTCAAATTTGAGAGTAGGTCTCAGGAGTAAGGCCGAGACTGTTCAAAGTGAGTTTGTATCAGTTCTGGCCCATATTGTTACGCATGTGAAATATGTTAAAGATTTTGACGATATGAAAGTATTGCTATTCAATAATGACGAGGAAGCCAATTTCTTCATCAACATAAATCACATACAAATTCATAGACGCCAAAGAGCTATCAGAAGGCTAGGGCAAGTTGCATCCCAGATTTCAGGCGCTAATATCGCACATTATGTTCTTCCTATGATTGAGCACTATGCTTTCGTTTCTGACGAGAAGTTGCGCAATATCTCAAACGAAACAATCTCAACTATCCAGGAACTTACCAAGTACGTAACCTATAAGCAGTATATGGCTATCTTCAAGAGGTATCTCTCAGGTGCGAAGGAAGGCAGTGATATATTGCGTGATTCGGTTAATCTACTTGTGACGATCTCGAAAGCATTACTCGATAACGTGAACAGCGAGAGAGCCTCGCTCTCCAAACAAATGGAAGGTCTTCCTAAGAGCCGCGACGATCTTGATGTTCAAATTGAGACCGAGATGATTACTCCCCTTTCTAGCTTATTGAATAAAAGAAACGACGAGACCATTGTTTACAGAACTCCACTCATTGAGGCACTTGCTTGTTTGATACTGTGTTTGAGTCACGAACGAATTGTGGCAGTTTTGCCTGGAGTTTTGACGAAGATTTGTCAAATTCTTCGCTCCAGATCTGATGAATTGCGTGACGCTGTTAGAAAGCATCTGGGCCGGGCAGCAAGCATACTTGGTGCGAGATACATCAGATTCATCATCAAGGAGCTAAAGACCGCGCTTTCCAAAGGGTCACAAATCCACGTTCTGGGGTTCACTGTCCATTACCTTTTGGTTTCGATGGATATATCTCACGCTGAACTTGACGACTCAGCGGCTTTACTCATGGATGTCGTCATGGAGAACATTTTTGGAACCACTGGGCAAGAGAAAGAAGCTGACGGTTATCGGACAACCATGAAAGAAGTGAAGAACAACAAAAGTTATGATATAGCCGAGCTTTTGGCTAAGGTGATCAGTTTAACGCAATTCAGTCAGATAGTGACCCCAATCAAACTTCTTTTGCAGGAAAGAATAACTTTGAAAATTCAAAATAAGCTTGACGAGCTGTTGAGAAGGCTTGTCTTAGGTATTTCCAAGAATGAGGAGTCTGGAAAACACGAAATGCTGATACTGTGTTATGAACTGTTTGTTGAGTCAGAGAGGGATTTCACGAAAGAGGCTCGTGCATTGAATGTGAAAAAGTCTGAAGAGCATTTCTTGGTTCAATTGAATGCAAAGAGCCAAAGGGTCGAAACCGAAAACTCGAATTATGTGGACACTTTTCTGAAGCTGTCATTGGAATTATTGAGAACGACTTTGAAAAAGAGCCCAGAGCTCATAAATACTGAGAATCTGACTGGATTCCTTCCGTTCTTTGAGAAGGCTATGGAGTCAGATAACGAAAATGTTCTGATCAGCGTTTTGCGTATTCTCGGAATGATGATAAATCTTGACTTTGACGTTGAGGGTGACATTTTCAAAAAATCCGCGAGAAGATGTCTGGCCATAATCAAAAATTTCCCATCTACAGAGTCAGAGCTATGTCAGGCTGCTTTGAAGTATTTATCGATAGTGATTCGTCATAGAGAGGATTTGTCACTAAAAGAGAGCTCCATTGGTTATATTTTAGCGAGAGTTCAACCCGATTTAGGGGAACAGACTCGCCAAAGCCTTGCTTTCGGTTTCCTGAAAGCAATTGTTGCGAAGCACGTAATGATACCCGAGATCTACGACACTATGGACAAGGTGAGGGAGGTCATGGTCACAAGCCACTCAAAGGAGAGACGAGATATGTCGAGAAGTATATACTTCCAGTTTCTGATGGAGTATGATCAAAGTCGTGGGAGACTGGAAAAGCAATTTAAGTTCCTTGTTGAGAACTTAGGCTATCCAGCCGAAACAGGTAAACAATCGGTGATGGAATTGATTCATTTGATAATACAGAAGTCGGGACCAGAGCTACTTGAAGCCCTTTCTTCTTCTTTCTTCGTGGCCCTTGCTAAGGTTTTGATATCGGAGACTTCCACAAAGACTAGAGAGATGGCCGTCGCGCTAATAACCTCCATTTTTGAGAAGAAAGGAGCAGAACCCTTTGAGAAGTTTGTCCACGGATGGATGAATTCAAAGAATTCCGTTTTGCTGAGATGCTCTTTACAGTTGTACAGAATAATGGTGAAAGTTTCGGGCCTTCACAGTGAATCTGACTTGGATAGCGAAGCTTTGGCTACCATGAAAGAAATTATGAGACACTCAAGAGCTGATTCACAAGCGGAAGTTAAATGGGAACTGCTTTACACCACTTTAATGTGTCTAGGACAAATGATGGAGAAGGATACGAGTTTTATTGATGAGGATCTAAAAGTTGATATTATCTCTGCCTTACTGTTCCCACACTCCTGGATTAGGTTAGCGTCGAGTAGATTAGTTGGTGTCTTATTATCATCAAAAGAGAATATTTTCACTGAGGGTGACTTGCAGAACATTGCCAACAGACTGTTCCATCAGCTGAGCGCACCTTCGGTGGACGAGAAGCTTGGTGCTCAAGCCGTGAAGTCTTTGACAGTTCAAATGATATTCTGGGAGAAGAATGGGGTTTTGTTTGACGAATCTTTGAGACTCCAGATGAAGGAAAAAGCTCCAGCTGAAGTCGAACAAGTCTCTAATCTTGAATCCCAAGAAGCCTCGGAGCAACAGATGGTGGACTGGGCTATCAAGAAAGCCAGTGCGGTTATCAGAGCTGAAAGGACATCCACTGTGTCGAAGAAGTCTGGCATTCAACTTCTCGCTATGGCAGTTCAAATTCTGGACAAGGAGAGAATCAATCAGATTGCAGAAGAATTGCTACTCCCGCTATTTGTTTTGAGTGAGTTTGACGCTGACGACGAGGAAAAACAAGAACTACAAAGGTTAGCAGTGGAGTGCATGAAACTAATTGAAGACAAACTCGGGGTTTCGGATTATACTGGTCATTATTCTAAAGTCGGACAGTTTGTTGCCAGACGTCGTCAAGATAGAAGAACACAAAGGGCCAGATTAGCTATCACTGCGCCTGATGCAGCTGCAAGAAGAAAAGTCAAAAAGCATATAAGAACAAGGGAGAAAAGAAAGCATGAGAAGGACGAAAAAGGATTTTATCATACAAAGAAAAAAAGGATCGGTAGATAGATTATTTAGGTGATGTACATTGCACTATTCAAAATTCAAATTTTAAGTTAAGCCTTTGAATCTAATGATCATCCGACGGAGAATTCGTCTTCTCATCTTGAGCCTTTTGTTTCTTGGGCTTATTGCTCTCGTACTCGGTCATTTCTCTATTATACCTCTCCTTATCCTCATTGTAGATGTCAACGTAAGGCTTTCTTTCTTCTGTCCCCATATTTCTCCATACTTCACCGAGAGTTTTCGATAAATCAATATCTTTTCCCTCAGCTTCGGCCTCTTTTTTCAATCTATCCTTCTCCATATCGCAAAAGCTAATAATTCCACGTTAGTAGGCGGGATTTCAAGACACAAAATTCACTATAACACTTACACCAAGTATGGATTTAAAGGTCTTTTTGGCATATCTGGGTCTCTCAAATGAGCTAGGGTACCTTTTTTCCTCTTGACGGTCTTTCTATCGCTTATCTCTATATCCTCTGAGTCATCGGAATCACTTTCCTGAATTAGGGTTTTACTCTCTAGCCTCTCGAGTAATATGGCGTACTCCAATCTCAGTCTATTGACAACCACCTTAGTTCTCGACACAGCAAGGCTTGCAACTTTATTTTTCTCTTCAACCAGCGAAATTTTGGCTTTGAGTTGTTTGCACTTGTCTCTCCATTCCTCTTCTGTCGTAGCCATTCTTTGTAGTTGTTACAGGGTTCTCAAAGACCGCTACTGGTGAAAGGCTTGACGTTTTCTGGTATGGGCTCTCGAGTCTAGTCTAAAGTTCATTTAAGCCCAAAATCGCGAATTGAGTCTACACTTTTCCTTCATGTTTTTGTCTTTTAGCGAGAAGAAGCTACGATTTGATTCAATAAGTTCACAAAAAAGTTTTGCATAAGATTGGACCAATGCCAGCAGAGAGCACGGGTTGTAACAAAAGAACCATAAACACACCCAGAGTTTCCATCCATTCCCCATAACATTACCTAATCACTAGAAACTATCCATAAAAGAGAACTAAAAAAGAAAGTTATCCACCAAAAAGAATGCCCTATTCGCTACTGTAATCATCTGTGGATAAAATTTCAAAATCGGAGCCAAAAGTCTCATCTTCGCTGTTATCAGTACTGAAGACGTCCGCTGATGAAGAAGGATTCACTTCAGTGAGACTGGTGCTTTTCTCCAGAGTGGTAATGCGACCACCCTCGTACTCAACACTGACAAGTGTAACTTGGTCATCCGATTTTTCAATTTCATCATTGGTGACAGGTTCCTTGACACTTGACTCCCTCGCTTCGCCTGTTGAAACATTCTGAACGGTATCTCCCAGAAGAGTGGAGTTTGAAGGGGTAGCGAACAATTCTTCTGCCTTATGTCCAACAGATGGACCAGAAAGATGTGCAAGGCCACTTTCATCTTGAGATGTTCCACTTGCATAAGTTTCACCACGGGGATTCACCAACTCAATGACAAAGTCATCAAATTTATTGAAATCTAGATTGAGACCATTCAGATTGTAAAACACGTTCTTGAAACCATGGGGGTGAATTGGATGAGGCCCAACAAACAATTTGAACTTTGTCGATTCGTTGCCATTGTTGTGGATAAAATTCAAATATAGGTGAGCAGGAATGGTGCAATCACCTTTGTTAACAATGTTGAAGACTAGCAGGGAATCACGCTTGGATACTTTGACATCAATATTTGGGCCTTTGTTCGAATTACTTATCTCAATGTTGGAGAGTCCCTCTTTAATGAGCTCTTTTAAGCGATCTTCATTATGCTTTCCAGCCACCTCAACCAATTCCTGATATTTGCGGTACCCATCAATCACTTGAGCCAGTTTCTCATCAGTATCAAACTCCTGAAAGAGGCTAACTATACGATTCAAGTAGGCAGGGCCTTCAACAGAAAGGTCGACAAATAAGTCTCTATCAACGTCTGGTTGATTGGTACCTCTACTGCTTGCTGTTCTTGCTGGAGGCAAGATTTGCAGCATTCCATGAGAGGGAGAGTGTTGCAAACTGAAGCGTTTTTCAAGATAACAGTTGAGACACAAGTCATAGTCATGGCAGACTTGGCATTTGTATCTGAGTCCTTGAATCCAACTGGTAACGCCATCATCAGTTGGATAACAGCTGTCACAACACACTCCAGGGTGACAGCCTAGTATATTGAAGTCAACGGCATTAACTTTTGGCTCTTCTGACGTTGTTTCTTTGATTTGCTTCTCCTTCAGAGCGAGATGGAGCTCGTCAACTTTGGCACAAAGAGCTTCAAATTGATCCTTCGCAATATCGACTTTTTCAACTTGAGCTGTTTGAGACTCTGGGGCTGGTGTTACTTCAGTAGCCTGTTTCAACAAAATCTTGAGCTTCATGTGATTCTTGACATCCAAGCTTCTCATCAGAGACTTGAAGTCATTCTCTGTTTCTAGATCAACAAAATTTCTGTACCTCTTGGATTTTCTCATCAACTTATAGTCGCCCTCGCCGAAATGTCTCTCAACAAGTTGGAGCAAGAAAGGCTTATCGATGTCGTTGAGTAGGGCATGATCCTTCTTGATCTGCCCGTTAAAGTCGAGCTTGATGGCTATTTCCCTATCCATGACTTTCTTTTTCCTTTCAAACGAAGAGCAAATGACAAGTCTGGGGCAAAAAAGTGGCGATTAATAGCGAAATGATTCCGGGGGGTTCCAAATTGATAAGGCCGCGCTCTCAAATTTCGATAGGCATATAATTGTGGATGCACGGTGAAATTTGACAGTGTCGCAAAGACAGTAGACAATCGTCTCATGACTTATAACTACGCTTTTTGAGCAATAAATACAGCACGATTAAAGTTCCGCGATTAGCACATTATTATAACAGGTACCGAAAGAAATTATAAACGAAAAGAGTCTACTAGCAACAAGGCAAACAAAAACATACCAAACTCAAATTTGAACAACATCCTCATAAGCAGGTGGTGGACCAGTAACTTCAAACTTACCCTTATCATTGAACGTAGTATGAACATCAGTCACATCAACTTTACCCTCTGTCTTTGCAATTTCATACTCAGAAATCCCAAGTGGATCTTTTGGAATCCAGATATGTGGCTCCTCATCGCTGATAGCTGGGTCGTGGTATGCGTTGTCTAAATACTCCGAGGAATATGTCGTAGATAAGTTGAAAAATGAAGGTAGCTGAGAACGAACAAGGGAGAAGTTGTAGCCGTCCAATGGGTTGAAGAATCTCTTCAACACTAGCACTGGCTTTTGCTTCAACTGTTGTTCAACAGTGTTCAAATCTGAAGACTTGTTTATCTGCTCCTGAGTAGGGTCATTCGAAGAACCTTCCTGGCCAATGACTGTCTCATTCTTAGATGAATTAGAGTCGACAATAGCCTCTTTATCGGTGCTCTTCTTCTCAGGCAATTCCGAAGAACCATCACCCGCAGTTGAAACCCCCTCGGAAAGATAGCTCTTACCAACTTGCTTGATCTCGGTGAAACCTTGGTCCTTTGGATAGGAAACACCTTTGCCTCTGGCCTCTTGAATGCCTGAGATTGGAACAGCCTCAAATAGTGGTTCAAATCTATATCTGAAGTACAAATGAGCCAATACGGTGACAATCAAAACGACAGCTTCCAAAGCAACAGGTCCCCAAGTCTTCGCCATAATGAATAATCCGAGGCAGCAAATTTCAGCCAAGTATAGGGCAACAAATGTTTGGAACAAGGCCTTTGGATAACTTCTTCCCCTTAAGTCCATAGTTGGTTGACCATACACGTATGTAACCATGTACAGGTAAGCAAAGTATGTCATAGCCAGGGCGAAAGTGGAAAAGATCAAGATAACTGGTGCAATAAGGGCGTAAACGACGTATAAGACAACTAACAACTCAGCAACTGGGTACACAACACCCCAAGAAGGACTTGATAAAGAGTTGTATTTGGTCCATTTCTTTCTTGGGGTATTTTGCAAAAAGGTCAAAACTTTGGACAGGATTAATGGAGCTGCTTGCAACAAACTCTTAGCAGGGCTCATCAACCCTTGCAACAAGAAATATGAGATGTAGAAATTGGAAGCCTTAGGTAAGTTCTGTGAGAGAAGCGTCATGGCATCACTTGGATTGTTAATGATAGCAGTGACAGTAGAGGAAGCAGAAGATGCCAGAGTAACAACTAAAAACACCTGTACGACTTGAAATCCAAAATACCACGAATGACAGTAATTTTCAATCTGTTGCTTTGTTGTCAAACCAGAGATTTTACCAACAGCCTTGATAATGACAGGCACCAGCGACATCAGAACAGCCAAAGCCACCGTTGGCAAGATACCAGTAATCAAACCTAGTAAAACCTTTGGACAGTTGTTGATAAACTTCAAAAAGTGCACTTTTTCAATCAAAAAGTTGATGTTCGAAATACAACCAATAACTGCAACTGGGATAGCCCAAAAGATAATCAATAGGGTGAGAAGTGTATTTGCACCAACCTTCTTCATCTTTCTCAATGTTGTTTTTTGAGATAAGTTGCTCCAAATGATATCATCTGGAGTAACTCCAATATTTCTAGTTTTGAAGTCAGTGAAAGGAATAGCCTGATATGCTCGTTGAGCTTCCAATTGGTTAGGAAATTCAATGAAAACAGAAGGAACTTTTTCCGCAGCGTCTGGTGCACTCTGTAATTCTGCAATTTCCTGATTCAACTCATCCAACCGCTTGATAGAATAATCAATGGTGTTTACCTTCTCCCCGATGAAAGGAATCTTACCCAATCTATGGGTTGGCTCCTTTTGGATATAACCTTGAGGTTCAGTTGGTAGTTTTTCACCTTTCTTGACAAGTTTCTTCTGATACTTGACACCTTTCTGGACAACTTTATTCAAAGCAGCTTCATATTTGTTAGCCAACTTTGTACGTTCTTTAACGAGCTTCTCTAGCTTGGTGTAGTCTTTGGCGTACCAGACTCTTTGAGCCATTGGGAAAGCGGTCATCAATTCTTCCTCCTCCATGAACTTCTCTGGAATTTCAGTCAACATCAAAGTTCTTGAAGAAAGAAGCCCATCATAGAGTGGAGTAGTTTGAATTGCATGTCTGAGAGATACATAGAAGACGAGCTCTTTGTAAATCACAAACACAACCAATCCAAAGAAAATCCATGACAAAAACACGTGAGCATAAAATCTCTTGTTGTTAGTGACATTGGCAAATGCCAAAAGGTCAAACCCTTGCAAATTTTGACCATTTGTAGCATTGACGGGCAGCAAAATAGGCAACAAGATGAAACAACCCAGTAATGAGACGCTTGTAAATATACCCAAATAACGAACAAACAGGTAAGCATCAATCCCTGCATATTGTAAGAAGAACGACTGTGGTCTACTCCACAGGTAAGTTAACCAAGCCCATGGACCCTTTGGAACACGTGGAGGCATTTGCTCTTTTTGAGTCTTTGCAAGTTCCAGCGTCTTTGGTTCATAAACACGAGGTTCTTTAGGTCTAAGCACAGTGAAAATGATAATGAGTATCGAGCCGATGACACCATAGAAGATCAACGACGAGACGAAGGCTGAAGTGGACGAGCCACTTGATGTATCACTCGCCATGTTTGTGTGAACACTGAGCTGCTTTAGATACTTGGCTCAAAGAGGCTATGTGTATATATTTATATAAGATGAGCGGCTGGCGGTCAATCTTGTTTACTTTTTGTAGCAAACATGAAATTTCAGGTAGCCAAGAGCAAGCTGCATGGAGTTGCTGCTGATGGCTGTAATTTTTTTTTTTTTTTCTCAGATGCGGGTAAAGTTGCGTTCTTTCCCATCTCATGCCGTTGAATTATTAGATGCACAATGTTGTCATAAAAGACGTTGCTTAGTCTTCCACACGATACGGAGAATCAGTCTGATCTATGTCGTTGTAGTGGCTGGAATCTTGGATGCGGCTGCCCTGGGCCATGGGCCCTGGCTAAAACACAGAAGGAAGCATTGATGCGGGCACACAGAATTCTGCTGTTGTGCTTGTTTGGTGACATAATCGGGGGTTACCCTCCCTCCTGTCGGTGACATCAATATATTTTGGTGTCACGTGCTCTTTATATAGTCCGGGTAATACACCCAGACATCCCGGGGCTCTGGGATAGATAGCGCGCGCGCGATTTGTCGATTATCGTTACCATCACAACAAGGCGCTGGGAACTAAGCGCTCTTATATTGACACAAAGCCATCCTTCCAACGCTAAGGTCGAGAACCCCTCTCCTGAACTGTTTCAAAGGCAATCTCTCCACCGCCAAACCCCGGCTTCTTCTCCCCTGTTACTCTACCAACAAAATATGAAGGTAAGTCTCTACAATAAATGGACACTCCGGGAACCCCATTATCAACATCACTTTACTAACAACTATCCCCTTCAGTTCATTGACGAAACGGACATAGAACTCATAAATCAGTTCCTCAATTTCGATACCTCTGATTGTCACGTCACGGGAGGTTGTGACCTATTCACGACGAAACCTGTCCAATCGGACCGGAAGCTTTACAAGACTGTCGATAAGCAATTCGATGCCATTATCGAATCGAATGAATCGAAATTCACGCCCAATGAAGTATTCATAAAGACAAAAAGACGCTTTAGCGCGTCAGATTCTTATCTCCATCACAACAACAATCAGAATGGCGAGAACTCCTCCCCTAGATCTCTTGAGACAACGCCGTTTGGACCTTTGAACGAAAGTACGAGTCGTAAAGTTTTTGCATATTTGGTTGGTATCCTCAATGCCAGTTATCCGGACTTTGACTTTACGTTTTTGGAACCAACAGATTTCTCCAAAATTACTCTCAATAGCTTAAGATCCAAGTTTGATAACACTTTAATATCTTTAGGTAAGAACGAAAACTTGGAATGGATTTGGGACATAATAAATAGTCAGATGGATTTGAATGATTGTGTGATATTTGAGCTGAACACCGACGATGACGAAAGATTCTTCTTCAATGACGAGCCGGGTCAATTGTGGACGATGAAATGGTTTATCTTCAACAAGAAGCGGAAAAGGGTGGCATTTCTTTATTTGGACGGTTTCAGACTCAATAATTCCCCAAAGCTGCATCCAATATCAAATAAGAGAAGTGTGACGATAGGAAACGATTTGGATAACGAGGAATACGACTTGACGCATTCCGATGATGAGGTAATCTTCGAAGATGACATTATGGACGATGATGATGAAGATGTCGCTACCACTAACTCCGCTAGTAGATCTGAATTAACGATCAATTGAAATTTTTCTCAGATCTGATTCCATTTGCGGTTATCTCAAAATTCAATGCTCCAACTTCTGGTTGGTAGGGTGAGTAAACCAGTTTTAGCACCCTCTTTGCAACCCAAAAATCCTCAGTTCCCCTTTGATAGTGCTTTTGCAAACAGATTCGAACCATGACGTTATTTGACCAGTCCAATCCTAGTGCCGGTACACCTCCTTTGATTTCATCCCTTTGGATCATGTCATCGTCCCATCCACTCAACCACCCAATCTGATAATCCATAGAAATCTTTTTATAATCACTTTGTAATATCTCCCGTTCAGGCAAATCACTGATTTGGTTTGTGACTACAATAGCCACGTCGTAATCATGACAAAGTTCTAACAAGTTTGCACAAATAACGTTAATCCTATGACGATTCTTCAAATAACTCTTATATCCATCATCATTTTTTAACTCAACTCGAAGATGATGAGATATCGAATCGATAACAACAAGTTTAATGTTCTTCGTTTGTATCAAGAGTGGCAATTGCACTTCCAGGATATGCTCTTGAGACTCTAAATCCATACAATTGATACAAAAGACTCTATCCAACTCATCATTCAATTCCACTAGTCTCTTAGTCTCTAGATTCGCCTCTGTGGAGATATATACGGAATTGGCATCCAATCCACCTTTATCCCTGGGTAAAGTGACACTCTTGGTCAACTGCATGCATAGTTGAGATTTTCCAGTGCCTGACTGTCCAAAGATCTCTGTGATGTGTCCAAGATGGATTCCTCCGCCTAATAGTTTATCAATCTGTGAATCCCCAGTGGTGAATGATTCATGTGCTGCTTGTTCTCTGTCCACGTCAAAGGGTACCTCATGTAACACATCCAAGAAATGAACAATCTCTTGAATTGGAATCGATGTTTTTTGTGAAAGTTCCACTGGCGGTGTTGTAAGGAGATCGATAACGGAGATCTGATGTTGTTTGAATAAAGGAGCATAATGGATGAATCCTGGGCTGAAATTCAGCCTTGAACGCGGGAAATGCTTATAAAGGTCCATTTCATCTCTTGTGATTCTATCACTTCATAACTTGAACCTATGTGGATCTGGAATTTTGAAGTACACAATTTTTTTTTTTTTTTCTACGCATCGGCTCTTTGATCTCGATCCTCAACTCTACTTGAAAACAGAAAACAGCAAAAAAAAAAAAAAAAAACATATATGTACATTTCACTAAATCGATGGGATCCCACCAATGTTCACTGCCTTGATCACCACATAGTCGTCGATCCCATACAACGAACCTTCCCTTCCGAATCCACTTTCTTTAACACCACCGAAAGGTAGAGAACAATCTGTAAAGACACCGGCATTACAACTAACCATCCCACTCTCCAGTGCCTCAGCCACAGAATAAATTGTAGCAATGTCCTTAGAGAAGACATAAGATGCCAATCCAACGTTAGAATCGTTTGCCCATTCAACAACTTGCTCAGTGGTTTCGAATGGGATAAGGGCACCTAGTGGGCCAAAAGTTTCTTCATGGGCAACTTTCATCTCTTGTGTCACATTTGTCAACAAAGTTGGCGAGTAAAAATTTGGACCTAGGTCCTCACGACGACCACCGGCAACCAATGGTTTGGCGCCTTTATCAAGAGCATCCCTAATATGGTCCTCAACTTTCTTTAAAGCATTTTCATTGATTAGACAACCATGGGTGTTATTGGTATCTAACCCATGACCAATCTTGAACTGTTTCACTTTTGTAGCAAGTTTGGTTTCAAATTCTGAAAGGATATCACGATGGACATAGATTCTATTGGCGCAGACACATGTCTGACCCAAACCTCTAAATTTGGAGGCAATTGTCTGTTCCACTGCAGAATCGACGTCAGCATCCTTAAACACAATCACAGGGGCATTACCACCAAGTTCAAAAGAGAGTTTCTTCAAAGTGGATGCACTTTGCTTCATCAATATTTTCCCAACGTTTGTCGAGCCGGTGAATGAAATTTTTTTAACTTTTGTAGATTCGCATAATTTGACACCAAACTCTGGAGTCTTTGTATGTGACAAGACAATATTAATGACACCTTTAGGGAAACCAGCTTTTTCAGCGAGATACCCCAATGCCAAGGCAGAAAGTGGAGTTTGTGAATCAGGTTTTATAACAACAGTACAACCTGCTGCCAAAGCAGCGCCTGCTTTTCTAGTGATCATGGCACTTGGGAAATTCCATGGGGTTATAATACCACAAACACCAATGGGTTGCTTCAAAGTGAATACTCGACTAGATGGGTTGGATGGCTGGATTGTAGCACCGTAGACTCTTGGTGCCTCTTCAGCATACCACTCAAAATAAGAGGCACCGTATTTGATCTCGCCTAGGGCCTCAGCATATGCCTTACCATTTTCCCAAGCCACAATCTTGGCCAAATCCTCTTGGTTATCGATCATCAAGTTGAAAAGATTTCTCAACCATGTTGCTCTTTGTCTCGGAGTTGTCTTCTTATATGACTTGAAAGCCTCGAACGCGGCATCGATGGCCTCGTCCACAATGGAAACGTCCTGATCGGGCAATACTGCAATCACTTTCTGAGTAGCTGGGTCGGTCACTTCGAACGACGGGCCCTGTGAGATCCACTGGCCGTTCACCAGGGCACCTTTTCTGATGAGTTCCGGGTTCTTGAACGTTGGTTCCACCATTTTAGTTAGGACAGATATAAACACCAGGTATTAAGCCCTGATGGGGGGGGGGTGGGGGGACATTTCAAGGTTCCTTTATATTTATATACTTGTTAGAAACCGCGGAGAGGAGATGCCTGAGATCCCGCGCGCTTCACTTCCCAATACGGAAAAGGCCTTACACATTTAAATGAATTAATTTCGCATTATTAAATTCCAATTATAATCCCAATCTCAGCTGTTTCTAACGTGGGCCGGTGGTGGGCCTGGAGGTCTTTCAAATGCATCCGCCCCTCCATTATCATTACCCCTTGTTCCATAATATCGTCTAAAATCCCTTGTAAACTCATCATGAGGATCGTCTCTCTGATGCACTGCACCTGGGAAGCTCACCCCAGTCTGGTCAGGCAACACTGTTGTAGTCATATACGCAGGTGCAGCCTCCTGGGCTTTACTATTAGCGTGGAAGACACCTTGTGCATCATAGAACCCTAGATCGTTATCATTAGCAGTCTCAGTGTAAGGGGGCACATATGGTTCTTGAGTTCTCGCCTGTTGTTGTGATTGGTTATATGAAGGTGGCATCATCCATCCAGTGCCCCTGATGGGTTGTAGTCCCTGTTCGTTTCTTCGTCTATTTATACGGAAGGCACTGAGTGCTATGAGGGCAATTCCGACTAAAAAAAGCACAAAAAGTATCCAACGAGCCCAAGTCCAACTCGAAGAACATGAATCATAATAACAACCCCAATCTCTTCTCTCTAGTGATATTGATGGCATTCTGATAAGATAAAGATCTAAAAAAAGGGTTTTCCAAAGAGAGGCGCAATACCGTTGTTTGATATTTATTTATGTCAGATCTTACACGTGTGATATTGGCAGACAATTTTGTATGGTGATGATTTGTATGTGGATATGCGATAGATATATAAAGATGATTGTTGTTTCATGCTGGGGGAAGGAAAGCAGCATATAAGATAGTTTGTATTGGTATCCATAGTATGAGGTATAGGATCCACCGCTTGGCCTTGCCTTCGTTGAGTTTTATGGCAAGGTACCAAAACTGTAAGGGAAGAAACGAAGAGATGCGAATGATGATTTGAACATTGGCACAAAAAACAATGATTCCGACAAATAAAAGGTTTGCAACACTGACTGACTGGTATCTTGAAATTATAAAGTACATGGCCGCCTTTAAATTCAAGATGATAATAGGTAATGCAATGACGAAGTTGAACAGATTATTCATCGTCCAGTATTGGAACAACCCGTTATTCCAGTAATGTGTTTGAGCATAGGAGTACAATGAGGGAATGAGACTGTTACACCATGGTCTCCCGGGACAAAACTCCCTATATGGGAGATATATCCATGCGATAACACTCAATCCTAGTATCACACCACTGAAAAATGCTCTTTTCAACCTTAACGTACAAAGGTCATGAATGTAAATCATACCCATAACAATTGTATTTGATCTTGTCCAGAACGCTAGCGCAAAAAACACCGAACTTAAGGCGTAAATACTTGCCTTGTTGTTCAAAAAAGATGCTTCTCTCAAATACAACCCGGTTATCACCATTAATGCGCTAAAGTTTTCACTATAAGGCACCGTACCAAACACCCCCATAGAGCTCCAGATGAATAAGACAGCTGATTTAATAGCTATAGTGCTTCCAAAATGTATCCTTGTTAGTTCGTAGAGTATAAAAGTAGCCCATAGTTGCGACATATTGCCTATCACAACACCTGTTAAGAACGGATCAACACCGGTATAGATGGAAACGAACTGGACGACGCGCCACCATAGGGGACCGAATACCCACTCATGTTCGAACCGTACGCCATTCTGGAACAAATGCTCGAAATAGACGGCATCCCATCTCACAAGCTGGGATCTCAGATCAGTGGACACCAGGGACTTGTCAAACTGAGCCGGAGTCAGCTTTATGAGTAGCAGATGGAGTAGTTTGCAACTAGCAAACCCAATGAAAAGAATGTATTTATGGCGTTTGATCATGGCGATTAAACTACCCAACCTCCCCCAGACTGGATTATTTACTCTAGTAAGGAAGCTCTCTCCCAGCGTTGGGAAACCGGTGTGCGCGCGGCAATTGAGGAACCTCTCTCTATCTCTCTACGCTTAAGCTTATGATAATGTTTGATAAATATACCTAAACCACTCAGAACGGGTAAACGTCTGGCTCGTTCTCCTTTGTGTAGCCCATGGCTCTTTGCTCCTCGGCTTTTTGTGCTAAATATGGCAGCACCACGTCTTTAAATGCGGCATAGCCTCTGTATTCCTTCACATCGTCGCTCCAACTCTCGATACCATCGAGCAGTCTTTGCGGCACGTATGGCTCGTTGCAAATCTCAGTCAATGGGAGGAAATACGTTCTGATGGTGAAGATTGCAGCGCCTGATATCGGCAGCCTTCTTACGCTCTGTCTCTCGGATCTATACCAAATCTTGTTGATGTCTGTGGCTGGAGGCGCTGTGTACCATCCAACTTCCTGATCTTCCTCATTACCAATACTCGTACTCCAATCCAAACGGTCATCGGTTTGTATGAAATAGTTGTTTCTCACCACTGGCGACTCTGGGGTCAATCTGATAAAAAATTTCTCCATACCTTTCTTCAAATGCGTGTTGTATTTGGGAACATCGCCAGATGTATGTATATATGATAACGGTTTGTTGATCTTATCACGGAGTCTCCAGAATCCAGCAAGCATGATACACCCTCCTTTGAGCACGTATTCACCTTGTTCGTTCTCAATCATGATGGCAACGTCATCTTGTAACAATTGTGCTACGATGAGCGATGGATCAAGAGTCGGGTTGATAGTTTGAAACTCTTCACCGTTATAGAGATTCTTGATACCGGTCTCCGTTTTCTGAAACAATGAAGGATATCTTGCTGGTAGATATTTCCTCAATTCCTCCAACAATTCCAATGATGCATTATATGCCTCTGGTAAGGTCCCATACACTTTAGTACCTTTTTCAGCAATCCTTTGCAGTTTCAACGCATGGTATTTCGGCCATTCGTTATCAAGTTCGATCCAGTCATCAGGCTTCATGCTTCTAATCCCCATGGTGACGTTGTACTTGTGCTTGAAAGCTCTATAAGGTAACGGCTTTGTCGTTTCAATGTTCCATTCTGGGTATGGTTGTGGTATTGGTAGTTTATAATCCTCTGGAGTCCAATGTCCAAACTTTCGATCCTTGTTCTTGGCCAGTTTAGCTGGTAATGGCTTCTGGGGCCTTGGTCTTTGAAGATAAACGACACCAGAGACGATAGCACTGATGACAAAGGCCACGAGGGCGAGCATGCGAACATCGTTTTGAATCGCGGTCGTCAGAGATAAGATAGCACTAGATAAGATACCCATACTGAGAAACCCCAAGTCACTTTGCTCTGAGTTGATCTATTCGCTGATTTAGGAGAAATCACTTCAGTTTAAATACAAACCCATTCTTCAGTAGTACCATCTCTCATGGTTTCAAATTACCCTTTACGTTCCAATGGATCATAGTGATTGATGCTATTTTTTCCCTAATTGGGTTATGGTTTCCATTCTCGAAATCTATTTGGGAAACTCGAAACCAGAATCAGTACGCAAATACAGAGAGCTCCCAGGGGAATAATGGCATAACTACAATTTTTGTAAAACAGTACAAAGAGATTCTTCGTTATTAAAGCATCACATAATATACACCATTTGTTCCCAAATACCGAAAACCAACTCAATAGAAGTAGAATTTGACCCACATAAAAAACGTTAAAACCAGAGTAAATTGATTAGGATCTTTCACCTCTCAATCTTCTAGCCAATTGGATATCCTTCTTTTGGATGGTAACACGCTTAGCGTGGATGGCAGCCAAGTTGGTGTCTTCAAACAAGGAAACCAAGTAAGCTTCGACGGATTCTTGCAATGCACCAATAGCAGAAGATTGGAATCTCAAGTCGGTCTTGAAATCTTGAGCAATTTCTCTAACCAATCTTTGGAAAGGCAACTTTCTAATCAACAATTCAGTGGATTTCTGGAATCTTCTGATTTCTCTCAAGGCAACAGTACCTGGTTTATATCTGTGTGGCTTCTTAACACCACCAGTGGATGGTGCTGATTTTCTGGCAGCCTTAGAAGCTAATTGCTTTCTTGGGGCTTTACCACCAGTAGACTTTCTTGCTGTTTGTTTGGTTCTGGCCATTGTAGTTGATGTTAAAGGGGGAAGTAGGGAAAAAGAGTTGAGCGGCAAAAAGTGGCGGGATGTTGTCTTCTTATATTCGAATTTCCGTGGTTTGGGCGGATGAGCGAGATACCTGTGACAATTTCTGACAGTTTGCTGTTTCTTTTTTTTTTTGCACTCTTCAGGTTTTGTGATTGAAATGGTGCGTTTTCATTGGTTCTCAAATTGTGTAACTGTTGGTCTGCTCTTTGAGTGCGCGCTTTTCCCGTTGCTGTTTCCTCTGTTTGTTTGGTTGTTGCTGTGAAAATCCAAGTATCTTCTTTCTATTCCCATTATTACACTGTGACATGTGTATATTTGAGAATGATGGGTGTTATCGTTCTTAAAATTACACTATTCCCATACATACTGTCTGTGTATTTCCCAGACTGGTATCTATAGGGCTCAAAATTACGCTTGTTAAGTGGTAATTTTCAGAACAACCTGATTATTTGGAAACCGAAAAACTCATACAACATGGCCATACAAACAGGGATCGTTTTCACACGGAAATTATGGCGCTAATTGGTGCGCTTTTCAAAATTCCCGCGTGCTCAGAATTTCTCACGGAATGCGCAACTCTCAGCACAATTTTTCCTAACCGCAACACCGGTTTACGCCACCTGCTCACTGATTGAGCAACGCTTTTTGGTTTTCGTTTTTCCTCAAGCCTGGAAGCCGTCCTGCCCATACATTTCTCCCTTTTTTCAAAAACTCTCGCAAGGGTTATTTATACTGGGCAATTCCCACTTCTTTTTTCTTGATCTTTTTTTTTAATCTCTTAAGAACACAACACAGTTGTAAACTCCTTTTTTCAAAACAACAACAAATTAATCAACAATGTCTGGAAGAGGTAAAGGTGGTAAAGGTTTGGGTAAAGGTGGTGCTAAGCGTCACAGAAAGATCTTGAGAGATAACATTCAAGGTATCACAAAGCCAGCTATTCGTCGTCTTGCTAGAAGAGGTGGTGTCAAGCGTATTTCCGCTTTGATTTACGAAGAAGTTAGATCTGTTTTGAAATCCTTTTTGGAAAGTGTTATCAGAGATGCTGTCACTTACACTGAGCACGCAAAGAGAAAAACCGTTACATCTTTGGATGTCGTTTACGCTTTGAAGAGACAAGGCCGTACATTGTATGGTTTCGGTAACTAAACTGTTTTTATGACTGGGAAATGTGTTGTTTCAGAGGTTTATATCATAATGGTGGTTTCGGATAATGTATATTAATGTTTTTCAAAGCTTTAAGAGTCTCCATTGTAGAGAAGTTGTTAGTTCCTCCTTTCATAAAGCTCAAACCGTTCATGTTTACGGTCTGTCATAATTGATAGTGTCCCTTAACCTTAGATAACTAAATCGCGAAGTCATCCGGTGATTTCAACTCTCTAGACCTGTCTACTCATAATCTTAAGTGATCTTCTCAAAGTGAAGAAAAATGTCTACTAATCATTGTATAATATGATATAGCATAACTAGTAATATGTAGCACTACGGTCAATCGAAAAAAAAAAAGCTAAGAAGGGCTTAAGGTAAATATCCAATTTATACAATTAATCTTGCAATATTTTGTTTTTAATTAATTAGATAGGTAATCCTATGTCCTCGATTTTAAATTCACAACTAGTTATATTTAATTTTCGTACACTATAGATGAGTACATATGTGTAGAATTAGTCAATAACAATCATCAGTAGGACAATCTAATGTTTCTAGAAGAACAAGGAAGAATTGTTATTGAAGCCTATACTTGACACATAATGAATCTGGAAATCTCTCGTGATATGCACACGGAAAAACGTCTGAAGGACGACTAGTAAGAGGACCATGGGTTAGCCTCAGTGAACGACAGTGCCATCACCATTAGACTATAAGATCCACCTGTATATCCTTCATCTTGACAAGGAATTCACCATAATGCGACAAGGGAGTTTAAGAGAATGAATGCAAAACCCAGTTCTAGAACATTCTCTCCGGATCGGGATCTGCGCCATAACCGTGCAGGTTACCCTTCCACCGAAAGATCCCACAGCCCTCAAACGTATTACATAATCCAATTTTTTTGCCCAAAAGGGGACCAAATTAGAAATACAAACTAATCTTTGCTTTTCCCAGTTAACAATAAAAACACAAACCCCTTGATTTTTTTCTCTCTTCTTCCCTCTACTTCTTTCTTCACAAAACAGAGAAAGGAGGTCCAGATATTTATCGATTAGTTCACTCATCTGAAAGCTAACGCCCAAATCGAGGTTTTCAAACCGCTTGCTATCCGTTACATTTCCCCTTAAACAGCCGCTTACCACCCGTTCCCTTTTGAACAAGGGAAAGAAGAACAAGTCTACTCAAACAATAACTAAATTGTCACCACAAGAGATTTATAACACAGAACAAAATATGACCTCTTTGGCCGTTTTCCCAAAGCTGCGTCGTACTCTGACGGATGTCATGGAGGATGAACTATATCACGTTCCTCACATTAGTAATCAGCAACAAGCATCCAACCTTTTATCCAGCAGTTCAAACCAGTCATTCAAATCGCCAAATCTTTCGCATCAAAAACTTTTCAGAATACCAAGTGCCCTGAATTCTGAGGAAATGTTGACCATTCCAGATGCTCAAACCAATAATCATCACAGTCATAGCAACACGGAAAATCTGTCAAGGGTACCATCGCACGATATGTACTATGATGTCCCAGAGCAACTTCCGATGGATATGAACGATTCTGGAAATAACGTTTTCAACGAATATGCTGACCCAAGTTTGACAACAACAAACCAGAGTTATGATAACAATTTTGGAAACATGGACACTACTAGTCAATCACAGAAGCTTCTGAAGTTCAATGAGGATCTGACGCTGGACTATTTCACAAATGAAGATGACTCGAAGTTTGTCATATATCCTGGTATTTTCAGTCCTAACCTAGTACCCGAAGAGATTGAGGAGGAGGAGTTGAGTGATGATGATGACGATGAATTTGATGATTTTGATATGACTCATTTGGATGCTCCAACGCTGAATGCTTCTCAACAAAATGAGAAGGTTGAGCAACATGATTATCAACAAGATTTGCAAAGACCACAACTTAAGCATGATATCTCGAGAAATTCCAGCGAGTTAGAATCTGACGTTGACCGGATGAGCTTGGCTTCCTCAGATGATGACTCCTTTGATTCAGTTCTTGAAGATGATGAGCCATTGTTCAAATCTGCTTCACCATCGTCCTGGAAGAACTCGTTCAAGGCAGACCAATCAAATCCGAAGCCAAGGAAGAGAGCAGCTTCAATATCTGCTCCACAAGGGCAAGCTCAACATCAATGTCAATTGATCAACCCCTCTACTGGTACTGTGTGTCTTAAGCAATTCTCCAGACCTTATGATCTGATAAGGCACCAAGAGACCATTCATGCTACCAAGAAGAAAATTTTCAGATGTGTTGTATGCAACAAGTTGGAAGGTGGGTTGTCAAAGAAGACGTTTAGTCGTGGTGATGCCCTGTCGAGACATATAAGAGTCAAGCATGGATTGACAGGGACAGAAGCTACAGATGCCCTGCAATATGCTAAAGATCATGTTGAATACGTTTAAGAGGAGATTGCTTATGATAATGAATTATGCTCCCACAATTTTTTTTTTTTTGGAATCAAAAAGAAAACATATACCCTGTTGCTCAAATAAAGAAGCAATTATGTCAGAATGAGAACTTTCCGTTCAAGACATTTTCTCAATAACCTATCATATATATATAGAATAAAGTAATCTACAGCTTTTTATGCATCATAATTCGTGTAAACCATCAATTGAAACCTTCCTTGGCAACTGCTTCCGCTCTTTTCTTTGCCACATCCGGATCTAAATAAAAATCGTCACCTGTAGCTTTCAAATTGTCATCAACTTTTATACACAACGGGATCCCATTAGGTATATTAACTTTCTTAATCTCATCCTCGCTTAAACCTTTAACAATTTTAAGCACAGCTCTGACGGTACTCCCATGTCCTACTATGAGAACCGTTTTACCCTTCTGTAATTCATTCAAAACGCTTTTACGAAGATATGGTTCCAACCTTTCGACAACCATTTTCAAACTTTCACCTCTTGGTAACTCCTCCAAAACGTCTTTATACCTCTCATCGATGGATTTATCATTCTCAACAAGAGGTGGGAGACCATCATATGCGCGTCTTACATACATATATCTTTCTTCACCTAATTCTTGCAACACTTGGGATTTATTACGGCCTTGTAAGGCGCCATAATGTCTTTCGTTGAGTCTCCAAGTCTTATCAACGTCGATCCATTCTCTATCGAGTTCCTCCATGATGATCTTTGCCGTTTGACACGTGCGTGTTAACTTGGAGCAAAAAATATGATCTGGAATAAGTTGAAACTGTTTAATCAACTTAGCTGACGATCGGGCCTGGTCTTTCCCTGTTGCGGTTAAATGTGCATCGAGCCATCCACAGAAGATGTTTAGATCGTTGAATTCGGATTGCCCATGACGCATTAAGAGAAGCTGGTGGGACATTGTTGGGGGAGAGAGAGAGAGAGAGAGAGAGTTTAAGCTAGTGATTGGGTTGTAGAAAAAGGCAATAAGGGTTGGTATATTTTCATTGGACGTGGGTTAGAATCATCAAGTGATGTCTCGAATGCCCCGGAAAAACATCATATCAGCCCCAAATTTCAATTTAACCGGAGAACCAAAGCGATAACAGCAACCACACCGGCACAAAACCCAAATGGAAAAGACCAAAGACACACGGAGACAGTGGGAATAAGGTATCGCTTACAGGTTTAAGCCGGCTTAAGCTCGTTGGGATTTCATTGTGGAGCGGGCTTAAGTAACCGAATAGGCCTGTATCCCCGATTAACACCGCACACTGTTATTGAGTGGACTTAATCGGCTGTAAATCCTCAACATTTCACTGTTTGATTAGCGTTAAGGGCGGGAAATGTGACTTTTCGTTATATAAACAACGGTTCCACCTCTTTGGTGCACGGCGTGGGTCCTTCGTAGGGCAGAAGCGCACAATCCCCATGGCTGAAGAAGATCAGCTGCCCGGCTCTAACTTGGAGGGTCAAACAAGAAAGAAGTTTATTGAATCCAATGCCGGTGATGGCACTACCGTATTTGATCAAAGAGCTGTCACGAGGGTTTCCTTTATAATGTGTTTTGCTTCGTTGTTCATCTCGTTGTTTCTTATTGGGATAGATCAAACTATTGTCATCACCATTTTAGACACTGTTGGTTCCAAATTTGATGCGTATCAACGAATTGGATGGGTAGCATCAGGCTATATGCTTACAATGGCTGTTTTTTCACAAACATGGGGGAAGTTCTCCATCTTCTTTGGGAGAAAATACTCTTTGTTAGCTGCATTGATTCTGTTTGAAGCTGGATCCTTGATGTGTGCTTTGGCATCATCAATGAATGTTCTTATAGGAGGAAGAATTCTTGCTGGTATTGGTGGAGGTGGTATTCAAACACTTGTCTTCATTGTCGGCGCAGAGATGGTGGCCATCGATAAAAGACCCTTGGCGTTTGCCTTTTTTGGTGTCGCATTTGCCGTTTCCACAGTTATAGGTCCATTAGTTGGAGGTGGATTTACAGAGAACGTTACTTGGAGATGGTGTTTCTATGTAAATTTACCATTGGGAGGTCTTGCTTTTGCATTTCTCATCTTCTTCTTCCATCCTCCATCTCCTAAATTCACTTGGAGGGAGAAATTCAAACAAATAGATTACTTGGGTACATTCCTTATGACAAGTGGTATTGTCTTATTTCTATTAGCATTAACTTTTGGTGGTGAAGAGTTCCCATGGAGATCAGGTGCTGTTATTTCCATGTTTATCATTGGTGGGATTCTCATGATACTCTTTACCATTTGGAATTTCAAGTTTTCTCAAAAGCCAATCATTCCAATCGACGTGGTTAGAATACCTCAAGTCACCTTCCCTGTTGTGTCGCTCTTCACAACTTTTTATTGTTTTATGTCATTTAGCGTATACGCATCAACCTATTTCCAGGTGATACACAACTGTGGTCCAATAAGTACAGGTGTACATTTGTTCCCTACAATCCTTGGGATGGTTATCACTAGTGTCTCCACAGGTGTTCTAATTAAAAAAACAAGATATATCAAGCCGTTTGCCGTGTTTGGTGCGGTATGTGGTACTGTTGGGTTAGGGACTGCGACTTTACTAGGCGTTGACGCCAAAGCTGATAAAAACATTGGGCTTATTATCCTCCCTGGGATATTCATTGGTGCACTTCTGCAATCTGCTATGATGTCAGGACAACTACATGCTTCTAAGGAAGCTGGTGGCACTATATTGACTACAGCACTGTTGAATTTTAGTAGATCGCTCGGGGGTGCAATAGGAGGTGATTTGTCTCAAACCATCTACAACTCCACTGTGAAGAACAAGATTGTATCAAGAATAGCAGCAAATCCATCCTTGTTTGCCGGCATCGGCAAAAGTGATATATCATCGCTGCTGAGCAACCCTACCAAGATTCATTCCCTCCCAGCAGCAGCCAAGAGAATCGTTCTTGAGTGTTTGATGGATGGTATAAGAAACGCATATTATACCTCCACAGCTGTTGCGGGTGTTACTTTGGTGCTTGTACTGTTCTATTCTAATGAGAGGCTCCCAAAGAGCGATGAGGTGCAAAAAGAGGAAGACGTTAAGAAGCGAGAGAAGCTAGAAGATACGGAGGTTGGTGAGGATGAGGAATCACCATGTAATGACGAAGAAACTCCAAATTAGGCCAATAAATTCGTGTATTGAAATCTTTGCCCTATAGGTAGTTTCACAGTCACTGTAATTGAGCCCCGGCCGTATTTTCCCCAAAGGCCGCTTAAATCCGACTAACGGGCTATGTAAACACTTCGCCTTAACGTTTACAACGTTTTACAACGAAAACTATTGAAAGAGCTCAATTCACTTATAAGCCAAAGAATCCTGGAGAGAAAGATGTGGTTTAGAGGCAACTTGCTGCGGATCAATGGCTGAAGAGAGGCAAATCCAAACGGTGGACGAGGTGAACCACCCCACATCAATAGGTGAACAAAAGAAAGAAGTCTACTATGAAGCTAACGCTGGCGACGGTACCACAGTTTTCGAACAATATATAAAAGGGACTCCATTTGTCTTGTGCTTCATCTCACTATTCACTTGTCTGTTCCTTATCGGACTCTACCAAACCATTATCATCACACTGCTAGAAACCGTGGGCAGTAAGTTCAACGCGTATGGCAAAATTGGATGGGTGGCGTCAGGTTATATGCTAACAATGGCGGTTTTTCACAAACTTGGGGCAAATTCTCTATTATATTTGGAAGAAAATATAGTATTTTAGCCGCAGTGGTTCTATTCGAGGCTGGCTCCTTGATGTGCGCCTTAGCACCAACGATGAATGCCCTCATTGGTGGAAGAATTCTGGCTGGTATAGGAGGTGGAGGTATCCAGACTTTGGTCTTCATAGTTGGATCAGAGTTAGTCCCAATCGATAAAAGATCCTTATCCTTCGCATTCTTCAGCGTTGCCTTTTCCATTGCATCAGTTGTTGGTCCTTTAATCGGTGGTGGGTTTACTGAGAATGTTAGCTGGAGATGGTGTTTCTATATCAATCTACCGCTAGGAGGAATGGCATTCATTTGCTTATTGCTATTCTTCAATCCACCACCACCAAAGTTCACTTGGAAAGAGAAACTACAACAGATTGATTTTGTAGGTACTTTTTTCTTAACCTCAGGGATTGTGATATTTCTGTTGGCATTGACATTTGGCGGCCAAGAGTTCCCATGGAGATCTGGTGCTGTTATTTCCATGTTCAACATTGGTGGGGTTCTATTGATACTCTTTGCCGTTTGGAACGCTGAGTATTCAAAGAATCAAATCATCCCTATTTACTTGATCAAAATCCCACAATTTGATTTACCCGTTATTGTGGGATTTAAAATATTCTTCTGCTTCATGGGTGTGAACGTCTACCTTTCAACTTTCTTCCAAGTTGTTCACAACGCAAGTCCCATCAAAACCGGGTTGCATTTGCTCCCACTCATTATTGCTCTTGTTGTTTCAAGTATCAGTATGGGGATACTCATCAAAAAGACAAGACTGATCAAACCATTCGCAATACTTGGTGCTGTATGTACAAGTGTTGGTATTGGGACATGCGTATTGCTTGATGTTGATTCCTCAAGATCTGAAAACATTGGTCTTTTAATCCTTCCAGGTTTATCTATGGGGTTCATAATGCAGGCAACAATGATGTCAGCTCAGTTGAATGCACCAAAGAAAGCTGGGAGTACAATCTTGGCCAATTCTTTGTTCAACTTTAGTAGATCATTTGGTGGTGCGGTTGGTGCCGACTTATCACAGACGATTTTCAACTCATCCGTGAAACAGAAACTAATCAAAGCTATGCATAAATATCCGGATTCTTTCAAGAACATGACCAAGATTCAAGTGTTGTCATACATTAGTAAGCCTTCCACTATTAACACTTTACCAAAGGAAACTAGAGTTAAAATTCTCAAATGTGTGATGGGAGGAATCCATAACGTTTTTTACACATGCACTTCAGTTGCCTGTTTAACTCTGGTGCTTACCCTTTTGTATTCAAACAAGAGGGTCCCAAAAGCGGAGGATGTGGCAACGAAAGAGGAACAGGAGAAAGTGGATAGACAGAACCTGACCGAGCAAGGCAGATGACCCGGCTATGCCATCCCCATTGTATATCTTTATTTACTATATAGTTCTAATCAATGGATTAATCTTCTAGTCTCACCCCCTTCATTCTAACAAGTCTACTACCGTTACGATAAGTACAATGACTCAAGGAGATCAGACTCTCACCATTTTTTAATTCGAACATTTTGTGGTTTACCAAGGACTTCCGGGAACATCAACACTACCGGATATCAGCGTAATCAAGACATCAACACTAGAAACTCACCCTCGTCACAACCTCGCACAGCACCTGAATTGGGCAATCAGTGAAGGGAATCAATGGCAAAGAAGAGGAATAGAGCCAAAGTGGGACTCCCCAAAGGAGCTCAACAGCCAGAAGAGGACGCCGAACCTGAAAATGGAGCAGAGCCAAGTGACGAACAACCGCATCAAGACGTACAGCCAGGCGAAACAGATGAGGAAAATGACGCTGACACCACGGAGATTATAGCTGATGTTAGTTGTAGCAAGGATGCTGAAGGCTGCTCGAAGGAAATTGAAGAGTTGCAAGATAACCAGGACTCAGACGACACTAATCATGAAGACAGCATCCAGGAGAAGGACTCCACTACTTTCGTTGAGAGCTCTCATGAAACGAGCTCAAAAGCAGCAAAGGAGTCTGCAATGGAGACTACGGTTGAAGTACGAACAGAGGAGGACGATATCAAGACACAGAAGGAGGAAGAACAGGAATCAACTATACAACCTGTCGAAAGTGGCCAGTCCAAAGCGTTATTTTCAGATTTAGAAGAGAAAGACGAAGGCCAGCCAGAGTCTTTAAGTCAAGAGGATCAATCACCTCCAAATAAACTGAAATCTTATACAGAGGGTCCTTACACGCTATCAAGCCTCGACATCCAAATCCCAAAGTCATTTGGATCACCTAGAGCCATTGCCCACTATCAAAAGAACATATATATAGGCACGTCCATCGGGCTTATACTTCACTACACTTTCCTACCGGATTCAGCCGTTCCAGAATACATACTTGCCTCACAAGTACCCTTCCACCACTCACGCCAACACCCGATCACGACAATACTCCCACTCCCCACTCTACAGATACTGATAGTAGTTTCAGGGTCACTACTACAATGCTTTGAACTACCATCACCAACACCGCTATCGATTGGGAGAATAAAGGATGTGAATGACATAACGCTAGATTTGGATAAAAAGGCCAAGTGCGATGACAACAGTGTCCATCTTGTGGTGATGACCAAAACACAGATCCGTGTTGTGAATGTTACACGGCAAGCTCTAAAGTTGGTGAAAGATATCAAAGGTGGGATCAAAACCGGGAGAAGAAGAGGCGATCGAATGATCGTTGCTGGTAACGATTATGAGATACTGGACATCAATAGAGAAGTGAGTAATAGAAGACCACTATTTCCTGTGAAAACAAGTGAGGAAGGCGAAGGCGAACTACAGCCATTTGTTGAAGGAGTAGGAGACAAGGAGTTTTTGCTTGTATGTGGGACCTCCAGATCTGAACCGGCAATGGGACTTGTTGTCAACAACCATGGTGATGTTTCGAGAGGGACAATACCTATAATGAACTACCCAGATGATCTCGTAGCGGATGACAAATATGTATTTGCTGTTATAGGGAAGGATGTTAGGGTCTACTCCTTGGAGGATCAGAGAGAGGCACAGCATTGGGAGTTCACTAAACATATCCGAATCGCCAAAATTGAACCACTTAGTGTGAAGGTTGACGCCTTGGTGGATATAATCACGTTAAAACCGATATATGGCTCAAATTCTGAAAGAGACAAGAGGGAACTCGAGTTTGCACAGCGAGTAGCTCAAGTTAAAGCATCGGTTGTTTGTTACTGCGAGGAATTCGTACAGCTTTTTGTGCCCGAGTCTCGACTCCAAAAACTCGAGAAAATGAGAGATTTGAAAACTCTCGAGCGGGAACTTTCATCCAGTAGGGCAGATTCGGAGCTTACAGTCATTGAAGTTGAATTCCTAAATCTCCAAATATCTTTATTACGTCTCTTAACGCACCAGTATGATGCTGCAATTGAGTCATGGACCAATGGTACGCTGGATCCAAGAATACTTATTCATGCCTTTAACTACGAGGTCCATGGTGAAGTGTATATCTTCTCTGGGCTCATCACACTTGTTAAACAGCTAAAGACCATTATCAAAGAGACTGCTCTCATGAATTTTTTAGAATTGTTTTTGGAGAGATGGCTCTCTAAAAAAACTATCGAGAACAAAGACGTAATAACTTCACTAGAACTGGCTGCAGTTACATTCCACATCAACAATCATCGTCAACTTTTACAAACACTGAGCAGAGTATCACATATTGACGTTGTGCCCATTCTTGAATCTCATGCAAAATACTTGGCTTTGGCCCATTTATACGCTACAACAAACCCAAATAAGGCGCTTGATATTCACAAAAGGCTGGTGGATAATGAGATAATAGACTCAGGGTTTGACCGGAATGAATCACTACATATAATATGTGACCTTGCTGTAAAATGTGATGAAGATGTGAGGAGAGAGACTGGAATGTGGCTATTGAGACATGATGCAAAACTTGCCATCAGCTTTATGAATTCATCTAAAATATCCATACATTCATTGAATGGTACCAATGGTACTAGTGGCACCGAGGAGGTGAAACGTGTGCTTGATTGCATCGATGACCTTGGACTGAAATACGAATATGCAAGCCAAGTGTTTGTGACCCTTGGGAGAGAACGGATGAGGTTAAGTTTGAAAAAAGGGCTGTATAAGAGTTTCTTGAAGCGGCTTCAAATCATAGAGAAGGAATTGAAGGTATCGCGGGAGTCTTGAGCTATTTACAAGTTTTGTATATATGATTTGGTTCTCCGAAAAAATAACAAGAAACCAATCAAATCGTCATCGAATTCTTATATACATTCATCATTAAAATCATAAGTCAGTCTTCTCTTCAATGATTCCTCCAATCTTTTCACAAATTCTTCGTCATCATCCTCTTCCCAGATATCCGCCTCCCATACTTGTTCCTTAGGATTTTGGAGCGCATGACCATCCATCTCCCAGCCTTTACGGAATGCCTGCTTCCGAAGCTTATCTAATTTAACTTCATAACCTCGCTCCTTAAGCTCTTCAAACCAATCGTGTCCTCTGTCCTTGTCCTTCAATGCCAATCCACTCAAGAGGTGGAAATCAAGTTCTACTTCATACTTCTCCATGAGTTGGATAAAATCTCGAAATTCCTTGGTTCCAGCAAGACAACCATGGTGGTGGAAGACATAAGTGATTAGCTGTCGTTTAAACCTCTTGGTAGGTATCTTGTCCAGAAATTCACGGAGCATGAAGAACGCCAATGATGGTTTTCTTGCGTGTACAATCGTATGTTTGATGAAGAGTTCAAGAACACCGCTATCGATTTGATTTGCGGAAAAGGGTCCATTTGGGTTCTTCTGGACGTACCTTATATATCTTTTGAATAAAATAGAATAATTTTCAGCAGAGCAAAAGCGGTGGTGAACCATATGGTTCAATACCGAGCTGTAGAGCTCTGTGATATGCTGGTTTGAAGGATGCTCCAGCTGGAAATATGGATCGACTTCTGCAACAGCAAGAGTCGAAAATTCTTTCATGAGATGCCGAGGCGACTTGAGATAAACGGCCCCATATAGTCCTAGTGAGTCGAGCATCTCATGATGGTTAGGAAATACTGTGTTGAAATGGGCAAGAAAGACTTTTGCTTCTGAGGGGAACTTGTCTCTGATTAATCTTAATAGCTCTGTTGCAGTGACATTTTTGAATTGCTCATCTGCATGCGGGAAAAGACTGGGCTGATGTCGTAGTAGAGTCAAAATAGCCTCATACTGCTTCTTCTTTCTAAATGAGGTCATCATAATGGTATATTGCTTTGGGGTCAGGGGCAGCTTGTTGGTCTCCAAGATTTGCAAAATGTCCAGTGCTGCTCTATAGTTTCCAAGTCTTTGAGTGACATAACCAACAACCTCGTATAACTCACATGTTCGCTCTAGCAAATCCTGGTCCTTGAGATATTGTTTATCATGGGCATATCTCACTGTGAGAAGCTCGAGGTAGAGAGATGCCCTCCTAGGGTTATTCTCCTTGATGTATCGTACCACAATCTGCTTAATCATTCTAAAAGAGTAACGAAGAACGAACTGTGCCTTAAGGTCTCGATTTTTGCCTTTGTCCTGCTCGTCGAGCATGTCTCCAAACTCGTAAAGATGTCTATCCTTGATGCTGCCATTTCCCAGTGCACTCCTCAGCTTAGCGAATACGCCATTTGTGACATCGATATTCAACCGTAGCAACAATTTGTAGAGCTCTGCGTGTCGTTTCTGTTCAAGGCAAAGGCTTACAAACTGAGACATCACTGGATTAGATACCACTAGGTTGTCTGCAACTTCGTGGGCAGTCTTGATGTGATGGAAAAGTTCGAGAGCCTTCAAAGCTCTGTCGATTCTCTCATTGGGATCCACGTCCAATCCACAGACTCTTTCTATCTCGGAACTGGCAATTTGCATGATTCGATGAGAATTCTTACCCGATTCCAATGCCTTCAGTATCACGTCATATATGCGGTCGTTGACGAGCAAGCCTTGCGATTTCAGCTTTGCTAGAAGCCCCTTCACGCTGTCGAAATCGGAGGAATCACGTCCGTGCGAGTTCGAATCAGTATTGCACAACTTGGTGGGTACCGGATCATGTGTGGTTGGTGTCTGCTGGTCGATGGAGAGTGAAAATGGCTGGACGGGAGGAGCGTGGTGCTCTGGATGTGTTGAGTACAGACGTACACGCAGCGGCACCCGTCGTATCTTCAGCATCCCTCACTGCCTGAATTTCTATCTTCTAGAGTTTGTGTCAGTTGACGATTTCCCAGTACTGAAAAAATCTACGGTTATAAGCTCGCTAAGAAAAAAAAAAAAAAAAAAAAAAAAAAATACAGACCATTCATTCACTATCTTCTTAAATATCCATTGCGAGATGGCCGTGGGAGTCCAGGGTCCTGGTATCTTGCACGGTAGCCATTGTCCTCCACGAAGCTCTTGACACGCTGCTGTTGCTGCACTTGTTCCTGGTGCTGTCTCGCAAGCATCAAAAAGCTCTTGAACCCACCGAATCTGAGGCCGTAAACCGAGTCGCTCCCTGGACCAACGGTGATGATGTTCTGCTGAACAGCCTGTGCGTTGTAGTAGTTATTGCGGCGGCCATACCCACCGCCTCTTCCATTGTTGCCATATATGATCGAATCTTTGTCCTCCTGTGTCAAAACAGGGCGATGCTTGATGTATCCAGTTAGGATGATGGACTTGCCCACTGTTTTCGGTGGCATTTGGTAGTTGAGGTCGAGGAAAACATCCGTGGGGATCCCCGTGTACGCGTGATCCCCTTTCACGGGGCAATCCAAGATTGTTCCAAATTCAAACGTTTCACTGCGTGACACACAACCTGCCAGAGAAGATTTATGGAAATGAAATTCGATAGCGTTAACAGATGTATCTTTATATAGTTTTGAGAATTTTTTGAAATTTGCATTCTCTTTGGATATGAATAGCACCTCCTGCTTACAGACATTACGAGATCTTTCGTCATCCGTGAGCTTAGGATATTGAGCACGAACGACATCAAGCAATCGTTTTTCATCAATAAAGGGCAAAAGAACGACACCTTGCCATGACATTTTTTTACCATTCATATCAATCGGGAACTCCTCAGGGTAGAAATCAATAATCGGAGAGTCTTGATCTGACATTAGAGGACGGAAAATTGGTGGTAGATTATGACCAGATGCTGCTGGGAGCACAGACATTAATTGTTCATAAGGTAAAAATGGCTCACCGAGTCTGAAAGAGATATTGAGATCTTTAATTCCAGTGAAATCAGAAGCAAATGGGGCATAGTGGTACGGATAGTACCAATTCCATGATGGACAACCTTGGTAATAGTACAAAAGAACCCAAGAGATACCTTCGATATAGTGCATGACAACTTGTTTCCTCAGATCATCAACTTCATCAGCAGTACAATGGAATTTGACCTGGTAGTATCTGTTACGATATCCAGGCTCGTGCAGTCTCACTTGGTCAAGATCAAAATCTGGTCCAGCTTCTGAATCAGAACTTTGTTCAGATGAGGGCTCTTCAATCTTGCGTTTCTCTCCAATATGAGGAGATGATGGGTTGTTTTGCTGTGCTAACAACTGTTGTCTCAACGCAGCAGCAGCACTGATGTTGGCCTTATTTGCAGATTCAATCGTTTCTGGTTCAACTTTCACCACCTCAACTTGCTGTTCCACTTTAACTTCATTAATTTTGGTTTTCATTTGCACAATTTCACTATTTGTCATATTGACTTTCCCCACAGAGTTCCCATCAACGTCATATAGGGGAAGGTTCTCCACAGGCGTAAATGTACCTCTATCGGTCTTACCCTTCGTGACGTTATTCAAGATTTGATTCTTTATAGATCTATCCCCTTGTTGAGCATATTTGCGCCTCTTATCATTATCTTGACGACGTTGATCTTGAGCATATCTTGATCTGAATATATCATCCTCTCTTGGGGCTAACGCACTCAGTAAAATTTCGACATTTTCCAGGTTTAAAGTACCATCACATGTGATGTAAGACTTCATTTGTGGTAATTTCTGTTTCCATATACTTACAAGAAGGTCAATAGAGTTATCTCTAACGTCTAAAGATGGTAAATGTGGCAAGAAATCGTTACCACAAAAAAAACACATAAACACCCAATCATCAAGAGCTCTTTCTAAATCGAATTTGAAAGAGAGTCTAGGAACGTTGAGTTCAATCTCTAGATATTCTCTCAATACGTTGATATTAAGCCAAAGGAATGGTTTTTTCGCATCTTGTTCTTTTAGCCTCTCCTTTTGCTCGTCCGTCATGTTCATTTGATCACGGAGACTCAAGGATCTCTGATCTTGAGCAAACACATCTTCTCTCAACACTCTGAAATGGGGTTCGTGAGTCGCCAAACCTAAGAAAATCAAATCAGCATCCAGCCCATAGATAGCATGTCTAGTATTAGGGTTATACTCAATGTCTGATCTTTGACTTCTAATGAAATTCATAATTTTATGTTCACCTTCCCCAGGGACCGTGGCGTCACTAATGATAATCTGTAAATCTTTCCAACCTGGATCCGTTGCCAATTTATATGCAGTCCAATACCTGAGAGCCATGGCTAATTTGTCCATGAAAGGTGTACCTGGAGTAATGGCGTTACTATCCCATGTTTTTTTTTGTTTGATACCTTCATCGATAACTTCACCGTAATCGTGAGTTGCCTCTGCTAATTTCTGTCTCTCTTCGTCTTGGATCTGTGCCTCTTTTGCACTTCTGAATCTTCTAGCTCTCTGTTGATTCATCTTGGCTCTTGGCGCAACACCGTCAACGGCAATCATGAGAATTTTCCTTGGTCTAGCCATATTTACCACTCTATCCGTGTATTCAAACACCGCTAGAAGCATCTCATCTTCGTTTTCCGGGGGTGGTTTGTTCTCCGGATGCGAACATGGATGTACAATACCGTTCATATCGAGGTAGAGGTTATCTAGTTCCCCATTTGGGTTTGGATTAGCATAAGATGGAGGGACAAGCACACCGTTGACCACCGTCGGCTCCTCTTCAATCACGGGGGAGATAATCTTGGGATACTTCCGTGAAAGCCATCTGAAGAGAGCTGGAACACCCATGCTGGAGATCACAAGCGCTGAATATAATTGAATGAAGAGAAAGAGAGTCGGAGCTTATAAAGACTGAAATTTTTTCCCCAGGAGCTTATACGTTCGCGAACCAGTTTTATATATCCAGGACTTCAGCTCCTGGTTCGAATTTCGAGTGCAGAGATATTTATTATCCCACCCCATAGATTAAAATGGGTTCAACCAATACCAACTTGTTTTTGCCCTTTATAACGAGAAACTCCCCATCGTTGTGTGATTTGCTCGGAGCAGAAACTTGTGCGATGAGGAAGAGCCTGTTCAAGATCCAAAAACGGCTCATCACCACTACGCACGAATACTCGATATCTCCACACACTTTCACTTACAGACTACCCTCCACATCTTATCCCTATGATTCGGTCTACTCTCCAACGTCGCCGTTATCACCTGTCTTCGCATCGCTATCTTCGAACCCCTTGAACAATTCCTCCCCAAAGGAGTTCTTTGACTTCTACCCATTAACAAATTCAAAGAAATTGGCTAATAAGACTCAAAGACCTACAAAAGTGAAAATGCTCGCTAGTGACTTCATTGAAGACTCTTTATACAACCCAAACTATGGATATTTCCCTACAAAAGTTGAAATATTTCAAAACAGTACCCCGTTCCAATACGATGAGTTGGAGAATACTGATAATTTCATGGCGTCATGGTTAGAACAATATAAGCGATACAAGGGGAATAAATCATTACAACTTTGGCATACCCCAACGGAGTTGTTTCAACCTCATTACGGCGAGGCTATTGCTAGATATCTCTTGGTGAACTACAAACTGAACCTTTATCCTTATGATGATCTGGTCATTTATGAAATTGGTGGTGGGAATGGGACGTTGATGATGAATATACTAAACTATATCAAAAAAAATGATCCAGACGTTTATTCCAAGACCCAATATAGAATCATTGAGATCTCCAAATCATTGTCAGACAAACAAAAGATTAAGCAGTTGAAGTTAAAGATTCAAGATGAAGGTTTCGAAGATGATAAAGTCAAAGTTGTAAACAAGTCGATCTTGGATTGGGATGAATATATCGAAGAACCGTGCTTTGTTCTTGGAATGGAAGTGATGGATAATTTAAGCCATGACGTTGTTAAATACGATATAACCACGGGGCAATGTCATCAAGGTTATGTGGTTATAGACGAGAAGGGAGATTTCCATCAATTTTTCTCACCAGAGATTGAAGAATGGACAAATTTATATTTGAAGTTACGTGGTGATGAACAATCAAGTTTCACAAGGAACAGGAGAGAGAAACATCCGTTGAATAGGTCGAAAACTTTGCAAAAATTACGTGATTGGGCATCTCCATTCCATAACTCACTTTCGGAATCTGAATTCATTCCAACTAGACTTTTGAAGTTATTTAACGTCTTGAACCAGTACTTCCCAGAGCATCATCTTGTCTTGGCAGATTTTGACTCTTTACCGGACAGATCCGATGGCTATAATTCTCCTGTGGTGCAAACGATGATCAATGACGAAATGGTTTTAGCCTCCACTTTTATGGTCCAGCAAGGATATTTTGACATCATGTTTGCAACTGATTTCCAGCTGATGAGAGACATGTACATACAGACATGTGGGAAACTTGTCGAAACCACAAAGCATGAAGAGTTTTTAAGACAATGGGGTGATATTGAAGCTACAACTACAAAGAGTGGTGAGAACCCGATGCTAACGTTTTACCCCAACGCTTCATTTTTGCATTCATGAGACATGCCTTTATTCCGTAACAATGATGTGTATATATAATATATAAACGAATGTTGAGTACACAGTACCAAAAGAGAATTGAATTCGAAAGGAAACACCAACAACCCCCCCACCCAAAAAAAAGTCTAAAAAGAACTCCAACTCCAATCAGCTGGAACATTGACCTCAACTCCAACGTTATTACCTGAATTATCAGCTTTGTTTTGTTCATTTTTCTTTTTAAAAGCTGGAATGACATCCATTTTAAAACTTTCAACGAGATAAACACCCCAATCTTTCCCGCATTGGAAGCAAACTTTACTCAACACGCCATTAACATTGAATTGACAATCATAGTTCAACTTTGCCTTTGACAAGAGACAATGAGAGCAGAAAATCTCACCGCATTTCCGACAATGATGTCGTCTATTCATCAATGAGAAAGGCCGATTACAATCAAAGCATGCATTTGCCGAGGAGTTTGGTTTCCAATGCGCTCGTGATAAATTCGAATCGTTCTCCACTGTATCTGATTCCTCCGTCTGTTGCAATGCCGGATCCAACGGACGTAGAACACAAGGAACGTAATTTGGGGTGCGTGGGTCGTCTATGGGACGTATCGGATTCATGTTGAACCTGGACGGTTTGAACTTCATGGAGGCATCCGAGTTTTTCTTCGACGAAAGAGGCGAGCTTTCAGTTGTTGATGACGGGTCAAGATTGGCTATGACATTATTAGAACTGATGTATTGTGACAAGGTGTAATTGGTATCGGACGTTGAAGGGGCAGGGGTATCGTCATAAAGAGATGAAGAGAGCTCCACTGTGGCAGGCTCATATTTGCGTCCTTGTTCCAAACTTTCAGACGGAACGGGTTGCTCGAGGGGAGAAGGAGACTCATGCTTTGTATCGAAATCCTGTGACACATTCCCGATATCATCGAGTGATTTCTTCGTTTGGAATTTGGGAGCCCGTATCTGTTCGTCGTAATCGAGGAGAGGATCATCTGCGGGCATTTCATCCACGAGATTCTCACTATTAGTGGAGAATGTCCTGTTTTCCCGGCGTTTCGTGGTATAATTCGAGTGATTCTGACTTGAATTTGACGAAGTTGACGTCCGTTGGCTATCGGGCATAATTGCTGATATGACTGAATGCCTTTTGGTGCTTGGAGTGATTGGCTTCTTGGAGAAGCTGAACTTGTCGGGCTCCATGATGGGAACTCCTCGGCTGGTGGTTTGTGTGTGTCAACCCAGCTACGCGTTGCGAGATCAAGGGGGTTATTTAATCTCAGAGTATCAAAACACACACAGCGAAGAGTTTATCAATAATAATGTCTCTCTCTGATCTTTTGGCTCACGGCAGCCAATCAGATTGCGCTGATAAGAACAACACCCCAATAAGGTAGTATTCCTAAATAGGAAAGGTTAGGAGAACGTACGCACTGTGGAGCCGTTACTGTGTAAATTTGAGGACGCGAGGTTGCCCGCTATTTTGTATGAGAGGTCGCATTGACTGGGCAAGTTTCCTGGGATTAGAACCGGTTAGCGTGTCTGGTGGCTCAAGGTTGTCACTACCAGGGCAATTTCAGTAGCAAAATGGCTTCAAATCCGTCGACTAGTACGGATTATGATAGTACGCTTCCCGCAGTAAATTTCAGCACTAACAAAACCGAAAATCCATAAGCTCACTGAAAAATTATCGTAGATTCCACACACACACATCAAATCAACACACAACAAAAACTGCGTTTTACCATGTTGAGGTCGACAAGGACTTTGGTGAGACAGGTAAGATCTCAATCCACGCAAAGATTGGTGGAATACCCTGTGCCTCAACTTGCAAATCTCGATTCTTTTAAACAAGAAGGAATCCCTGGTCTTTTATCGGCAAAGGGACTCGAAATCGCTTATTACCAAAGAGCCAAACATCACGCTGAAAATATCACCAAGGAGCTTAGAAACCACCATCTCAGTTTCGACGCAGAACTTTCAGTGTTCATCGATCAATACGCCAAGAGTGTCTCAAAGAAGAGTTTATACAATAATGCTTCGATTCTGTACAATATTTCCTTCGCCATGAGTTCATTAGGTTCAGCTCGTGGATCTCGTACTGCTATCCCACCAAAATCAGACCGTTCGGCATTATTAGAAACACCATCGTTATCAAGTGAAGTTGATAACCCTCCACCACAGCATAAAGTTTTCAAAAACGCCATTACTTCATCATTTGGATCACTTCTTGAATTAAAGACTTTGATGCTCAATTCCGCACTAGCGATAAACGGCGATGGGTTCACTTGGTTAGTGGCGCGTAAGCCAAAGGAGAGAATCAGTTCAAGAAACGAGGAGACGTTTGATAGCTTGTTTGTCATGAACACATATAACGCTGGTTCACCAAAGAATGCTATCCGTACTGGTCAATTGACAGAATTGGCTAGAAGATTACAACAGACTCTTCCAGAGGATGGCTTAAGAAGTGTTCCTTCTATCATGTCCTTTTTGGAGGCCAAGCAAGCCATGGTTAATGATATAGAATATAAACCTTTATTGTGTGTTGATGCATCGCCAAAAGTTTGGCTCCATGACTATGGAGTCTTTGGTAAAAAACAATACTTGGAGCAATGGTGGAGAAGTATTGATTGGGATGTCGTATTACGAAGATTACCGTCAAAAGTTGATTCTCATTATGACGTTATATAAAGGTGATTGATTGATATAAAGAACTTGTACATATTGTCAAAGTGATGTAGTCATTTTTACATTGTAGATGTCCTCTTATAGATATGGCCTTTTTTTTTTTTTTTTCTTTTCTTTATTTCAATTTAAATAGTCCTATAACGAAGGTCAAGGAAGAAGACAAAAGCAACGCACAGTTGCCCTCAAGGTTTGAAATATCTTAAATCCAACAAAAGCAAAGGCTAATCATCCACCAGTATTGCAAATTCAAATTTAAAACAAGCCGACATAAAAGCAAACAAAAACAAGTGGAGGAGAGGAGGAAACAGACCAGTGCTTGACAAAGTCATACCATTTTTTTTAGGGGTATTTCAACCAAAACCAAAAAGACAATAACAACAAGAAAACAAACATCAAAAACAAAAATAGTAACCAAAGACAGATATTCACACTTCTAAGATCTACTTCTTCCAACTTTCAAACTCTTTACTCTTCTCAATAACGAGTTACCACCATTTTCAATCTTAGTTTCCTTTTCTGGATTTTTCGGCGGTGGGATATACGCATCTCCAGCGAGTCTTTGTCTTATTGATTTCTTTCTGTTCAATCCGCTACTCTTGTGTGCCTCTTCATAGGCAGTGTTTGCAGCCACAGGAGCACCATCTAAGAATGTTGAACTACCCAATCCAAGCGTTGTAGCGCCATGTACCGGTTCCGCCTTCTTATTGGAGTCGAATTGAGTGATGTTGGCATCAACTTTAACGGCAGCCAAAGTGTTTTCGGATGTGTTATTTGCACGGTTATAATTGGTTGCCATCACTGAAGTGGTATAGAGCTCATCTTCATCGTCTTCACGTCCTTGGATGTATTTTAAGGTTGCGTTTTTGGAAGTTGGGGCTTGACCTCTGATGGAATTGTTTGGACCATCTGCAGGGAATGCCAACACAGGTGCGGATTTGACATCTTTGTTACGGTGTGGTGTACATGCATCGAATGGACCATCGTGGTGGAAGGCACCTCCAAATAATCCAGACACATCGAGCTTATCGATAGTGTCGACATTTTTCGGTGGAACTTTGTCCTCTTTCTTCGAAGAGGATCGATGACGATGCTCACGTGATGAATGATGTCTACTAGAACGATGATCACGTTCACGATCACGATCAGAGCGGTGTTCACGGTGTTCACGATGTTCACGGTGAGAACGTTCGGATGGGCGATGTGACCGTGAAGCTGACGATCGATGCTCTCTCGTAGACGGCTTGCGGTGTTCATGTGCATCTCCTTGCCATTCGCGATTGACTCTTGTCTTGTGTTCATCATTCTTGGATGATGACCTAGAGGCTGAAGCCTTCTCTCTAGGGTATTCACTTTTGGCAGCACCAGGACCTGCAGCCTCTTCATACGAAGGTGGTGGCATATCTGCGGATTCTTGTACGGGAGCTCTTCTTTGCTTTTCATTTGAGTTGTAATAGTCTGTAGTTGTATTCCTTGGATACGTTGGAAGGTCGCTAGACTGAGTAGAGGACGCACGCGAAATTGGCACTGCAAACGGGTCATTGGAACGTTGTGGAGCCATTCTTCTAAATAATCAAAGTTAGTTTGTGATTCTTGGACATAGAACGAGTATTGAGATGGAAAGATCCCATGGAATCCCTTATGAAACAAAAACCTGCCCCCTGCCCCTTGTTGCCCCATACACAAAGGAACATTCCCAGGATCTTTCAGCAACGGTTGACAAAAGGGAATGCAGGCTGGCTCACCGATTTGTTTGCACCTTCTCCCATTTCCATCCACGAATCATCTTTTCTCTCTCTAATATGCTCTCACTCCCTCTTCAATTCGTGTCACTTTTATACTTACAGATTCCCGCTATTTTGAGATCCCACGCTCTGCGTTCTCGGATTTGAAGGCCTCTTGAACAATTCGCCTTCCTCATCATCGGAACTGAAACTCATTTGGCTTTGATTTCTCTGTACCCAACTGGCAAAACCATCTCTATTGGCGCCAATATTGGAATCTACAGAGGCGTTTCTGAAAGGGTTGTTGGACGAGAAGGGCCGTTGTGACTGCGAGCGATGAGCGTCACGCACTGAAGCTGCTCTATGAATACTCATTTGCCGCTGTAGATATCAACTTTACGAGTTTTGATAGTTGAATGGCAAAAATCAAAAGCAAAGAAACGCGTTGCTGGAAACAACAAAAATAGACGAAAAGAAGAGGGAAAGACCAAAAAAACCGCCCGAAAAAGAATCAAAATAATACACAAAACATCCCAAAGAGGAAAGAACCCATATGAAGTAATTACATAATAATAATGTAATAAGTAGAGCCCACGTGATAATTGCCCGGAGCCAAAGTCACATGACCACAACCAACCACCTTCACCATCAAAACCACTTCTACCAAACAGACATTTGTGATGGTTTTGGGGAGGGAGCTGAAAAGAATGGACAGATCACGAGGGGTTCAATCATGATTACACTGACACTCTTCCTCGTCACTACGGCCTTGGTAGCTTTTTACACGTACCACCACACTTGGATCCATATCATAAAGCTCTTTGAATCTATCAATTCCACTAATAATAAACCTCTGATATCATCAAAATCGTCATCCTCTATACTCCAACTTATAGCAGATGAGGATACCAGAGCCATCAAGAGGCACATCTTATGGGCGAAACAGTGTGCTCGAATATCATTCACAGCGACAATCACCAGCACCGTGCTCATTATAGAATTCATACTAGTCCAGTTCAATAGAGACGTGAGCCCCATCGAGACGTTGTTATGGAATTTCAATCTGTGGATACTGGTACTATGTCTTGTATTCATTCAACCTGCTTTGACCATTATGCTGCTAATCAATAAGCTGTTCAAGACACGTGTGCTCAATAACGATTCAACCAAGCTCATTGTCAGCTCATTCGCAATATTGAGCTGGTTGATATTGGTCTCAAAATTCCATTCGTTAACAGATTTAGAAGTTTTCAATGATTCGGGAATCCTTTCATATTATGTCCAAAGGCTAAGTATCCTTGGTGTGACGTTAATTGCCATTTTGAACGGAGTCGGTTCAATCTCTACAGTGTATTTCCAATTGTACAAACGTATCTCTCCACATCAAGAGTTATCAGAGGAAGAAACACGACACAGGATTGAGTCCTTAGAGAAGTCCATCAAAAACTCTGAAAACATGATTAGAGCTAAGGAAGTGGAATTGGAAAGGGAGAATGATGATACAATGTTAAACAAGAGACCAAATATTAGACCCAAGGGTTCATTCTTGGACTTACAGTCATTAGAGTTCTTCACTAATAAATCGACAAGTTCTACCCTTCAAACTGAGATCAAATCGCTCAATATGATCAAAAATGATCTCTATACAAAACTGATACACACTCAACAATTTTTACAACCAGGCAAGTCAAAATTGAACTCTATAATCTCATTGGGAGTATCGATATATTGTGTTTTCAAAATCTCACAAGTCATCACAGTGCATTTATTACAATATATTCGATCGAATGACATTAACACATCTCGTTCAGACCCCTTAGTGCTCACAATCACTCATATCATCCAATTATTCCACGATATCAAAGATGAGGAATTCTTCATCAATCAGTTGAGCTTCATAATATCTGGTGGGCTTTTCATTTGCTCTTTCAATGGTGTCTTTATGACGTTGACGCATATGTATAAATTCATCCCACTGGATCTCTCTTCGACGACATCCTCCACGAAATCGAAAACACAATCCGTTTCCATCATCAAAAATCTACTGGTGGCAGAGTTGATGGGAATCTATGTGCTTGCCACGATCCTAATCTTGAAATCCAACCTGACCACAAACCATGAGAGTAAATTAGCGGAGATGATGCTGACGACAGGTATTGAGATGAACGTTGTAGACAACTGGGTTGATAAAGTTTATCTCATTGCGGTTGTATTAACCGGTGTTTTGATCAAAATTAGCGAGATCTGGAGCGATTCAGGGTTTGAAGAACAGGAACTGGTTGGCAAGATTGTGTGAGCTATCTATCTCCTTTCCAAAGCCCTTGCCAATTGTACGGTACTATCTATCACGGCTTTGTGGTTGTTATTAGCGATTTCCACGTCTCTAAGTATGGCTTTAGTTATCTCATCTATTCTAATCAGCGTCTGTTTAGTCGCTTTGAGCACTTGAATCTCGTTATCCATCATCACTTGAAACAGCAATCTTCGCAAATCTCAGTGAAAGCAAATAAATTCATATAAAAAGCTCCGAGGATTGCTCCCCAAAAATTATTCCTCGAAAGCCAAACGGCGGAAAAACAACCCTAAATGACACATGAACCGGTATCAAATCCTGCTCTCGAAGGATATAACGTGATTGTCCAGTTCTGGAAACGTTTCTGGAATCCTCAGAAGGGCACGTTTATCTCTCCACGCCCGAAATGCTCTGGAACCTATGGCGATGAGAACAAGTTCAACGTGTGGTCTGTCGCTGTGGCAGCCCAGGCCATTGTCGACGGGGCGAGGGTGTACCCGGAGGAGCTGGGGCCTCTGATCGACCCGGTGATGAAGGCGTTGTACCGGTACAGGAGCGACCAGTACTACGGCTATTGCGCTGTGGAGAACTTCAACGGGAACGGGGACATTTACTACGATGACGATGCGCAGGTTGCCAGTGCCTTGATCACGGCTTATGAAGTGACGCAGAACAAGGAGTATCTCGATAGAGGCCGTGAGCTGGTGCGCTATCTCATGGGTGGGTGGAACAATGATGGAGAATGCAAAGTGAAAGGAGGTGTGCTTTGGCATAGAGATAAGCCGTACATCTCTGCAATCTCCACTAGTGAAGTAGCCCTAGCTTGTCTTCAATTGGCCAAATTCATTCCTAATGAATCCAAGACCTATATTGAATTTGGCCAGCGGGCAACTCAATGGCTTTTAGATCATTTATTGGATAAAAGCGATTACATCGTTCTGGATGGGATTGATAAGAACGGGGACAATCCAAATGGGATGAAGTGGACTTATAACACTGGTGTGGCTTTAAGTTGTTGCTCTTTACTATACGAGTATACAAAGGGTGATGATTGGCTTCATCATGCCAATGAACTTGCTGCAGCTGCCACTAATAGACACAAGTCGCTATTCTGTCGTGATTATGCAGAATTTGACCGTCGTTATTGGAGAGACCCTTCATATTTCATCCAATTACTCTTTGAAGGGCTCGCTGATTATTTGCTCATTGTCGGCGACAAGGCACCTCAGTCAACGGCTAATGCCATTAGATCAGAGTTCAAGCGTCATCTCGAGTATTTCAGAAAATATCACTATGACCCTCATGATGGGTTGTATTTCCAAATGTTTGAAGCTCATCGGATCTCTCCAGAGATCTGGGATGTGTATAAGGACCAGTTTGGCACTACGAAGAAATTCGACCCGAACCCGGAGGAAAGAGCTCAAGAAGGCGGTGGCGACTTGAAAGATAAGCCACTCGTCAAGACGCTGATCGGCTCCGGCTCAGCTGCCCGAATCTGGCTTCAAGGAGCTCGTGTTCTGCCAGAGTTGAAGTGAAGTGAAGTGAAGTGAAGTGAATTGATGTTATCTTAGAGTTTCCTAAATCAGAGAATTACCAAATCGGGGTGTATTCAGCGTAGATGCCGCGAAAAAAAAAAAATAAACAGATCATCGTATAGCGCTGCTAAACGAAGCTTTACGAGGGCTCTCGTTTAGACAAAAGTTTCCACTGAGCCTTGGGGAAAAGTCAACAACAAGACACGCTTCCCTCTTCCATTCGCTTTCTCCCCCTTTGATTCACACAATGACTGACATCAAAAAGACCCAGGCTGAGTTCTCCAAATCTCTCCACGGCGAAGACGCTGCCTCCAAGTCTGGCTTCACTGCCCTTCTTTCAAAGAATAAAGCTGCTCAAGAAGTTGCCGTTGCTGATTACTTGAAGCATTGGGACGGGAAGACAGACGAAGAAGCTGAAAAGAAACGGTTGGAGGACTACAACCAAAGCACTCATTCCTATTATAACGTGGTGACCGATTTCTATGAATACGGATGGGGGACCTCGTTCCATTTTTCAAGATTCTACCCTGGTGAACCTTTTAGACAGGCAACTGCCAGACATGAGCACTTCCTCGCCAACAAGATTGGCATTAAAGAAGGCTGGAAAGTGCTTGATGTCGGGTGTGGTGTCGGTGGACCAGCAAGAGAGATTGCAAGATTTACAGGCTGTCACATCACTGGGTTGAACAATAACGATTACCAAATTGAAAAGGCAAACTACTATGCCAGAAAATTCAAACTTGATAAACAATTAGATTTCGTCAAGGGAGATTTCATGAATATGGAGTTCGAACCTGAATCTTTTGACGCTGTTTATGCAATTGAAGCTACAGTACACGCCCCAGTACTTGAAGGTGTCTATGGTGAGATTTACAAAGTGTTGAAACCAGGTGGTGTCTTTGGTGTATATGAATGGGTCATGACAGATAAATATGATGAAAAAAACCCTGAGCATAGAAAGATTGCATACGAAATTGAAATCGGTGATGGTATTCCAAAAATGTATAAAGTTGACGTGGCTAGACAAGCCCTTAAAAACGTTGGATTTGAAATTGAGTACGAAAAGGATTTAGCTGACATGGATGATGAAATCCCTTGGTATTACCCATTGACTGGTGACTGGAAATATGTTCAATCTCTTTACGATATAGGAACATTTTTCAGAACCTCCTTCTTAGGAAGAAAAATCACCACAGGTCTTGTTGGACTCTTAGAGAAAGTTGGCGTTGCACCAAAGGGTTCTCAGCAAGTCACTTTGGCCCTAGAAGAAGCTGCTGTCGGTCTTGTTGAAGGTGGTAAACAGAAATTATTTACTCCAATGCAATTGTTCGTTGTGAGAAAACCATTGGATGCTAAGCAATAGACGTGCAAGTGATGAGGCGTATTTTGCATCATTGTTTAAATGTGTATTTTTAGATCATTTAACTCAGGCAGTAATTTATATGTAGCTTTGCGAGGCGTCGACAATTGATGATATTGAGCCTTCTCCCCCAGTCTATTGCTCCATTGAAAAATCTCCATCATCGTCAGCACTATCAAGTAAACTGCTCTCTTGTTGCCTTGCTGCACTATAACCCTGTTTGTTATCCTCCTCCCCTTCTTGTTCATCATGCTCACTTTGCTCACCTTCAGCTTCCCTCTGGCTCATAATTCGACTTTGCTCTTCTTCAAATTCTTCATCAACATCTTGTGATTTTTCAGCTTCATCAGGCTGCTCTAAAATTACTGAGAATTCCTTATCAGCCTCGTTTACAGATTCTCTAGCCTTTGCCTCTTCTATTAGGGTTTCGATCTTTTGATAGAATTTTCTATAGGCATTTTTCGAAACTGTATCCTGATCATTAACAAATTCTTCAACTCCCTCCAAAGCGGTTTCGAGCTCTTCAAGTTTGCTTAGTTTCACTTTTGATCCAATAGTCAGTTTAGGAAGGTTGGTCAATATAAGCTTTCGATACTTGAGTGAAACAACATTAGGGAATGTATGAAGCAAATCGATTGCAAATGTAACATGGCTAGATGACTCAGCAATTTCGTCTTGCCCTAAATTCACAACATTGGAAGGATCCGTCCAGTGAGTCAATTGTTGAAGAATGGTGACAGGAGGAACCATCTCTTCATCTTGGTCAACTTCCTCTGCATGAGCAGTGTATAACCTTGAGAAGGCATCCGCTGCAACTTTGCTCATCTTTTCTTGATGTAATTTATGTGAGAAACAATAAACCGGTAAGCAAAACGAAAATGCTTGACATAAACTTTGATTCCTGGAATTAGCAGGGTTATAATATGTCAATAATAACGTTTCAAAAAGTTCATCATCATTCAAAATGTCAGCGAGATATAACTTGCATAACCCTTCAGCACAAAGCGCTTGAAGTTCAGGAAACTCATCATTTTTCAACGTTCTGTAAAGCAGCTTATGGAAGGACAAAGAATCCACCCCATCTTCCACATCTAAAACTTTTGTACCATGTACCGATAAAATATCAAACATGGCTTTGACTGCAATGACTCGAAGATCTTGATGGCCTCTGGAAAGACAGAGACCAAACAGGTATAATTGATCTGTCGCTAGTTGAAGGTCTAGTAAACAACATAAACTCAACGATTCCGTCCCCAACTCTCTGATAATGCTGTGCGTGCTTCTCACAGCTGGATTTATGAGAGTATCAATCAATGAGTCAATCGAGATATTGTCTTTCAAAGGTTCGTGAGTCAATTTGAGCATGGCTTTACATATTGATAGAGAATATATCATAGTCTTTTCATTCTCATCTGCTTCGTTATCCTCTTGGTCAGCATCCCGAATATCTGTGATTATTTCCGTAACCATTGAGCAAAAATCCCTTTCATTAATAGACAATTTTCTCAATACCTTGAGTGATACGGCTACTAGATTATCAGTCAATAGGTCATTAGCCAAAGATGATCTGATAACTTGAAGCATCGCTCTTCTTCCAATCTCATCGCTAAAGTCATAGCTGACAGCGATGATCAGCAATTGCTCAATGACAAAATCAAAATCCTCTGCATCATCAGAGCTCTCCAACTTTTTCCTCTCTTCGAGATATTTAGTCAAGAGATTGGCCAATTCAGCACTCTCTGGGTAATTGGCATCAATGACGTCGCTCAGAGTATTAGCATCGCAGTGCTCATAGAATGTTCTGGCTAAGAATGCAATTTCGGGAGTCAACTTGGTCCAAATATCTGGTGGGAAAGTGATTTTCGATGTCAAATCTTTTCTGAAATCGAAAAATTTCTTCATTGCTAATTCTGCCACGCGGGATTTCGTGATATGTAACCTTTCCAATAGTTCAATCAAGTCACCATCGATGGTACTGAGCCAGTCTTGAGCAAACATTTTAACACATGCTTTTTGCACGGATTCCTCTCTATCTTTTAAACCCCATAAAAGAAGTTTTTCTCTGGTTTTTGAGTCTATCGTTCTGAAATCACCAATCTCTTTGATGATTCTGGAGTATACTAAGCGGCGATTGATTGAGTTAGTATCCTTAGCTCGTTCCAAGAGATAGTGTAACGTGAGTCGATTCTTCACCAAATTTAAGAGCGCTGCTCTTCTAACTTCAGCACTTGGGTCGTTTTGAATGGCAACTAAAAGCTTTGCAGTGGCCTCATCAACCTCGTCCCCTTCTGTTTCCTCGGTCTCCTGAAACCTGGCAATGCAATGTAAGGCCTTTATTCTAACACTTGGTTCCTTATCGTAAAGTCTTTTATCTAATTGAAACAAAAGCGTCTCGTACAACTCATCGTCAATCTCACCTAGTCCACCCATGACCAAATCCAAAATCTGAACGACTCTAAACCGTACATTTTTATCCTTACTTTCGATTCCTCTAAGCAAATGGGTGATGAAATCATGGATGAAGCGTGAAAACACGGTATCATCTTCTTCAACACCGGCGTGATCCTCTTGGAGACTCATGACAAAACTAGCAATCAATTTGGATATTCTATCGCCCACCGCTTCAGATTTCTTCACAACCAGGACCCTATTGACCAATTGACAAAAGAAATAGGTGAAACTTTCCTCAGTACCGAGTTCCACGGCGCGCTGTTGGATAGATTTCAAGATGAGCACCTGTTTCCGATGGCCAGCCATAGTCGTTTGCGACTCTTGGAACACCTTGGCAAGAGCCAGCTGCAGCTGCTCTGGCGTAGAGAGCTGCAGCATTTGCCCACGCTGTTTCAACACGGCTGCCATTGATTATTGTCTTGTTTATATAAGTGAAATCAAAACAAACAAATTTGGCAAATGTAAACAAGGTTGTACAATTGGTATGGCCACACACACCGGGTAACGCCCTTACAGCCATTACATAACCAGACACAAATTTTTTTTTTTTTTTCTGTCCTCAAGCTGGCGATGAGCTTCTCTCTACGTAATAAATTGACGAGACTTTGGCGTTGCTGATCTAAGAATGGATGTTCATCGGTGCAGGTTTGTGGATTACACGCCGCACACAATCACAGCCCTCGGCTTCTCACATGGCTCGACAGATAAGTTTGCACCTAGTGACCTTAGACTAGCAGTTGGTAGAAACAACGGTGATATTGAAATCTGGAACCCGAGAAATAAATGGATCCATGAGACTTCTTTGCTCGGAGCTAAAGATCAAAGCATTGATGGGCTAGTTTGGTGCACGCAAGAAGGTGAATCTCCAAGGCTTTTCAGTGTTGGTGGTACGACAAGAATCTCAGAGTGGGACCTCAAGACTGGTAAAGTGATGAGAGATTTTGATTGTAATGCAGCTGTGATATGGTCCATTGCAAAGAACGAATCACAGGACAAAATCGCAGTTGGGTGTGATGATGGTACAGTTGTCGTTCTGGACATCTCTGGTGGTCCTGGTAGCATCGAGCATTATGCATTCTTGCAGAGACAAGACTCTAGAGTTCTCAGTTTGTGCTGGAAAGGCGACGAATATTTGGTTGGTGGTTGTGGTGATGGGAGAATAAGGGTATGGGATCTCAAGGACAAAAGACTCATCTCCACCATGAGGGTCGATAAAAGTAAGATTGAAAGTACACTTGTATGGAGTGTGATCTATTTACCTAAATTGGATCAAATTGTCACTGGTGACTCTACGGGATCAATAAAGTTTTGGGATTTTGCTCATTTTACATTGTTACAGACGTTTAAAGTGCACAAAGCTGATGTTTTGACCCTTGCGACAGATTTGAAGAATGAAAACGTCTTCACCGCTGGAGTTGATCGAAAAATTTTCAAATTCCAACTTGTCGATCACAACAAACAAAAGAGATGGACAAGTGTTTCTAATAGACTATTCCATTCCAACGACATTAGATCTATGGCATCATATGAATCCAAAAACTTCAATTTCTTGATCTCCGGAGGTGTTGAGCGAAACATAGTTATCAGCTCTTTGAATGATTTCACAGACGGGCAATATAGAAAGGTTAGCATAATACCGCAGCAGAAACATGTTTTACTCAACGCTAAAGAGAAAATGATAGTTATGTGGCAAGATCAAACAGTCAAGGTTTGGAAACTTGTAAAAAAAGCTCTTCATGATGACAATGACGAGGATCAAGCGATGGCTGGAAATGACGAAGCTCTAAAAGACTCCTTTGAGATAGTTGCCCGGATGACCCTATCCGATGAAGAGAACATTGCCACTTGTGATATATCTCAAGATGGGTCCATTCTTGCAGTGGGAAGACTCAATAAGACCAAATTGTTTCACCTTTCACCTCAAGAGAATTCAAACAAATTGAAAATCTCGAAACACGATGTCCCAGAAATCACAACACTGGGCTCTAGACACTTGGCATTTTATGGGAACTCATCCTTGGTCATTGGAACACCGGATAACGAAATCTACAAATTTGACCTTGAAACGAATAAACTTGAAGAGTATGAACTAACAGACCTCCCACGTTCGAAGTCAATCTTGCCATATATTGGCAACATAAACCACATTTTAACTCATCATTCAAAGCTTATTATCTCCAGATCATTCGCAATTGATGTTATAGATCTGGATTCTTCGTCAACAACAGAGTCGTCCCCGTTCCTGAGACTATCAAGTTACATTGCTAGAATTGGCATTTCGTCACGTGGGTCGCTCATAGTCATCACACATGAGAATAAGATTTACGAATTCGATTTGGAAACAACACATCTAACATCATGGTCTAAGGCCAACTCTGAATTCTTACCTCGTGAGTTTCTTGAACTGGTTGAGTCTCCTTTAGGCACATTCTTCATCGATTCGAATTTATGGATCTATGGTTCCAATTGGCTTGCTCGGTTCAATCTGGATCTCAATGTGCCAGCTCCAAAAGCTGACAACAAGAAACGAAGCCGTAACGGGGCTCTCATTGGACATAACGATGACGTTGAAGACGATGCAGATGATAGTGATGATGATATCGACGTGAACACGGATTTCTCAGCAAGGGTTGGTCTTAAAACTGAGAAAGATGGGGTTGCTTTTTCAATTGTACACAAATATAAAGACATCCTCTTTGCAGATAAGCTAAGTGATGCCGAGTTGCTGATCATCGAGAGACCACAATTTGCATTGAAACAGCCTCCAGCATTCAAGTTGAATAACTATAGAGTTTGATCATTATTGCATACACCCCGGGTGGTACTGACAAGAGATGCAGTGCGGTTACAAAAAAGAAAAAAAACAACCACTAATAGATGGAGTCTTATTGAAAATGCCGTATAATGTAGAACGCGGAAGCGCAAGTTGTGGATATAAATCATCAGGATCGTTTATGTACAAGCGCACATCACTTCCCCACTGAGAGGGCTCTGTGACACGCTATTTGAGGTTACACATCATCGGGTTACTCTTTGTCAAAAAGATGGATGGAACCAGTGATGGTGAGTGAGTATATATATGTATGCGTGTGAGTAGTGGAAAATTGATTGTTTAATCATGTGGTTTCCCACTTATTCTTGGGAACAAACGGTCTGCGTGATAGTTGATGGAAGATTTGGCAGACACGGTCTTGGATCTCGTCTCCATGCAAAGCTTCAAATCCTTTTCGATTTGTTTACAGGCAGCAGCACCTTCACCATTAGACGACCAGCAGTTCAGCAACGAGGACATCATGACGACACATGGGGAGACGCCTTGTTCCACAACAGGGTTTCTTACACGAAGCCTCTCCAGCTTCGGGAGTCTGACGGTCTTGTTGGACATCGGTGTGTGTGTGTGTGTGTACTATGTGTGTGTGAGGCCTGAAAGCCCACTTGAAAAAAGGCTGAGAAAAATTGATAGACTGCGGGTGTTTGGATGTTAGATTTCCCGTCAACTTTTCCCAAAACAAACCCGGGTAACCTCAATATGGTACTCACGTCCATTTTGGGATATACAGCTGTGTAGTTCAAGGCTCAATTTCATTTGGTCCAAGGGTAGGCAAAAGGGAAGTTGAGCATATAGGGTGTGAGTGCTTCAGTGCTTTGAGCCAATCATGAGAGAAGCTCGTAAAAAGAGCGTGCTATCGCCATGTGTATTAAATATAATGGCATTCGAGCCCCCGCTGAGGGCGATTCCCGCCTAACCTCGCGCTGGCCGCCGCCGAAGGCTGCCCACCGAAGGCTGCCCACCGAAAATTTGTCTCCTTTGCAAAATTAGGCCCACCCTCCTGCGAAAACACAAAACCCACACTCCTGGTCACGAGATAAAACCCGCTACGCTCCCTCTTTGCACCAGAAGAGGCTTACTACTTTCAACGCTTGATGGACCATAAAAGACCACTCGAGGATACAGATGCCTCTCCATCCAAGAGCTTAAAGCACGACCCTGCATCGGCCATTTTCAACAACCATCTCGAACCACAACACCACTCAGGTTCTTCAACACCTGAGTCCATAATACTCTCAAACGCCGCACCGACTCAATCCAAAACAGGCCCAACCTCAATACCAAGGATTAAGAAAATCGATGGGAAATGGCAACTCCCGGAGATCAATAAGGAGGAATCCTCAAAGGCTAGAAGATGCTTGAAAGAACAAGGCATGGAGAGGTTTTTAGAGACTTATTTACCTGAGAACTCACGTGGGAGCGATCTGCTTTACATCACGATGCTATTAGGATTCTTCCCCTTCCATTTAAACGAGGATATAGACGATGAGCAAGGTTTCGAGAAAGTGGTTAAGACGCTTCAAAAAGCCATGTATAAAGTTGATCAAATGAGACTTAGAATTCCAACACTCAATACCGTCGAAGGAGCTGTTGCGGAGATCCAAAAGGCTGAGAAAATCTTGGTATTGACAGGGGCAGGGATCTCTACAAGCTTAGGTATTCCAGACTTTAGATCTGAGAAGGGTATCTATACCCTTGTCTCCGACTTGGGTCTAGATGATCCTCAAGAGGTGTTTGACCTAGATACCTTTCGTGCGGATCCTGATATCTTTTATACAGTGGCGCATATGGTACTGCCACCTGAGAACAAATGGACACCTACGCATGCATTTATCAAGATGTTGAGTGATAAGAACAAACTCTTGAGAAATTACACGCAAAATATAGACAACTTAGAGGCTGCCGTTGGAATTCCTAAAGAAAAATACATTCAATGCCATGGATCTTTTGCAACAGCCACGTGTCGAACGTGCAAAAGACGTGTTGAAGGAACTAAAATCTATCCCATCATAAAGATGAAACAGCTCCCCGTTTGTCCTCGTTGTTATCCGAAAAGAAAGAAAAAAATCGAACAGGATAGCTTTGTTGGAGACTATGGGATTATGAAGCCAGATATCACGTTTTTCGGTGAAGATTTACCTAAGGAATTTCACGATCATTTGGTGGGCGACATTAGAGAATGTGATTTGTTAATCTGTATTGGAACTTCGTTAAAAGTGGCACCCGTGAGCAACATTGTGAACCTTGTCCCAGCGTCCGTTCCTCAAATTTTGATCAATAAAGATGATATCAGCCACACAGAATTTGATGTGACTCTTTTGGGATACTGTGATGAGGTTATATCATACTTGAGTCAGAGCTTGGGTTGGGACTTGAATCACCCAGAGGTTAAATCCTTCTTAGAAAAGGGGGTAATAATAGAGCCAAAAGATCCTGCTATGGGCGTGTATGCAGTGTCAGTCAAAAAAGATCGGGAGATAAGGTCTAATGATGAGACGAATAAAGAAGATTAGGGGATTGTGGAGGAATATATTTAGTCTGTATAAAACAACCATCTTTATAACATCGACTATAGGGTTAATGTAAAATAGATAGCATTTGGCTATGACTTTTGCGATTCATTGTTCATTAATTTAAATAGTATTACACAAAAAACCTGCGCTGAGAGCCCATAGAGAAGGTTTCATTAACTTCAAAAACCTTCCAGTGCCTTGATGGCCTTGTTTAATCTCCTAACACTTTCATCGTGCCTCTCGTCATCAATGATCATATCAGCAGTTAATCGCGACAAGGAATCCACAACCCTTTCCAATAACTGTTTGTCCGTAGGACCAAGTCCTATGTTTTGAAATTCTTGTCCAATGATTGTACCTTCAGTGACTTGAAGCAACTGGACTAGAGTGTCGTGATTGAAATGACCCTTCTTCATGTTAGAGGACAAACGACTCTTCCGTTTACTTTTCTTAGCTTTCTTGGCCTTCTCCCTTACGGCATCTTCATCTTCAGTAACGAACCCATCATCACCGCCAGAAGCCGGAATTGGTTCAGATTTTTGTGGAGTGAGATTCTTATGTTGAGGGACAGGTGGTGGTGGAAGCGGTCTTGGCTGTTTACCTGACATTTGAGATGATTGAGATATATCCCTTTGACGAGCTTCAGGAGTTGTAGCTTCTTGACTTGACATCGTTCTGTTTATTTCATCAACCAAATGATCCATATTTGGAACTATGTCAGATCTTGTCCTTCTCGAAGCCTTTTCGTATTCTTTAATGTCCAAAGGCTGCATACCTAATGCTGACATGGGTCTTCTAGGCGATCTCGAAGGGATAGCCGGATCAACTGCGGTTAGGTAATGTCTCTCAGCTGCGATTGGTTTGCTAGTCTCTTTCTTTGTATTCAATGGACCAACGTCAAAATCAAAAGATTCGATAGAGTCCTTGCGATCTCCCTGTATGGTGTCTTTATTTTGACTTTCGGGAACAAAGGGCAACTCTTTCCCACTATAGTTCGATTCGGGATATCTTGATGAGCCAGAGCCACTCAGTGTATTCGAGTCATTGGACATGACACTCTCTTTCTTTTGATGAGGACTTGTTTTCTTCTTTGATCCAGATCTGCTAATCTTGACAATAGAGGGCTTATGGGTAGGCTCCATGATAGGGTTAACCTCTGGTTCCGATTCTGGATCAATGACGTATGCTACTTTGTTAACCTCATGAATACTCGCAGTGTATTCCGAAATCACAGATCTTCTGTTCATTGTTGGGCTCTGAGGTGTCAACCCTTCGCCAGCATCGAGGGCCCCAATCTCGATAGGTGATGGCCTTGGTGGCTTTTCAAAAGCAAAGCTATTTGATTGGTCAGGGGTTACGAATTGGCCAGGTAGGGCATTTTCCTGTGGGTGATGTTCGATATGAGGTACAACAACTGTACTATTGACTTGGGATAATGGCAGGCTTTGATCAGAGTTTGATCTGTTAGCGATGAACTCATCGGCATCAGTATAGTCATCTTCATTTGTAGCAGATGTTTGATTTTCTCCTGAGCTGTTCTTATACTCATCGAGCATACTTGTTAGCCTCGAGCGATCCTCGATGGCACTTTTTTCTAAGAGTCCTAGAGGATCACTCTCTTGCCCCTTTTTCAAGAGATTCGAGGTTGTAGAGGCAAAAGAACTTTGCGTTGAATGACCTTTTGACGAAACCATCGCTGTTTGTGTTCAGTGGGAGTTTCAAAGAGTAAATGGAAATTTTGGCTTTGAATTACTTATAATTTTAATTAAGACCCGATTAGGCAAAATGTAAACACAATATCCCGTTATCTCAAGCCAAAAAGAAAAAGAAAAAAACACACACACTCGATGCTACAAATGTTTATTACACGTTCCCATCTCTATATTCAGTACAAAATTATCTTAGTCCCTTCGTATTTCTTGAGTAAATCCGTCAGTTTTGGTTCGTCAATGACGCTATGCGTCTTCACATCCAGGTAAGATGCATCGAGTATTATGGACTTGATTTCATATTTCGATAGATCAAGATGTAGCAATCTCTCCACTGTACCAATGATATATCTTGTATCATCCCTCATCTTGAATTCATAACCCTTTCCAACTTTGAGTGCCTTCGGCTTAGGACCTAAAGCTTTGAATAGATCTCCAATCCTAACTCGACTTATAGACACTATTAGTGTAAGGCCCTTGTTGTATTTATCTGTGAAATCTTTGAAATTATCCAAACTTCTCTTCTCTTTGTATTTAGAAGCATCGACAAAATCACTTTTCTTGAAATAATCCAACTGCGTTGCGTCTTGTTTATGCTTAGTGAGTAATTGAGTGAACACATGGCTCAGTTCTGAAGAATCCAGGAGTGGGATCTCTTTCTTTTTCTGTAAATCCTGCTCCATCTTGAGCCTTTTCTTCTCTTTCAATTTATCGTCCGTCTTCTTTCTCTTTTTCGAACCCGTTTCAGTCTTGGTTTCTACTTCTTCTTCAGAATCATCTTGTTTAATCTCAACACCTGGTGCTTCAACGTCGTCCGAGTCGACTTGGTACTCTAATCCATCATCCAGTTCATCCGGGTTCTGCAAGTTGCTCATCTTTGTATATATATATATGTATTCCCAAACACGCTAGACAGCCAATCCCCAGAGTTCGCTGATCAACAGAAGAGAAAGACCCCAAAGAGATGAGAAGAAGGAAGAAAAGAAAAATGAGAGAAAAATTAGTCCGCTGTTGCCCGAAACCGATGATCTCGAACTCGTTTTATAAACAGCCCCGAAAACCCATCCGCGAACTCGTTCTGTATACATCGCCGAAGTAAACAAGGCAAAATATCTTTCAACCAACCGTGTATCCAACACAAATAGGCATGTCAGAGACACCGGGGAGAGTGAGTTGGTCCATTGCCATCTCTTATATGCACTCTACTAACAGGCGAAGAACGGCCGGAGCAACCCACCTAGTAGGTCTGCCAGTAGGGGCACCACTCCACACAGGCGGAGATCAAAGACTCCAGTACGGACACCAACGAGAAGACGGAGAGCCACCATCGTGTCCGCGAGTCTTCTCACTCCGAGACACCATAGGCGCAGCTTGTCACCGCAGAATGTTTTGCGTGTGCTTTCACGAGCGTTGGTGCGTGAACGGGAGCAAGGGAGATCGGAAGCTCACAGTGCTCAACAGGAGGATCAGAGTGTAAGGCAGGATGACCAGGAAAGGTATAGTGATATACCTGATTTTGATTTTGAGGAAGATTACGAGAGACTGGAACGCGCTGAAGGAGTACGAAAGGAGGAGGATGAAGACATGGAACTCCGACGTGAGACACAGTCAGATATACATCCACAATCGTCATTGTTCTCAGATGTCGCCATTCCTGAAGGTATCATGCCCGACGATCCTTCCGAGTTGGCTTTATCGGATCCATTTATGAGTGATAAGGAGTCTCATGTAAAGAAACTACCCTCTCCCATGGAAAAAGTAAAGTCCACCCCAACGCAGAGGAGAAAAGCAAACCCACTTCGATCCGGATCCGTTTGGAAGTATGCTAAAGCATGTACCAAAAGACCATTGAACTCTGAGTGTCGTGATGTCATAAGCGAAATATCAGAGGAGTTTTTCGACCAAATTGCGAAAGACCTGAAAGCGTACGCAGAGCATTCAAAGACTAAAGACACAATAAATATCCAGAGCGCTTATCTATTACTGAAAAGACAAAGGCTGGTAAGTGATGTACAGTCGTTAGTGGAGTTGGCAGATGAAGTACTGCCATTGGAGGACGTTTCAGAAATTCAACGATTTGTACATAAACTTGATTAAGAGATCGTTAAAATATTTATGGTTTCTTTATCTTTATGTACAAGTTATATGCTGTTTTTCCAATGCTCAGGCTAATGTTGGTAAGACGTCCCTCTCGTCTTTAATCTCCTCTTGCCGAGCCTTGACCAATCTGTAAAGTTCAAAAATTGATGCCGGTGTAATTCCTTGTATTCTTCTCGCTTGACCAATTGTTTCCGGTTGTACTTTGTTCAAAATGTCTCTGCATTCAGCGGAAAGGGATGGCATTGCTGAATAGTCAAATTTCAAAGGTAGATAAAGAGTCTCATCACTTTGGAAAGCCTTGATGAAGTCGCGTTGTTTATGGACATATGGTGAATATTTCCCTTCAATTTCAATCTTATTGAGAACTCTATGCGGTAAGTCTTGAAATTTACCCTCCAATGATGGGAGTACCATCTTTGCCGTAACGTTGTTGAATCTCAACATGTCATACGCTGATTTCTTAGTATGATCGGCGCCAATGTTCATTCCCAACAAGGAACTCCATTTCTGAGCAGTCAAGAAAGTGCTCTTCATGTGTTCAATAGCTTCATTCATCAACTTCAAGTCGCTTGAGAATCTGTCCCATCTATCATCTTTAACAACACCAAGCTCCCTGCCCTTCGCCGTTAATCTCAAATCTGCATTATCAGATCTGACACTTATTCTAAATTCCGATCTTGAAGTGAACATTCTATAAGGCTCTTCCACACCCTTTGTAATCAAGTCATCAATAAGAACGCCCAAGTAAGCATCCGATCTCGATAATTTTAGTTCAGGTTTCCCCAAAAGACTCAATCCCGCATTTATACCTGCAATACACCCTTGCGCTGCAGCTTCTTCATAACCTGTGGTCCCATTGATCTGGCCAGCCAAAAACAATCCTTTCACGAGTTTTGTTTCAAGGGTTTGACGAAGTTGGCGCGGGTCCACATAATCGTACTCGACACCATACCCTGGTTGAACCATTTTAACATTTTCACAACCAGGAATCATCCGAGCCAGTTGCTGTTGAATATCTTCAGGCATTGTCATTGATATTCCATTTGGATAAACGAGATCCGAATCTAACCCTTCAGGTTCAAGCCATATTCTGTGGTTATCCTTTTCTGGGAATCTTATAATTTTACTCTCAAGTGAGGGACAATAACGTGGTCCTCGAACCGTTTCTCTAATATGGATCGATTTATCAAGGTTTGCTCGAATCAAATCATGAAGCTCAGGCGTTGTTCTTGTTCCGTAACATTTTAGTTGCGTTTCAATAGAAACTTTATCGTTCATATAGGACATAGTCTGAGGCGGATTATCACCTAACTGTTCTTCAAGCCCTTTGTAATCAATAGTTTTCGAGGAAAATCTTGGAGGTGTCCCAGTTTTCAATCTACCAAGTTTGAACCCAGCATCTCTTAAAGTATCAGAGATCCCATACGTTGGCTTCTCCCCAATTCTACCGGCAGGGTATGCCTTCAACCCAATATGGATCTCTCCACCGAGGAAAGTCCCCGTAGTGATAACCACCCTAGATGTTTTGAAAATTCGGCCATCCTCCAGTATGACACCTTTAATGATACGGTTCCCATCTTGTTGCTCCAATATTAAATCTTTAACCTGACCTTCCATCAGAGAGAGATTATCGTAATTATTCAAAACGGCTTGCATTTCTTTCAAATAAATCTTTCTATCGATTTGCGCCCGGGGACCCCAAACTGCAGGGCCTCTTGAACTATTCAACACTTTGAATTGGATTCCAGCTTTATCAACAACTTTCGGTGCTACTCCATCTAGGGCATCAACTTCTCTCAAGAGGGTTCCCTTCCCAACACCACCCATGGAAGGATTGCAAGAGCACGTGCCGATCTTGTGCAAATCCTGGGTTATCAACACAGTACGAGCACCTGCCCTAGCGGAACCTGTAGCTGCTTCACAGCCAGCATGCCCACCACCAATGACAACCACTGGCAGTTCATGAGCGGTGTCCAGCAAAGCTCGCAGGTCTGCCGATATTGACAGTTGTCTTGTGTGTCGGAGCCATGAGTGTCTTATCCTTGGTGTGAACATATGGCTAAAGAACACTGACTATTGATGGCCAAAGATCACTGGCTAAAGATTAATGAAGCAGCTCATCAAGCGGGAAAAAAAAACACACACAGAAGGATTAAAAAAAAAAGGGAGGTTTTGGATGAAATAGGAAATAGTCCCAGATAGGAAAGGTTATGAATCCTTATCCCGGTCTTTGCCAAATTAGGAAACTTTCCGCTTATTACGCCATCTATATTTGATAACAGAAGCTGATTGATATGCTTGCCCTCGCCCCTCAAAAAGGACTTGAAGTTAAGCAAACGAGTCAGCAACAATGCGCGATCTTTCAAAGTATAGAGACATCCCCGTTTCAAAGTTCAACGGCCCCGATGGAGTTATCATTGGCCGGGCGTCGCACGCGAAGCGTGGAGCAACGGCTCGTTGTGAAGCAATCGATTCGCTTTACTTTGATGAAAGAACAGTTTCAAGAAGACACGCCGCAATTGAACTCGACTGGGGAGACGAAGGACCCCTGGTGTATTTGATGGATACGGGCTCCCATCATGGAACGATCTGGAACAACAAGTTGATGCCAAGTGGTGCTGAAGTGCGTTTGAACGTTGATGACTACATCGGGTTGGTCAACACTTCGAATGTGAGTTACGATGGGGTTGAAGAAGGCGTTGTGCATATAGATGATCCAGAGACATGGTTTGAAGTTCCTGAAGATGCTTGTAAAGTTCGGTTGCTGTTTGAAGATTGTCCACTGGGTGAGCCATCCTTCGATCGTATCGACACCAGGTGTCTTTCGTTCAAGATAATCAACCTTGACAAAGTTCAAAAGGCTGATTTCGAAAAGCTATTCGTCGAGGATTACTCAATGTCCCCTTCGCCTCTCGGCAGTGAGTCCGAGAGTGACGTTGTTTCTGATTTTGATGGACCAGAATCGGTCTCGGAAACTTTGAAGGAGACAGGGTTGGAGATAGAAACTGTTTTAGAGAAGGAGGAAACAGTACTGGAGGAGCGACTTGGCCCAGATGAAGAGACTTGTCTAGAGGGCGAATCAGTTTCAGACGAAACCAACTCGAAAGAGGAAAATGATTTGGAAGATGAACCTGTATCGAAGAAGGACGAAGCTGGCTTGAAAGAGGCAAGAAACTTGAAGCGTGGGTTGGAGGAAGAGGACATTTCAAGTTTGGAGAATGATAAACCTAACAAAGAACCTTCTACAAAGAAGGCCAAACTGGAAACACCAAAGCCTGTCACCTCTTTTAAGTCTCATCTGAAGACAGGCTTAGCTGGTGTAGCCATTGGAATGACACTTGGCGCAGGGTTAACATTTTCCACGTTGGTTGCTGTTGGGAAATCACTCGCCAACTAAAGCCTCTAATCTTCTTTTTTTATGTATCTTCGTGTTTGATGATTTTTTTTCTCCCTATTAAACTGCAAAGAAGGGGAGCTGGGACGGATCTGAGGTTCGAGGTTATGGATGGCTTTATGTGCTGGAATTGGATTATATATTTAGGTATTTTATTTAGTTGAAGTTTTGGAATCTGTACTCTGCGAATTCTTTGGTTACCCTACTTTAACACCCGGAAATTTTGATCACGAGGCTCTTCACAATTCAGCCTTCACCAGCATTAAAGAGTCACTCTTTCTGAAATCGGAAACCATGTCGATAGATTCGCAGCACATGCCCTACTTTGGGAAACAGTACTACAACTCCCTGGACTCGAATTTCCAGGAGTTCCAGGACGGCCAGCAGCATGCCCAAACACAAGTGTCCACACCTCTAAGCGATACCACCAACACAAACAACGAGACACATTCAGCGCAGATACCGCAGACTTATGAGGACTATACGAATAACTTCACTTCGATAGGGCTCAACATCAATTTCCAAGACGGGGAGTCTTCCTCGACTTCATCGCACACCGAGATGGTCAATAACCACACTCCACCACAGGCCCTGTCGTCGCAACCTGTGCTTCATCAACATATTCAGAACGCTAATGACTCTAATGACCAAGGCAACGCAAACAACTATACAGAGTTGCAACAACAACAAGAAACAAGCGAGCAGCCGTTTTACGTGAATGCCAAGCAGTATCATCGGATCCTAAAGAGACGTGTTGCTAGGGCAAAACTTGAAGAGAGCTTGAAAGTGGCCAGAGGTAGAAGACCCTACCTACACGAGTCTAGACATAAGCATGCAATGAGAAGACCAAGAGGCCAAGGTGGGAGATTCTTGACAGCTGCTGAGATTGCAGAGAGAGATCGTCAAGAAAAACTCAAGAATGAACAAGAAGCTTCAACTCAAGATGGAGAGACCACTAACGAGAATGCCGACAAGGAAGAGAGCTTGGAACAGTAGCACTCTTTTGAATAAAATTTGATGATGAATGTTTTGAGATGGGTTTTCTTTTTTAGTTGTATAAATCTTCTTGTTTGTTAGAATGCAAAATTTGCCCATATGAATTTATCAATTTTTGGGGTTTTGCAATGAATTTGGTTTATATATCATGTAATAGTGACGAATTAGTTAATTGAAAAGTTTCATAAGCGGTGCTTTTTATTAGACAAGAATTATTTAGTTTAAATCTAATCCATTCAAACTCCTAAAAGGGACAACTTCTTGACACTATCCTCGCTTAACTGTGTCTTCAACTGAGGAAGGAATCCACCGCCGGTTTGTTCATTCAGCTTTCTCAATTGCTCGGAGAAATATAACTTGGCTTGAGGTAATGTCATGTTTGTAGGATCGACTGTCTTTGTAGAAATGCTCGATAGCCTTGAGAAACTTGACCCAAAGGAGGAAATTTCCTCCATTTCCAAATCCATCATTTCATCTGCATCGGCATTAATATCACGAATAGATTCTGAAGTGGTGAACTGAATCAAGATCTCCAATGTTGGGATGAGAAGTTTTTGATAGTCTCCTTGTAAAAACTTTGGCGATTGGATAAGATGACTCAATCCAATGATGACAATTTTCTTCTCCATTAGATTCCCGATAGTCGGTATAGAAGGAATGAAAAACTGCTCAAAGATAGTCCCAAAGATCCCCTGTTGAACTTGGTCAAAGAACTCAATGCTGTAATCTGTAGACTTGATGATAGTTAACTTTGACACAAACGAAACTAATCTCTTGACATATTTCTCTGTTCTTGAATTTTGTAGTCTTTGCAACAACAGGATTGCAACATTCTTAGTGTAGCTGGATATTTTCGCATCAGGGAATCTTAGCAGAATAGTCTCCAATAGATCAAACCCGTAATACTCGTTCAATTTTGATGCGATAAGCTTTTGGAAAACACCAAGCAACGCAGTGACATCCGTGAAGCCAGAATGATCCTTATCAATTATAGCCTGTAATAATCTCGTCACAGGTGGGATGTTCCCCTTGAATTCCCAAACCGTTGGCGAAAGTAAAGGCTGGATCAGTTGTTTATAAGTATCTGGCAATGCTGCAGTGGAAGGTGACACTTCAAGGAGGAATGCCAATATTTGGAAGATATAGGGCACAAACTCTTGCACGTCTGCACCGAGGAGTTCAAGAAATGGTGGTACAATAAGACTCGTGAATTCTTGCCAGTTCTGTCCAGAGTTGAATTTAATCAGCACTGCTATTGACTCGAAAGTGTAATGGGAGAATTTGGGGTTGGATGGATTTTTGGCAATGATTCCCGTGATTGATAATAAGTTTTTCACAAGGTCAAGAGATATTGATGAGATAGAATCCTCCGCAATGATGATGACTCTCATCAATGTTTTCATCAAATATTCATTCTCGGCTAGTTTTTCTGGGGTATTTGAATTCTTCAATATCAATTGGAATAGGTTTGTTAATAAGCTCTCCACAATACCTTGTATATCACTCTTGGTGAACATCAGTTTTTTATCATCGCCTCTCAGAGATAAGATTCTCTCTATTGTGATTGATGCATATGTATACTGAACAAACTCTGTTGATTGAAGATGTTTGTTCAAAATAGGGAAAGACTCAAGCAATTGTTGTTTAGTCAATTGATTTCTAAAAGTATAGATATATTTGATAGCATCCACTTTCAATATAGGATGGATAGAATCTGTCATAAGATCAGATACAATGTTGTTGGAAAAGAATTGGACAACGTCCAAAAGAATGTTTGTTGTAGAGCCACCGCCATTTGCTCCTGCATTCTTGGATGCCAATGCAGTGAATAGATAAATGGACAAATCTTTATATTTCCAATTGGTTGGATCCTTAGTGTACTCTTGTAAATAATGATTGGTATAACTGAGTACAACTTGTGTCACAAGAGCCTCATTTTTGGATTTCAATTCCTTCAAGAAATCAATTGAAGATCTTCTTCTAGTATCAGAGTCAGAACCTTCTAAATCTCTTCTAATATATTCGATTGGATCATCCTCGAAAAGTTCCTCATCAGATTCCCTCACTGTGAGATTTGGAATGATGATTCTTTCTACAATCTCCTTCATTGCAGTGTCATTGTTGAATATTTCAGAATGCTTTGGTAGTCTTGCGACAGATGTTAAAAATGACAAGAGTTTCGACACGAATATGTCATATTTTATCTGTAACCCAGTCGTGGTGAGTAAGTTCCAAACACTTTGAATGAATTGTGGGATCAACGGATCGAAAACGTCCTCATATCTGGTGGCATATAGCTGGATAAGTTCAGAGATGGATGTCTTTACTTTCGAAACAGTGTCAATCTCACTTTCCTCATCTTTATCGTTTAACAGCTCATTATCGTAAATCAAGTATTTGTGAATGATACCCATTCCCTCATTCAGATGATCTTCGAAAAACTCTGGGATATCTTGACAGTTCAAATCATAATAAATCTTGACAAGGAGTAACAAAACGTCAAATAATATGAGTAATTGTGCCTTGTTCCCAGAATTCTCATCAATTAGGTTATCAACTCTTTTCAACAAGTTCAAGAAAGGTTCAGAGAATTTGGATAAAACGAGCTTGATCTCCAAGAACAAAGCATCAGATCTAAACAATGGTCTCCATCTCTTGAAAATGGAATGAGCCACGGTGAGAACACCTTTATTAGTCACCATATCGTCTTGGCTCAACTTATTAACTAAGTCATCCACCAATGTTGGCCATCTCTCTGGGAAATCACTGTCTGCAATGATAGATATCGCTTCACCGATTTGTACTTGCAAATTGTTAGGTAGTGAGATCATCAACGGTATGATCTCTTGCTTGATTAACTCTGTATCTGAATTCAAATAGTTCCCATCTTCATCGACCCATTTTCTTTTGATGAAATTCTTGAAGAATAAGGCACCAGCAAGCCTAGTGGATATCGGTAGATTTGAAGATGCGACAACATGGAGTAAAGTGAGGGAGAACCCACTATTTGATTCCTGTCCACGCAAGCTTTGCTCCGCCTGTTTTGACGTGGCCGGGTTTAACGAATCATTCAAAAGAATTGCAATTGACTCGAGATCTGACATATCCAATTAGGCAAATACGAGAGTTGAACTGGAGCTTCAAACGGGTTTGATGTTGGGTTTTTTTTTTTGCTGGAATTCTACAACGAAAAGAGAAAGAAAGAAAGAAAGAAAAAAAAAAAAAAAAAAAAAAAAAAAAAAAAAAAAAAAAAAAAAAAAAAAAAAAAAAAAAAAAAAAAAGCTGGTAAGCGCAGCAAAAAGTAAACACCAGTGGTGTGTGGATGTTGTTTACGTAATGTATTAGATAATGCATTACATAATATATTACATAACATAATACCAACTTACGTACAACAAACTAAAAAGGGCAAACCAATGCAAATGAATGATATAGATAGCGATAAAGAAGGAACACTAAGTGATGACATCAGGTTTGTCTCTACCCAAGAATTCCTTGAAGCGTAGAAACTCAAGTACTTGGGCAATTTCATCCTTCAATGCCTCTGTAGCTTGTAATTGGTATGTGGAGTTATCATTGGAGTAACGTTCAATGTAGAGTCTCACCGTAGCGCCTGAGGATCCTGTTCCGGAGAGTCTAACGACAAATCTCAAACCATTAGACAATTTGGCGTAAAGACCTTGATTTTTCGAAACCGATCCATCCAAATCCGTGTATGAGAAATCACCAGTTTCCACAAATGTCACGCCCTTGGCAAACTCTTTACCCTTAGTGTCACCGTTGACAAAAGATTGAAAGTTTGAAACCAATTCGTTTGCAGCATCTGAGGATACATTCTCAAAGTCAAATCTTGTAAAGAAGGTTCTTCCATATTTTTCCCAAAATTTATCTTGAACAACCTTGATGGAGACTTCATCTTTTGGGTTTAATTCCCAATAAGCAGCTAAAACGTTTAACCAAGCCACAATAGCCCAGATACCATCTTTTTCTCTCACATGGTTAGATCCTGTTCCGAAACTCTCTTCACCGCAGATTGATAATTTTTGAGCATCAAACAAGGCACAGAAAAATTTCCACCCAGTTGGAACTTCATAACAATTCAAGCCCTTGTCCTTGGCAACGAGATCCAAAGCACCGGAAGTTGGCATGGATCTAGCTAATCCGAAAACACCTTGTTTTTTAAAATATGGAATAAAATCAGCATATTCAGCAATGATAGCAACCGAATCTCCTGGCGATACAAACGCTCCGGAACCATAAATCATATTTCTATCACCATCACCATCAGAAGCTGCACCGAATGCAATATTCTCCTTATCGACTCTTTCAACCAAAGTTTTCGCATAAGTTAAATTAGGATCAGGATGCAACCCACCGAAATCTGGTTTTGGAATATAATTTTGAATGGATTCAATTGGGAGACCCAGCTCATCAATAAAGATAGCTTTACCATAAGGACCAGTAACACCATTCAAGGCATCAAATAAGACTTTGAACCCCTTTGGTTGTTCATTTTGAATAAATTTTTTAATGAGTTCGAAATCGAAAATCTCCTTTAAGAATGCAACATATGCACTTGTAGTATCAATGATTTCCACTTCCAAGGGGCCAACTTTATATTCACCAACGGTATCCAATTTTAATTCTGGTAAATCTCTAATTATCTTATACTCTTGTAGATTCAAACTTGCTGCAAAGATCTTGTTTGTGACACTCTCCGGTGCCGGACCACCATTGCTCAAGTTGTATTTGATACCCATATCGTTTTGTGGACCACCAGGGTTATGAGAAGCAGTGAGGATGATCCCACCAGTTGGATCATCTTTATGTGTTCTTATAATGTGTGAAGTAGCTGGGGTTGAAAGCAATCCGTGCTGACCAATGATGAGTTTCTTGACACCATTAGCAGCACCGATCTGAGCAATCAATTGGATCACGACATCGTTATAATAACGGCCATCACCACCAATGACTAAAATTGAGTCCTTAGCACCTTCAGGGATGGCATTGAGGATCGCTTGGATGAAATTCTCCGTATAATGCGGCTGTTGAAACACGGAAACTTTCTTACGAAGTCCTGAAGTTCCCGGTTTTTGATCGTTGAACGGGGTTGTTGGAATCGTTTTAACCTCGAGTGCCATTGTTGCTTGTTTGTGTGTTCAATTGACGAATAAATAAGGGGCGGGGTGAGCTGTTTATATATAGAAAACAGTAGAAAAGTCCCGTGATAGGTTTTTTTTTTTTTTTTTTTTTTCAACGGCTTTGGCTTACAAACTTTTAACCGAGTTGCTAATTGTATAAACTTTTCTCTTAGAATATTGAATAAATAATCACTCAGAAGTCACTTTGTCCACGGCATTGGCAACGTATTCGACATTGCCGTGGTTGATTCCCGAGATGGAGAATCTTCCATCAAGGGTGGCATAGATGCTATGATCCTCCCTCAGTTTCAAAATCTGCTCTTTAGATAACCCAGTATAGCAAAACATACCATTTTGTTGAATCAAATGATCCCAATTAGCCTGTGGGTTTTTCTTTAGTAATAAATCATACAACAATTGTCTCATCTCTTTAATTCTATTAGCCATGGCGAAAACATCTTTACCCCATTGAGCAGTGATATCACCATCTGATAGTACAATCTCCACGAGATTTGCCCCATGAATAGATGGTGAAGAATAAATAGCTCTTATTGTTTGCTTCAATTGAGAATCCACAATTTGTCGCGTTTTAGAGTCAGGTGTGATGACAGATATGGAACCTACCCGTTCTCCATAAAGTCCCATGTTTTTGGCAAACGATTGACAAATAAAGGCAGTAGGTAACAATCCTTGATCCACTTGTTTAGCAATGAGTTCCAAAACGTACAAATCTTGGAATAGATAACCGGATTGGAAGCCTTGATAAGCAATATCCACGATGGGGACCAAATTGCCCTCAATCAACTTATCGATAATTGCCACCCATTGTTCCCTTGTAGGGTCCAATCCCGTTGGATTATGACAACATGCATGGAGCAGCACCGCTGATCCAGGTTTAGCGTGAGACAAATCATCCAAGAGTTGCTCTATAGGTATCGAGTTCGTTTTAGCATCGAAATAAGCGTACTGTCTTGGTTCCAGCCCTGAGCCTTTGAAGATGTTGATATGGTTGGCCCAAGTTGGATTGGGCATATAGACAGCATTAGAGTCATAAGGGCTCCATTTGGAGAGGAATTCAGCAGCTAGTTTCAACGCGCCAGTGCCCGATAGCGATTGCGCGATGGAGATTCGATCCTTGTCGATGAGTTCAGCGCCCGTGGGGAAAGAGCCATAGAGAAACTGCTTCACGAGTCTATTGTAATTGGCCGAGCCATTTATAGCGGTGTATTCCTTATTGGACTCGTTCTGATAGAGCACAGAGCTTGCCATTCGTATGGCGGGCAGGACGTACGGCTTGCCCCTGTCGTCTCTGTAGGCGCCGACGCTGAGATTCACCTTTTGCGGGTTCTGGTCCTTGTTGTACTCTTCGGTTATGCCCAGGATGGGGTCCGCGGGCGCCAGAGGGATGTGGTCCCAGAAGGAGGTCGACTTGGCCAGGTGGTGCTTGAACAACGAGGGGTGTGTCTGGTTGCGCTCACGTGCGCTCTTGGAGAGCGTCGCTAGCCAGCGGTGCTGTGTCCTCATCGCGTTGCTGGAGTGTTGGCAGGTTGGCAGACGGGCGCAGCTGGCGCACCATCAACACACTTATAAAGGCTCTGCACGCTCAAAGAGGGGAACGTTCTCTCAGGAGGAGAAGCGAGAGGTCAGCCACCAGGAGTCCCGAAGCGGCAATTACAGGGGAGTGTGTCACAATAGCCCGCGTGTGAAGAAGGGAGTGTTGTGTGTACGGCGACGGGATCTCTCCTGTATGTGCCGAGGCTTCAACGATCAGTGGCTTGTTCTATAGCTGCTTGATCTCAGCGATGGGACGGGATAATCCTGACACTAAAAAAAAAAAAAAATTTACAATTACATTTACATTTACAACTGTCCCAAAGGGGAAATACGTATATGCGTCATCCCCAAGATTGGATACTCTCTTTGATTGTTATAATCTATTCAATCAATTCATTTTAGTTCATTCCTTTTTATTCATTCAACTTCATTCAATTTCAAGCGCTCTCAATCTCGACTAGTTAATCAGATGTTGTATATGACACCACATTGATTGACCCGACGGCATCATCAACTACCCCTCTCTTGACATCTCGGCTCATACACACAGACTCCTAAATTTCTACTTCAGTTAGATATCTCTTGACAGGCCGTACCCCTTTCTCTACTTATCCTTATGAGCGAGCGCATCAGTTGATCTGCTCTTCACATCTTTGTATAGTTGATCATTAGCCTACAGAGTTGAGTCCATCTCAAGGCTCAGCCCACATTTCTTTTTATATGCTCAAACACATTCCACATAGCTCTCAGCCAATAACTACATAGTGCGCAAATCATGGCACGATTACTCCTCTCAGTCACAGAACCTCGCCTCGACGTGACAGCACTGAGCAAGACAGATCAGAGAGTACCTCTTAAAGGTATAGCATAAATCTACATTACATAATCAACAAACACATACAAAGATGACATAATCAGAGTTCCACACACCGCACTCGAAAACCCGTCGATACTCTCTCTTCTCTTCTCTCTCCACCGGCGGCAAAACACCTGGCCAAAACCTCACCAGCCAACCACCGCGCAGCGATAGACGCCGTGTTTTGATACCAAATGCTGAGATCCAGGATTGCCTTGCTGAGTGTTTCGAGGCTCGCAGCACGCCATGGCACACCACCACCACCACCACACGTGACACGTTCGTTTAGACCCGCAATCACGGCAATTAGACACTTCCACCATTCCAATACATCATCATTCTTTGACCCGCAGGGCCATTTCGATTTCAACAAGTTTCAGAAGATCGTCAACGATGGGAAAGAGAGTCCCGAAATCATAGCCGCCAAGACTAAGCTCTATCTACAATTGGTTCTTAGTAGTAAAGTTGAAACCGAGGAGGTTAAACGTGAAATGGTGGATCTCATCAAAAAGGGGGTTCAACCTTCATTGTTTCTTAAATCATGTCTAGAGCTGACTGAAAAAAATGCTAATGATGCCCAGTTTTTGGAAAAAAGGGCCCTGTTTCAACAACTTTTGAAGTTTGCTGAACAAGAGGAGAGTAAACAACCAATTTTCTCCTCTGTTTTGCAGTCAAGTGAGGAATCTAAGGAAGCTGAAAAGCAAAGAGAAAGAAAAGAATTCATTCAAAAAGAGAGAGAAAGGGAAGAAGAGCAGAAAACTTTTGAACAATGGAAAAGACAAAATGAAGAACGTATGAAAAAAGCTGAAGAACAAGTGACAAAGGGTAAAAAAAGATTTGTTAAAGATACAAGCGATCCAACAAATAGAGTTTACGCATTTAGGCTAGATCCATTAGAGATTTTCATTTTTTTGATTGCAGTCACTTATTTTTTCTATGCATCCACGACATCTGAAAGTTCACATGAAATCACATGGCAAGATTTTAGAACAAAATTCCTTGATAAAGGATTTGTCGAGAAACTTATAGTGGTCAATAAGAGTCTTGTACGTGTCGTTTTAAACGATAACGGTCGCCAATTTATGGGTGGGAATAGTTATTACTATTTCACCATTGGTTCTATCGATAATTTCGAACATAAACTTCAAAAAGCTCAAGAGGAGAATGGCGTACAAGAGGATTTTAGAGTCCCTGTTAATTATGTACAAGAGGGTCATTTCTTTAGAACGTTATTCCAATTCTTACCAACACTTTTGATGCTTGCAGGTTTGTTTTGGATAACAAAAAAATCTGCCCAGGGAGCCGGTGGTATGGGCGGTGGAGGAATTTTCGGAGTTGGAAAGAGTAAAGCGAAAAGGTTCAATCAAGAAACTGACGTGAAGGTCAAGTTTAAAGATGTAGCAGGGATGCAAGAGGCTAAAGAGGAAGTTATGGAATTTGTATCATTTTTGCAAAACCCTGAAAAGTATGAGAAACTCGGTGGTAAAATACCAAGAGGCGCCATTTTATCTGGTCCACCTGGGACAGGTAAAACTCTGTTAGCTAAAGCTACTGCTGGTGAAGCTGGCGTTCCATTCTTCTCCGTATCAGGTTCAGAGTTTGTTGAAATGTTTGTTGGTGTCGGGGCTTCAAGAGTACGTGATTTGTTTAAAACTGCTAGAGAAAACGCGCCCTCCATTATATTTGTCGATGAGATTGATGCTATTGGTAAGGCTCGTACAAAGGGGAATTTCAGCGGTGCTAACGATGAGAGAGAAACAACATTGAATCAACTTTTGGTTGAGATGGACGGGTTCCAATCTTCTGATCACGTTGTTGTTTTAGCTGGTACCAATAGACCTGACGTTCTTGATCAGGCCCTTTTAAGACCAGGGAGATTTGATAGACATATCCAGATTGACAAGCCAGAGCTCGAAGGTCGTAAAGAGATTTATCAAGTGCATTTGAAGAATATCACTCTGGATATACCTAAAGATGGCGAACAATTCCAAGAACTAAGTGGGAAACTAGCTGCATTGACACCTGGGTTTTCTGGTGCCGACATTGCCAACGTTGTCAACGAGGCTGCTCTTATTGCCGCAAGACATGGTGATTCAACTGTAACTCTCTCACACTTTGAACAGGCAATCGAAAGGGTCATTGCCGGACTGGAGAAAAAATCTAAGCTCTTATCTCCTCATGAGAAGAAGGTTGTTGCGTATCATGAGGCTGGTCATGCAATCTGTGGTTGGTTCCTTGAGTTTGCAGACCCTTTACTTAAAGTTTCAATCATTCCAAGAGGACAAGGCGCTCTAGGTTATGCCCAATATTTGCCTCCAGATATTTATTTATTAAGTGTTGACCAATTGAAAGACCGTATGACTATGGCATTAGGTGGTCGTATCAGTGAAGAGCTTCATTTTGACTCTGTGACATCTGGTGCTTCTGATGATTTCAAAAAAGTTACAAATATTGCATTCAACATGGTTACAAAGCTCGGTATGTCTCCCAAGATTGGTCCTTTGTCCTATGAGCGTAAAAGTGATTCCGATTTGACTAAACCTTTCAGTGAAGAAACTGGAACTTTGATAGATGAAGAAGTGCAAAGAATTGTCACTGAATGCGCTGAGAGATGTCGTGCACTCTTGAAAGAAAAGGCTGAAGAGGTTGAAAAAGTTGCACAATTGCTGTTGAAGAAGGAAGTTTTGACTAGAAACGATATGATTTCATTGTTAGGACCAAGACCTTTCAAAGAGAGAAACGAAGCTTTTGAGAAATATCTCGACCCTAAGAGTCCCTCAGGGCAAGTATCTGCTTAAATAGTAGACTCATGTACATAGTAACCTATTTAGTGAATAACTAGAGTTATATAATTCATTCGAAGCAGCTGTTAAATCGCAATGTACAAAGAAATTTAAAAGAAAAAATATAAACGTTCAAGAGCATAATCTATCAATACGAACTCCCCTTACCACCCGAACTTTTCCTTCTCCTGTTGTTTCAAAATGGCATTTTTAGTTTCCTCATCGACACAATCAGCAAATAACTCAAACGGTACATCTTTCAATCCAGTTTTTCTTGCAAGATTGGACACCATTTTAGTTTCAAACACCAGTTTCTGCTTTTTACCTGATTTTTCAGCCTCAGGGTGAGAAACTTTATAGTAAGAAACGTGTTGAGGTTGAGTTGATAATGGGACAAATGTAAGCCCGGTGTATGGATCCCTCAGGCCTCTAGCGACGGATAAACGACCTTGGAGTAGAGTTTTTTCAAACTCTCTCATTGAATTCGCATGTTGGAACATCCAATTCTCTTCATTGAGATGACTGTTCGATTTTAAAGCCTTGACACTTTTGAGCTCAAGCGGTTCAAACACCGGTGGCGGCTGATACATCTGGCCTTGATGATATACGCTTGACGCACCGTGCCAAGCAACAAATTGATTTTGATTATAGGGAGTTCCAGTAGGTGGTATTAGATCTTCAGGCTCGGCCAATTCTCCCTCAACGAGCTTTCCCTCTTGACGAAGTTTTGTAGCGTAATAATCATCAGTTATATTACGTCCCCCAACAATGATTTTAGCACCAAACTCTCGGAATACGCTTCTAGCGGTCACTAACCCTATAACTCTTCCCTTATATGAATGTGGAATGATATCCCTGTCTATGAGATCAAATTTCTCCTCTTGACTCAAAACAACTTTATACAAGAGTCTATGTTTTTGGAAAAGTAGGTAAGAGTCTCTGAAGCCCATACACCTTGCTGGCTCAGTAGAAAGCATATAAAGTCTTCTTCCCTTGCCTTTCACGGTAAATGTTCTAACCCTAAATTGTCTTCCACCCAGTAGTTCACCATCCTTGGTTATCTTAGTTTCACCTTCTTCATCGTCTGAAAGATCATATTCGTCATTCACAACTTTCAACACACGGCCCTTTTCATTTCTCAAACTCCCCTCGGGAGCCACAGCAGGTTTTCTTCCTCTTCTTCCTTTAACTTTATGTGGGTGACCAATTTTGGGCTTTTTGATAACCCTCCCTTCGTCGTCTTCACCTTCATGAGCATCCACCTCCTCCTCCTCTTCCTCCTCCTCGTCATCCTCCGCGTCCTCCTCTTCCTCTTCGTCTTCATGTTCAGGCACGCCTCGGCTCGAGCTTCTAGTTGGTCGTTCTCTACGTTCACGTCTTCGCGGGCTCTTCACATCGTCATCTTCATCGTTGTCTCCTGAATAGGCATCATCATCCTCTTCCTTTACTTCGTCGTAATCGTCCAATTGATTCAGTTCCTCTAGTTCGTCGCTCATTTTCAACTCGTGCCAATGAAAACTTGTTTACATTTCACCGTTTAAGCTGCGCAGCTTTTTCCGACTCAGATTTCTTCTGATTCGCGAACTCATTTTATACACCTGAACACCATTTAAATAGGTATATAAGATAAGCCAATCCCACTTGTCTCTTTGTTCTCTTGTCGCAATGAGAAGTTTAGTGAGAAGTTTAGTGAGAAGAGGCTGAAAAGTTCAGTGAGAATGATGTGACTTGACGGTCGCTGAGAAGATGCTGATCTGGGTGTGGGAATGATGGGTTTATTCGAGGTAGTTTTGGTTGTACTGGTAACGTGTTTAGCCATGAGGTACTGTTAGAATCACTGATATTGACCATGTTACATCAATGGATTGAATCAGCCTGCTTCCATCCCACCCTTTCATTTACGGTCTTGTTTAGTCCGGCTCGCAAAAAGGCTTTTCAAATAAGGCTTTGCTCTCTACACTCATTGAGTGCCAAAACCTCTCGAGCATATTTGTTGATCTATTCTCTCGCACTACACTATAAAAGCAGTTGTTCTGCGCAGTGTTTCTTCCTCTTCCCTCCCTAACTAACCGCTTCAAACAATCAAATCAAGATGCTTTTCAAGAAATTGATCGCCGCAGTCTCTGTTATTGCCCTCGCCATCGCACAACCAGTCCTGGACTCCACGGACGCTGATGTGTCAGCTGCTATTTGGCCAGACCGTGGGGTACGTATTCCTGTTGAACCTAACCCTGAGGGCCCAGTGAGGGAAAAGCCTAAAGCTCCAAAGGATGAACCACATGGTGATCTACCTAGACTCAAGCATCCAGTTCCTAAAATAGTCAAGGACATTTTTGATAAGGTGCCAGACCCTAGTCAGGTGCCTATATGTCTTGATTTATCGATACCTGATTCCCCTGGTTCCCCTGATTATCCAGACTATAACCGGCTCAGAGTTTGTGCTCAGGCCCAGATTAAACTCGTTTTTGCTCAGGCTGTTGCTGTTTTACGGGAAACTCTCAGCATTGATGAACGCATCACTTCAATTCAACTCAGCGTGGCTGATCCCGACTCTGAATAAAGAGCAGCTGTATAACGCTTGTTATGGTGTTCCAGTGTAGCTGGGGATGCTTCTTTTTGTCTTTTTTCTTTTCCTTTTACTTGTCTTATCTGGTATTCCAGCTAATAATGATTGTTTTGATTTGATTATATGAATTTTTTTCTTTTTTCAACTATTCCATATGATTATATTGATGTTTTACGAATCATTACAGGTTTTTGTAGTTAAGAATGAAAAACTTATATTTCCCCTCTAGTGATTCAACCTAAGGATGGTGAGATTAGAATCTTTATGTGCTTATCCTTATGGTTGATCAATTCCAAGAATCCATTGGTGACACCATCTTTCAATGCAACTTTCCCTGTGATCAAACTTTCAACTTTTTTTGGATCCAATTTCCCACTTTCCAGCGCACCGATAACACCTTTGAAATCCTTTGTCATATAACCTAATGAACCAACACTCTTCTTCTCCTCCAAAGTCAAATCCATAACGTAATGAGCAACGGACTTATGAGGCCAAATTGCCACGTTACATGCAGTTCCATGGGCTCTAATTGCATGGATCGAAGTGGTGTAAGTGACAGGAATACCTGAACAATCGAAAGAAGCTGCAAAACCTTGTCCTCTAGAGCCCAATTTTCTCAATTCCGCAGTGGCTTGATCACCATGATCAGCTGGATTGAAACCAATGGCACCTAGCGATATGGCTTGTTCCCTTCTGATTGAAGCCGGTTCCGAGACAACAACCCTTGAAGCGCCTTTAGCTTGGAGAACAAGCAACGTGGCAAGACCAATAGGACCTGCACCGAGAACCAAGGCATCATCACCAGGTTTGAACTCTGCGAGCTCGACAGCGTGCCAAACCACAGATAACGGTTCGATCAAAGCACAAACGTCCAATGGGATCTTAGGGTCCACCTTCAAGACATGCTTTTGGGAATATTTCGAATATTCAGCCAATGCACCATTATCAACACCCAGACCTAAAAAGTTCAAATCGGAACAAGTGTTTGTGTAACCCAGTTCACAACTTTGACAGAATGGCTCATGTCTTCTCTTGTTCTCCACCTCTGTGAAATAGTTCTGTCTATCGTCACAATGGCCCGTGGTTTCCACCACAACGTGGTCGCCAGGCTTCAGGTCCTTGACATTGTCACCAACGGCATGGACAACGCCGGAGAATTCGTGGCCGAGAACAAGTGGGAGCTTCTTACCAGAGATCCTATCACCGTCTTTAGCAGCGTTGGCGAAGAAGATTGGATGCTCGTATTCGTGCAAGTCTGAACCACAGATCCCACAGAAGGCAATCTTGATAACAACGTCGTCGGGCTTGGTCACCTGAGGCACAGGGATGTCGGTCTTGTAGCGGATGTCCTCGGCACCGTAGTACTGCAGTCCTCTCATAGTGTTGTAGCGGTGGTTGGTGGTGGAGAAGGGTCTGAGCGGGCGTTGAGCGCCTCTTATAGTCCCCTTCAATGGGGCAGCAACAGCCCGGATCGAAGGGCGAGCGAGTCTAAGAGCTTTGAGCATTGGGATGTGGTCAGATATCAGCCCGAGCAGAAGGTGGTCTGAGGCCCAAGCCTCTCCTATTTAAATAGTAACGCGATAAGGGGCCGGAGAGACCCACACTTGTCTCGCACTCCGATGGGCTGATCACGGGCCTGCAATGGGTGCCTTTGTCTGCGGAACTGGGGTGCGCCCACTGGAGTGCGCCCACTGGAGAGCACACTCCGGCCACTGATTGGCCAGCTACCCCTGTCCCCACCACGCGGCCTGGCGGGCCCCGGCAATGGCCTGGCCTGCGCGCTGTGGGCTGATGGCTGATGAGCCTGGGCTGGCTGGGAAAGTTTCTGGGGTGCCTGCTGACAGCGGTACGCGCACTTGCTTTTGTTCTTCTTTGGTATAATTACATAATATATTACTAACCGCATTCAGCTATGATATCATCATGCCTTGTACGAAATCACGCGCGCTATAAAGCTATATGTCCTTTTGGTCTATTTAGTAGCCCATGTTCTTCCAAGAAGTGGTGATGGTCTTTGGCTGCGTCAAGAATCTGAAGGCAGATGGACCGTAGAAATGCAAGTCACCCAAGAAGGAACCCTTGTTAGATGTGAACCCGAAAGCGGCATGTGGGATTGGAACACCAACGTTGATACCAACTTGGTTAATGTTGATCTTCTTCGAGAAGGCGTTGGCGGCTGGACCGGATTGAGTGAACAAGGCCACAGAGTTACCGAATTCGTTCTTGTTAATGTATTCAATGGTTTCATCCAAACTGTCAGCTTCCATGATGGTGAAAATTGGACCGAATAACTCTTCATCAACACATCTCATACCTGGCTTAACGTTTCTCAACAATGTTGGCCCGATAAAGTAACCGTTGGCATAATCTTCACCTGTAGGTTTGTTGAGTCTACCGTCAACGAGAACCTCAGCACCTTTGTTAACAGCATCTTCAATAACAGCCTCAAGTCTTTCAAGCGATTGTTTGGAAACAACTGGACCGAAATCACCATCATCAAACCCTGGAGCAGCTTTGAGTTTCTTAACCTCAGCAACAATATCTGGCAAAAATTTACGAGCTTCACCAACAAGGAATAGAATATCGGTAGATAAACAAACTTGACCAGTAGAGGAGAAGGCACCGGTGACGACACCTTTCAAAACGGATTGCTTATCAGCATCTGGCAAGACAACAACGTGGTTCTTAGCACCCAAGTTACATTTAACTCTCTTACCGTGCTTACTAGCCTCGTTATAAACGTACTTACCGGCATTGTTACCACCAACGAATGTCACAGCTGCAATTCTTGGATCAGTAGCCAACTTGGTAACCGTTGGTGCCTTACCATGGACCACGTTAATAACACCTGCTGGAACACCTGCTTCAGCGGCAATTTCTGCAAGGATAGCAACTGTACCTGGACACATCTCTGATGGTTTCAAAACAGTGGTGTTACCAGTAGCAATCACGTATGGGATAGTCCACAATGGGATCATGACAGGGAAGTTAAAAGGACAAATGGATCCAACAATACCAATTGGTTCTCTAACAGTCTTTGTCTCCATGTCCTTGGAAACTTCAAGGGCAACGCTCTCGGTCTCTTTCAAAACGGTACAAGCATGCTCGGCACATTGAATACCTCTGTAAACATCGGCGATAGCTGCACTGTATGCTTTACCTTGTTCGAGAACAATAGTAGCTGCTAATCTTTCTTTGTTTGCCTTCAACAATTCAACGTATCTGAAAGTGAGCTCCATTCTCTTAATAACTGATAATTGAGAGAAAGTGACAAATGCCTTTTCAGCAGCGTCAATGGCAGCATCTAATTCAGCTTCTGTAGATTGTGGAACCTTAGCTACAACAACGTTTGTAGCTGGGTCATACACATCAAACCATTCTGTGGAATCAGACTTTAAGTGCTTACCGTTGATGTAAGTAGTTATAAGGTATGGTTCGAAACCTGGTTTAGCATGCTGAGTGGGTGTAGGTGGGAGTTGAAGAGTAGACAACTGAGCAGATGCGTATCTGAGAGCAATAGCGCTTTGACGAACAAAAGCTCTAGCTCTGGCGGTTCTCGAAATGGTGGAAAGCATTGTTCAACCTTTTGATGATGATGAAACAAGTTACAAGGGAAATAAAGGAGGAAAGGAGTCGTCTTTTTATACTATAAATCAAATCTTTTCACACGGGATGACCATGCAGCCTAATATGCGAATCCGGGCTGAACGATCACACCTGGAGACGCATAATTTTAAGGTAATTTTTGAAAGGGCCTCACCGCTTACAAAAGTGCATTTCATTAGGGCTTTAAAACCACGGAGTGAAGAATCCCATACCGATTTAAGTGCTTTGACACTAGATCGGCTTTGTCAATGGCTTATTGGTCTCGGAGATTTGAACATCACCTTTTGACAGGCCATTACATTTCAGCTAACCAAGTGTCATCTTCAGGAAGTCTGAAGAGAAAAAGGGGAGCCAAGGTACAAGATTAACCTTACTAAACATCTGGACATTGGCTCTGTAACCGCTTCCTACAACGATCAACTCTCCCTTTGAAACTCATACTATGGCCAGAGTGCGAAGACTTAAAGCCGGAGTCTAAATCTGATTACATAATCGCGGGGCACACAAATACGTTTTTTTTTTTTTTTTTTTTATTATTATTTTTTTTTCGCTCAAAACGCGCTGTTGTGTTTAAAGCCGTTGGTGTCACAGACTTTTAGCTGGTGAAGTAAGTTTGCGCAAATGTGACCAATAACCGCTTGAATGGAGAAAATTAAACCAAAGATTCACAGTCTTCAGATCCTCGGTGTCCGAACAGTAAATGAATGACCATCTTTTTTCTAACGGTCAACACTGTTAACTCTCCACCTGAAGAATGAGTACTCAACTTCTGATCCACTAAGAGTCCTTAACTCCAGAAATATCTTTGTTTGATGAATTTTTTTTTTTTTTTTTTCGATATGCAGGTGCCGTCTAATCAACTCTGGTGCATATCAACTCCGAGACGGTATACGCGTGTACCGCGACCCGGTGTGATTAGAAGGCTTGAAGCTCAGTTTCCATGTTTCGCACTTAAGGTACCATCCTTTTATGAACTAATGGCCACTTCGACCGATCGGATACATGGTTGAATACTCCTTTATGTCATGATCGAGTCGCTCCATCCATTGGAGATTCGATAAATCGGGCTTCAATAAGAACCACTCTACACCACACCCCAGATAATTTCATGTCTGAGAAGCTGGGTGTAACACCATTGACGAAGCATAGCGTCATTTACCACACCCCAAAAAAAACCCCTCGTATATCTACAAACCAAGTCGAAGATGCCTTGATCTAAAATTAATCATACACATATCTATGTCGTCCACAATCTAGCAGTACCGTCAGCACCACTACTAAACAGCCACGCTTCCTTTGGATGCCACACTGTAGCCATGACACCCAAGCTCTGTACCTCTTTATGTCCTTTTAATTTTTTCAATGGAACAAGCAATGGGTTTGTCATCAAGTCATCGTACACTGTGCCGTGGAACACATGAATAGATCCATCATCACTGGCTGAGCAGAACAATGGGAGAGACTTGTGGAATTGGACACTACGTACTGCACGCTCGTGGTATCTCAAAGTTTTGTATGGGGTTGCAGCAGTATCGAGATCGTGCCATAAAACACGCTTATCGAAAGATGAGGCAATCAAGTGGTCACCACGAGGATGGATATCGATCTTGGATAACCATCTAGCACCGGGCAATAGCTTCTTTATGAGCACTTGCTGTGCAAGGTCATATATTTTGATGTAACGCTGTGAGCAGACAAAGATCTGCGGTCTAAATGGATGGAACTTGACATCAACAACGATACCTTTAGATTTCTTAAAAGGTGATTGTGATGAATGCTTTGAGATTTGATGAATTAAAACAGCGGTATTACCGGATTCTGGTGAAACGGTGACGAAATAATCACCTTTTCTATGCCATGAAAGTGATTTGACCGTCTTACGACATTGAACTTGAAGTACAACACCTTGTCCCAAGAGTTCCTCTGATGGTTTGACCCATTTGGCATAGTCTTGCTTCTTCACTGCAGGTTCATCTTCAACATCTGAATCTTCGTTGACGTTAAGATCTGTTTTCTTAGTGTTGCCATATTTGTTGTAACCAAATCCTGATTCCATCTTCAATCTGCCTTGGTTTTCAATATCAAAGCCGAAAATTGGTGGTGACATGAGGTAAACATTCTCACCAGCTGCAATGGCTAGGATACCCAATGCGCCATCAGGGTTCCACTCAACACATTCAACACGATCCTCATCATCATCTTCCTTACCCACAATCTGTACAGAATAAACTTGTCTCCCAGTGAGGATTTCCCAAATCTTGACACTACCATCATCGGAACCAGTAGCTAACCATAGCCCCGATGGATCAATAGATAAAGTTCTCACTTTACCCTTATGCCCCTCATAAATGGTGGAACAACGGATAGGGAAAGGTCTCAAATCCTTTGGAGATGGCAATTCTGGTACCAAACTTTCAGGATCTATATTCAACTTGTTATGACGTACTCTTGGGGCTAAATAAAGATCCAAACTTCTCTCAAATCGTTCTCTCAAACTATCTTCATAGCCTGGAACTTTCCTCAAAGAACCATATTTCTTTGGTAAGAAATTTTTTTCACGATCTTGAGGATCAGTTTCATTGAATTTCTTAATTTCCTCCTCTGTAGGCAAATATTCTTCAGGTGGGTTATATGATTCTTCATGTGTAGGTGGTGGAAGTTTTGGTGCTCTAAGATTCATGACATGGTTGTTTGTTTCAGTATTATCACCCCATAAATCATATGGTTGCTCATCTTCCTGTTGTTTAGCCTCTTTACCCTTTGGTACAATGCGACCTTCTCTAATGGCTTTTACAATTTTCATGATTCTTTTGGCTTCATGTTTCGAGGGGACAAATCTTCTCTTTGGTTCAGGTATGGCTGTGACTGGCATGATTTCCTGTTTTGAAGTGAACCATTCAATGGTTGGTTCATATGGGTTTATACTATCATCTGTGCTTTTATTATTCTCGATTTTTTCAATCAATTCAATCTCCTCTTTGGTTAAATTTAAACTTGTCCCGGTATTAGAATCTAATAATCCTGTCCAACCTTCTGGGAGATCGATGGATTCAAGCAATTGTTCCAAGGCAGATCCCTTAGCTGGACGCATGATACGTTTCCCATTGATGTCGTAACCTATATGTGGGAATTCTTCATAAGCGGACAATGGGATGTTCCCAATTGTGTTGAAATTGTCATGGTCACTATCATCAGAGTCATATACCGGTTCAATTTCAGGTTTGATGACACGTGGTGTACCATCAGCGTATTTACCGAGTTTGACATTATCTGCTGAATGGGTAGAAAGTGTACGAATGTGAACATTTTTCAATTTATCAGTTAATGAAGTTGTCTCTGGAGGTTCATCTTCGAAATCATCTGAAGATAAATCAGTTGGATTCTCTTCCTCTTTTAGAATCTTATTGAACTCAGCATCAGAATCATTTCCATCATCTTCATCATCTTCTTCTTCTTCATCTTCATCTTCATCTCCGCTAACTTCACTGGCTTCATCATCAATGAGTCCCTCCACGTTGAACTCAGCATCGGAATCAATCTCTTCTTCCTCCTCCTCGTCCGATTCTTTCACTTCGTCTTGGATCTTTCTCTTCCGAGCAGCAGCAGAGTCATCAACAGGTTCCTTCACAGGCTTGTTTGCGCCCTTTTTCGACATCTCTAGCCAAGGTAGAATCCACAAATTTGAAGAGATTATACAGAACTCATCGCTAGGAAATTTTTTTTTTTCTCCCTCTAAGCTATACAAACTCTTCCTCATCGGTGCAGCCACTACTGCAAAAGGTGTTACCCGGGGGTGTGTGTTAGTGAAAAAGTGATCACGTGACCAAAATTATTAGCGATATAATTTCTGAAAGAACGTTTGAAAGACGGTTAAGGTCCCTTGGCCTAGTTGGTTAAGGCGTGGTGCTAATAACGCCAAGATCAGCAGTTCGATCCTGCTAGGGACCATTATTTTTTTTTTTTTTTAGTCCTTCATCGATGTGTTTGGCGTTATATATAATGCAATACTGGGTGGTTTAGTATCCCTTGGTGTCTATTAAGCCCACAGGAGACTGGATGCGCTGATACTTGGCGGTGGCAATTAATCTTCTCATGATATCCACCACTCTCGGGGAGTAGCCATATACACTACAGATTATAAGTACAACACTAATCATCAAAGCTATGTTCATTCATTACAATATATAGTTCTTTAGTCTATGACACTCATATAGCTATGCACCGGTTCTTTTTTCCTTCAGTAATATAAAACAACCAAAATCTTTGGGGGGGGGGGGATATACCTAATCCAACACACCGCAAACAAAAAACACTCCACCAGTGGAGTCAAAGAATTGAAAAGATAGAAAAAAACACAGCACCTCAAGGTTACTTGGGCTATACTGTGAGTAATTTGTGAACTTTGCCACTTTTTGTGCGTCTCGTTTTCAAATCAACAACGGCTGGTCTATCCGTGTATTTGAAGACAAAGACGAGTCTATCTCTGGAGAATGAAGAGACGTCATACCCTGATTTCTTCGCAGGGTTCTTTCTTAACTTGATGAAGAACTTCTTGTTCTGTTTCAGCTCCTTAGGCATGAATTGGAGTCGTTTTGAGTTGATACCAGCAATTTGTTTAGCCATTGTGCGAGTAATAATAGTTGTGTGTAGATGAATGGAAGGCAAAATGAACGAGAGCGAGCCAGACGTTTCTTATATATCCGATGAATGAGAATAATAGTCTATTCGCCCTCCGTCTATAGCCACTAAGAACAGAGCGTTCCCAATTTATTTTTTTTCTGTTTGCCTTCAAGATCCTTCAATGAGAAGTTTTAGCTCGGATCGGAATTCCGTCAGAATGGTGATAATCTCAAATTTCACCAAAAAAGGGATTCGATTGACACCGTTTCGCTGTCGATTGTGAAGTTGTCCGGGTGTTAAAGAGTCATTACAAGACACTTGCCATGCGAGGGAAAAGGGGGACGCTATTCGTCCTTGTAAGCTGCTATATCTCAAATACTTGCTGATTTATGAGGGATGAGCAGGGATCAAGCTCGAGCAAGAAGACAAGATTACGATCCTACGTACGATTCTGATCTATTATATAGCACTGGGGGGAGGGCTTTGGCATCATCATGGAAGAGAGCAGTTCAGGGCATTCATAGGCTCATCCAATGTTGGTTCTGATCAAAAGATTCCAAGACAGTGAGCCCTTCAAGCAATGGTGAGAAAGCCCCGACAACCGTCGTCCACATCTCCGAATACGAATACGAGCAGAAGTCCGCAGCTTCGCTAAAGAAACCTCCACATCCACAGTTCCCACGCTGTGGAAAGCCACTTTTATGGCATTTCGTGATCGTTGAAAGTTTCCCAAACAAGACTATAATATATATAAATAACGGAGGGAAATGACCATCAACGAATGAACACTGGACGGAGGGAAAGCAGACAAGATGGCTGAACCGTTTCTTGGCATTCTACAAGTGGCCACGTCGTTTTATCGGCCACCAGGCGACGTTGGGAACAAAGACACGTGGAGGATCCCCGTGAAGATTCGCATAGTGACCGAGACTGCCAACGACGACGTTGTGAGAGAGTCTCGAAATTACAAGGAGTCGTTCATCGAGGCGTGGATCAAGGCTGCCCTGGAGCTTGTCGAGGAAGGAGCAGTGGCAATTATCACCTCTTGTGGGTTTCTAGCCACGTTGCAGCCCATCTTGCAGTCTCGTATTCCCGTCCCAGTGGGCACTTCATCCTTGGTGCAAATCCCACTGGCACAGAGACTGATCCAGGGGAAGCTGGGTATCCTCACCTTCGACGCTGACAACCTGGGGAAGGAGCACCTGAGAGCCGTTGGCGTTGATTACGAGATCCCTATCGTTGGGGTCAGACCGGGTGGGATTTTCCAGCGTGTGCTGAGAGAGGGCGTTGAATACGATTACAAGGGGATCGAAGAGGAGGTTCTCGAGGCTGCTGAGAGACTGAAGGAGCACGATATCAGAGGTTTGATCATCGAATGCACTAATATCCCACCTTTCAAGAAAGCTATATACGACAAGCTTGGGTTACCAATTTGGGACATAATCACCTTGGGTAATTATCTATATGAGGTTGGTTTACCAGCTCAGTATCAATAAACACGGGTCTCTTCCACACTTTTTATCGCACACAGATGCGCTCGATATTTCCGCTTTAAGATGGTTCGCAACGCTATGAGCCTCGCTATGATAGTGTGGCTCCAAGTGGCTTCACCATCGATGAGGTCCTCCTCTTTGTATATATGAAGGGGACACGGACGGCCGGCCCTTCTGATGAGAGTCTTGCGATAACTAAGACAACAATGGAGAAGAACACCGTGGAGGTTGATACGAAGTCTGAAGCGTCCTTCCATGATGGTTTGAAGGTCATCGAGGACAGAAGGGCAGACGTTGCCTTGAAACTGTTCGAGGAATATGAATCATCGGCTGGTCCTTTGACACCTGAGTTGGAAAAGAAGTTGAAGAGGAAAATATGGCTACGAATCTTCCCCATCATCTTTGCCGTCAACTTCTTACTCTTCATGGATAAGAACGCTATGGGATATGCCAATCTGCTGGGTCTTTTCAAAGATGCAAACCTTGATCAACAAAAATATAACAATTTGCAAACCGTTTTCTATGTTGGTTACCTTGTGGGACAAGTGCCTAGTCATTTCATCTTCCAGAAGATCCCCTTGTCCTACTACATCTCTGGTGGGACTTTGGTTTGGTCATTTATCACGCTGATCCATTTGGCATGTAACAATTTCAGTCAACTCGCTGCTATTCGATTCTTCCTAGGTGTATTTGAAAGTGGGATGACACCATGCATCGAACATACAATAGCCATGTGGTTCACCCCTGAGGAGCAAGCCATTGTGAACCCATTGTTCTGGATCAGTTGTCTTGCACAGGGGATCCCTGGAGGTTTGATCTCATATGGGATTCAATATATCCCCAACGTTCACCCGTGGAAAGTGTATTGGGGTATAATTGGAGGTGCTACCTTCATATTATCAGTCTCGTGCTTCTTTTTCTATCCTGATAATCCTGCTACATATAAGTTGTTTACACCAGAGGAGAGAATCCATGTTATCCAACGGATCAAAGCCAGTACGAATTCATCTATTGAACAGAAAAGTATCAAGAAAGAGCAAATCAATGAAGCCCTAAGGGATCCAATCACTTGGTTGTTTGCCCTTTTCGTGTTTTTGAACATGTTGTGTAACAATATCAGTTTCCAATCCACAATCATCTATAAGCAATTAGGGTTCTCCAATTTAAATTCAACATTGGTGGCAGTTGCCAGTGCAGGTTGGAGTACAGTGGCATCCATTATTGGGTCTATCGCTTTATATTTCTTCAAAGCTCAAACTGCTCATGTTGCTACTGTGTTTACCGGGATTGCCCTATTAGGAGGCATAATATGTGTGGCATTACCTTTACATATGAGTTATGGGATCTTGGCTGGTATCTTTTTGACAAATTGTAACGGTGTTACCTTCATTGCAGCGTTTTCTTGGTGTCAATCATCTGCAGCAGGTTATACCAAAAGATTGGTGAGAACGATTGTTTGGTCTTTATCCTATTCTGTGGTTAACTTGTTTGCATCACAAATATGGAGGGCAAAGGATAAACCACGATACTATAATGCCTGGATCGTGATGATTGTGCTAAGTTGGACCGTTTCACCTTTGATCTTACAGGTGATTAGATATATCTTGAGCAGAAGAAACAAACAGAGAAAGCAATTGATTAAAGATATTAACGATGGGAAAGTGGATGACGATCATGGTATCATTAAACACGTTGATGAGAATGGCGTCGAGACTGAAAAAATCGTGGACGTATCCATGTTAGACTTGACGGATTTGCAGAATAGAAAGTTCATTTATCCCTTGTGAAAAACACAGACGTTCATTCATGACCTTCTATATAGATATGCTTTCATATTGATAACCCGTTGATCAACTCTTCTTCATTCATTTGGAAACTAACGTATAACAATTGATAATCACCCAGATCGTACAAGATCTTATCCACTTTGTTATAACCTTTCAAAGTGTCCAATTTCCACAAGAGTTTGAAATTATCTGAATCTGTATTTGAAAACATTGTGAATTGGAATTTATGAGGCTTGAACACTTTCAAAACTTTGTAGAGGATATCCAAATTGGTCAAGTTATATCTTGCCGGATCAACATTGGATTCAAATGAGGCATATGACCAATCCTTTTCCGGTGTAACGTGTAATGTGTAATATGAATCTTCATTTAAAATGGAATTTGAAGAATAACCACAAGGTGTAAAAGCGAATGCATCATGGATCTCCATAGTGTTATACAAGTTGTTCAAGCCTGTGTTATTAGAAGTGGAACTCCCCAGGAAATGACCCAAATCATGATGTTGATCGATTTCAAACCCGGGTTTCCTAGAAGTTATAAATTGGGATGCCTTATCCTGTGATATTTCAGTCATCAATATCTCAAATGTCTCATCAACGGCTTGTGATTCTGAATGAGGTTGAGTAGTGTAAAGATGCCAATGCGAATTATCTATACGGCCAATCAAATATTGTGAGCCGTTATCGAAAAATTTATTAAGGTAATCCACTTCATCTTGCCAATTCTTATGGATGGATCTTTGTCTTTCAGGGAACATGAATGCTCGTCTTGAATAGAAGACTTTCGAAGGTTGTTTCTGGTTCCATCCCAATTCCTTACGAACCACTTGGAACAACGTATCGAGACAATGTAGAGTCGTTGTAGTGCCGCAAGTCTTCAATATTAGTTTATGGTCATACACGAATAAAGACGATTCAGATAGTAAGAAGGCATCCAATTTGGCACTGGATTTGATACTGAGTATCTTGCAATTCACCAAGTCCAAGATTTGGGACCAATGGTCATGAGTGATTGATCTTAAAGATTTTTCATTGGGTAACAGTTTCTCATTGTCGTAGAACCAGATCTCCAACAGCTTTTCAGGTCCTTCGAACGCCTCCGTCGAGTCCAGATTCACAGAGAGCTCGTGGTCGACAAAGGCATTGCCGCCGACATACGTGATTGGCGTCATGTTTTGGCTGTTTGTTCGTTTTGATGGAACAAGAGAGAAGTTTCCAGATTTTTCACTGGAAAATTTTTCCAGCCTCGAGCTTTTAAAAGACCGTTGAAGTATGGGGCAAAATGGGTATTAATTGATAGGGTGGTATTTAGCCGGTGTTATTTATAGATTTATTTGTGTATATAGCTCTATAGAATGTCTCCCAAGTATGAAACTGCTAGCTATTATAGCAAAGAATAGAACAGCGATTAGATGGGTGGGTTCTATCTAGGACTTTCCCCCCTTTGGCTTGGTTCCAGAGTTTGAACTAGTCGGATAAAACTGATCCTCGAACCTTCAAACCGATGCAAAACGCAATCGATCAACGCCTTTGAAACTAGAGAATTAGTCCATATCATTCAAAAGAAGATGATATATATTTTGAATTTTTTTTTTTTTTTTTGCGGTTTTTATATACTTAAGTATCTTGCCCTAAAGAAATAACCAAAATGAACAAAAAAGAGGAAAGAAACCAGGATTGTACGGTGTTTGTTGGTAATTTAGATGAGCAAGTAACAGAACCGATCTTATATGAGCTTTTGCTTCAAGTGGCACCGGTGCGTGATGTCCATTTACCAAAAGATCGGGTCTTGAAGACGCATCAAGGGTATGGGTTTGTCGAACTATGCGATATAAAAGACGTGGAATACGTCGAAAAGGTTATGTACGGGGTGAAGCTGTTCAATAAGAACATCACCATAAGGAAAGTGAACAACAATGAGGATTTGGAGATTGGTGCCACGTTGTTCATCAAGAATCTGGATGAAATGGTTGATGAAAAAGTGTTGGCTAACATCTTTGCAAGGTTCGGCTCATTCCATAAACAACCTTCAATCATGAGACAAGATGGCAAATCGAAAGGGTATGGCTTTGTTTATTTCAAAAAATTTGAAGATAGTGATAAGGCTTTGAACGAAATGAATGGTGGGTTGATATTGGGGAAGAAAGTTGTAATCGACTACGCTTATAAAAAAAAGAATGGCAAATTGGTCAAACACGGTGATCAAGTGGAGAGAACATTGCTACAGGAAGCCGAAAGAAACCACTATTCACTTTGAAACTACTTTCTTAACCACGTCTTTAAAGTACTGATTGAGACTGACATCTTCTGTATGGATCTCATTATTCGATGGATTCAATCTTGCTTTTAAGAACCGAGCTTGTGATCCATCCTCATCTGTTACGATGAATCGAGGAAGTGGGAATCTGGCTTTGATGATCTCTATCGCTTCCCTTTTTGGTGCTTCCAACATTTCATAAATATGAGGATACTCTTCTCTATCAAGTCCTTGGTCTCTCCATGCGGCCACCATCTTACCAATATGGATAACAATATGGAAAAATGAATCCATGAGTAAAACAACATCAGGTCGTAACGATGAAGCATCTAACAAAACAGGAGTTGGCTCCTTATCAACGCTGAACATTGTCAAAGTTGGTTGAATCATAATCATGGAGTCTTGCGTCGTCGCCCTATTGAAAACTTCAACATAAAAAGAGCTTTCATCTGGTGTATTGTTAAAATTGGTCATTATAGGGGATTTCTTCAAATTATAAATAAATTGAGGCAATAGTGTGAAATATGGTGTCAATCCAAATGAGCTGGGTTCCCCTTTGATATATATGGCAAAATTTTCACAAATCTTGATCAGGGCTTTATCTAGTTGATTGGAAATTTCTGAATAATCCATCCTTCTATGAGTTATGCTATAAAGTATTCGTCGAGCCAATAGAACCACACTAGCCTCTTGATCAAAACTTGTCTCCAATTTCCCCTGATTTGTCGTTTCCCTTTGTAGAGTTGTAACTCGAAGTCTCCAAGTGCCATCACTATGACAATAAATCGTTTTGAATTGAATAGTCACCACTTTTGGTAATGCTCTTCTCTCTTCACTATAAGGCACAGTTTTCATCTTGAAATAAATACCAAGCGTTTGCCTCGAAGTTAACAATCCCAATTGAACACTGTTCCCCATTGCATCACCCATGGGTTCATCACTAATGTTCGAGGCAGTATTATCTTTAATGACTCGGCCTGGTCCAATAAACCCACGGACTTTCAAAACAGGACTCGTTAAACACGTTATACAACCTCCTGAATGGCAATCCAATTGATCAGATTCATCTAATGCGAAAATTTTAATAAAACTCTGTTTGAAGATATTCGTAGTGAATGAATCTGTCATGAGAACAACACCACCTGTTTTCGAGCATAGATCTCTCATCTCATACAATCCTGATTGATCGTAACTTGAGATGAAGATCGATACACTGACACGGACATCTACTAACTTGTTATAGAAATCTCGTGCAGAATCCAAAAATTGAGCTTTACCCTTGCGTATATCACTAAATGATCTTATGGCTTGAGATTTGGAAGTCTCTACAACTTTGCCTGGTCCAACAGTGCATGGACCACCGATGAATAACAAGGCATGCGCCCGGTGTAGAAGCTTCGAGGTGAGAGTAGTAGCCACCATCAAGGCTGTGCCTGTGCAACGTAGAGGTCTGCTCTTGGTGGATGACAGTGTAGGTGTCAACGATTGCACCAAGGCGACGAGGCGAGAATCAGCCACTCCCTGGAATCTAGACGCCGATTGCAGCAATCCATGAAGCTCATCCTTTGTGTATGACTTGCCACCTTGGAAGACATGGGTCTTGATGGATTGGGTACCCATTTCGTGGAGATACACGTTAGAGTCAAACGTGATCAACGAGACGAGCGAGCCTTGCGGCAACAGCTCGAAGCTGTGCACGATCTGCTCGCGCAGAGCCTCGAGCTCCTGCTCCTCCAGCGTCAAGTCAACAACGTAGATGAACGTCACGTTTGCGCTGGAGGGCATGAGGTACTCCACCGTGGACGTCTTGGGCACCACAACGGCACCGCTGTTCCGCAACGAGCACAGCGAGCACGTCCACACGTTGGCAGCAGCGTCGACGGTACAGAACGGGTTCACCACGGCACGGCAGCCCGGACACTCGACGGCGCGTTGTGGCAGCGGAGCCAGCGCAGCCATCAGCGGCGTGAAGAGTGCACCGAGAGGCCCAATGCGCTCCTCCTCTGTGCGAGTCACCGGGAGCACGTTCCAGTTGAATCTGACGCTGGGCTCCTCCTGGAAGTCCTGCGAATGGGATTAGCTCATTGCCACGGCTGGAAGACACATTCTCAAGACTCACCATTTCACTTACTGTTTTATGGCGGCAAGAGCGCTGGCGGTAAAAAACAAAACATCAACACAATACACTCAGCCTCACACAGAACAACGCCCGGCCGCGCTATGAATCTGAGCAACTTGATCGAGACGGACCAGGACAGGGTGTACTACCTTCCAGTAGGGCTTTCAACGATCCAACGAGACCTGATAGAAGTTGTGGTGCAGCTGCACAGAGACTCGCTATTGCGACAACTGCGAGGTGATGATTCCTTGGAGAAAACAACCAGAGAGGACGCCACGGACTCGGCATTAACGCTTGATGAGCTCGAGAGTCTGCTTTTCAGAAACGTGATGCTCATCTCCAACCATCCTTATCTATTGGTGGAGCACTACATGCCCAAGAAGCTTTTACTGATGGAGTCCCATGAGCGACTCATGGCTGCTAGTGACAAGTTTGTCAAGTTTGATAAGTTGTTGACCGCTATTGAAGGCTTGCCGCGTGATGTTCTCATAGTGGGGCATAACGTTAAAGAACTGGATTTAATCGAGGCTTTCATCTTGGGGAGAAATTTGCAGTACAAGAGATACTCAGGGACTTCCCTCTATGAGGTTCAGAAACCATTGCAATCCGTTCCCAAAAAGACTAAAGACGATGCTGAATACGTTCCAAGAGAGAAAAGACAACCCAATTCAGAGACGAGTCTACTAAATCTTCATCTCATAACGTCACAACAGTTGAAGAGTACACTTTTCAATAATATCAAACCGGATTTCATTGTATCTTTTGATCCATTGCTTGATGAGCGCAATGATAATATAAATTACCTGAGAACAGTGTACACAGATGAACTGATCCCACTGATTAAAATTTTTGTCTTTAACTCACAAATTCATGCAATACTAGATAACAAGGATCAAGATATAGATGAGGCTCAACTGAAGCGAAAGGCTCTTTACTCCTCTATGGTTACGAGAAACATCGACTACACTACGAAATTTGATACAAGCTATGGTATTCTTTTCCAGAATGTCAAGAAATTTTTTCAAGACCCCAAGACCCATCGTTGGCCAATTAATGCACTACCAAGTTTCCACCATTTTTCAGAAGATGAAATAAAGTTAGCAATTGGTCAAGTTCACACTTCATCATGGGAACAGGGAGAGAAAAGGGTCAAATTGGATGAGATTGTTATCCCAGAGAAAATGTGCATCATGGAGTACAAGAGCCTTTTAACGAAATTGACTATCCAAAGAATTGAACGGATCGAGGCAGAGATAGAGTCCAATACAGAGAAATTGAAAGCACTCAGACTCAAAGCTACTATTCAAAATGCATCCCTGGATAACATCAAGTTAAACACTGGTGTCAAATTCAAAGAATCACTAGAATTAAAGGAACAAGCCATAGCTGCTGAGAAGAAGTATGAAAGGCTTGAACTCGAGTATGAGAAATATCATGGTCGCGAACGAGAACTCAGTGAGAAAAAATCTGCTTTAGAGAGCATTGCACGAGGAGAAAAGAAGCTCGAAGATTCCGAGTTGGATAATGAAATTCAACAACTCGAACAATTATTTACCAAATTAGACTCAGAGACAATGGCAATGGCCTCTAAGGCCGACTCCTTGAGAAGGGAATACCAACAAGCCACATCACAGGCAGCAGAGAAGGCGCAAAGAGCAAAGTCTCTTACCCATCAAAATGCTGAAGTGGTGCAAAAACTTCAAGGTGACGGTAAGAAATTAAGACAGTTGAAGAATGAAGAAATGAAGCTCACTGTCGAGGAGAGCGTGGAAAAGATGAGAAACGATCTGCGGTTTCTGGAGCTATATAACGACAAGCTCAAGACCGTGGTGAAGGAGAAAGTGAGCACTCTGAGCGTTGGAAGGAATGGCAGACTGCACAGATCAACAACACCGTATGTATGAAACAATAGTAAACATACTTGGTTTAAGTCCGCTTATTTCCGTAGAGTGCGTCTTAGTTAAAAGCGGAATAGCCGGGTTGGCTCGAATCTTTTCTCTCATTAATCTTCTCTTGCTCACCAAAATCAGAGGCCAAGATGGATGCCCTGGACCTCGCTGACAAGTTCGTACGCCGAGCTTTCCAATCTCTGGCTGCGTATATCCATAATGCATCTTTTTTCGAATTGTATGTCATCCTGGAGTTCGTTACAATAGGCTTATACTAACCCTGTTAGACTACGAGATGTTGTCTTCATAAGGTATGTGCAAAATTTGTCTTTGCAAACACTATGGGTGTATAACTAACTTCTGTAAGTGTGGCTCTAAGCTGGCTGAACTCCTTGTTCTTAAACCTCTGTGGGTATGGGATAATTGGTTATACGAAGCTTGTCTTGCATGAATCATCAAGGGCATTGTTCCAATGGCTTTTGTCACTTCCTCCTTTGAGAAAGGGAGTCGAGAAAGAAGTGGCACAAGTCGTTACCAAGCTTGAAGATTCCCTCATTCAAAAATCTCCAGATGTGCCAGACTTCAAAACTTTGCCTGAACATGGTCTCTCTGATGATGAGATCATTAAACTGCTAAAGAGTCTCTCTAATTTGAAACACTCTGAATGGGAAAAGGGTAGAGTCTCAGGTGCAGTGTATCATGGAGGACAAGAGGTCATTGACATTCAATCTGAAGCTTTCAAGATCTTTTGTGTTGCCAATCAACTTCATCCTGATGTTTTCCCAGGGGTACGCAAAATGGAGGCTGAGGTTGTCTCGATGGTGCTCAAGGCATTCCATGCACCAGAGACAGGAGTAGGTGGGACCACTTCAGGAGGCACAGAATCTTTACTACTAGCATGTTTAAGTGCCAAAGTATACGGTTATAGAACCAAGGGCATCACACATCCGGAGATCATTGTTCCAGAGACCGCACATGCCGGATTCGATAAGGCATCGTATTATTTCGGCATCAAATTGCATCACGTCCGTCTAGATCCAAAGACCTATAAAGTGGACGTTTCTCAAATGAAAAGGTTGATCAATAAGAATACCGTTCTTCTTGCAGGTTCTGCTCCTAATTTCCCACATGGTATCATCGATGATATAGAGGCCATTGGTGCCCTAGGTGAAAGATACAACATACCAGTTCATGTTGATTGCTGCTTGGGATCCTTCATAGTGGCATATATGGAGAAGGCTGGGTTTGATATCCCAACTTTTGATTTTAGAGTCCCTGGTGTCACTTCCATATCATGTGATACTCATAAATATGGGTTTGCACCAAAGGGTTCTTCCATTATCATGTACCGTCATCGCGATTTGAGAGCTGCACAGTACTACGTTAATGCAGATTGGGTCGGTGGGGTTTACGGTAGCCCTACACTCGCGGGATCCAGACCAGGTGCTTTAATGGTTGGTTGTTGGGCTACTCTTCTGAGGATAGGTGACGACGGTTACACTAAATCATGCAAAGAGATTGTCGGGGCTGCACGCAAGCTTAAGCAGCGTATCACAAAAGAGATTCCAGAGTTGGAGATCATTGGTGACCCAATCACTAGTGTCATTTCGTTTAAATCCTCCACCATCAATATCTACGAGTTGTCGGATATGTTGAGTGGGAAAGGGTGGCATCTTAGTGCACTACAAAAACCAGCAGCATTACATTTGGCGGTGACAAGACTCTCTGTCCCGATCATTGATGAACTCGTTCAAGATCTCAAACTCTGTGTCTCTCAGTTGAAGGATTCCGGACCATCAAAGAGCGATACGGCAGCTTTATACGGTGTTGCTGGGAGTATAAAAACCACGGGAGTTGTTGACAAACTCATTGAAGCATTCTTAGACACACTTTACAAAACTTAGCTTCAATCAAATCATTATAAATCAAATCTATACAATTACGACGAAGCTTAGAATTGTAAGTTTTGAGATGGAGTCATGTGACCCAAATACCCTCGGAATAGATTGATAGATAAGCTCCAATTCCGGGGGCAGATTTTATGTTTTTCCGCTCATTTCAGACTTGACTCATAAACTCTTCCGCTTCAGAAAACATAAATAGTACAAGAAACCCTCAATGTCAGAGTGCGGGCCTCACTCGTTGGTGAGCACAATATCCGCCGTTTCTGGTGGTGCATCTCTGGCTGCGTGGATCGTGGCTCAGATCCCGCAACTGATCGAAACTTATAACAACAAATCAGTAGAGGGACTCTCTCCGATTTTCATCACGATATGGATCCTTGGTGATATCTGCTCGTTTTTTGGTTGTATTTTAACTGGTCAGATGTTTTTCCAGCTGGTGCTTGCCTTTTATTTCCTTTTCAACGATTTTGTGCTTGCCGGTCAGTACTGGTACTATGGTTCTTACATGAAGAAGCACCGTCACCATCATCATCATCATCATCACAATCATCATCATTATCAGAGTACTGGGCAATATGGTCCCAACGATGGTACGAATAAGAAGAAGTCGAATACATCACTCGCGGATACTGCATTAAGAACAGCAGTACCCGTTGCTATGCTTGCATCACAAGTTGGCACAAGTTCTGCTACTCCAATCCCGGAACTCGGCTTAATGTCTACTTTCCCAGTACAATATCAGAATAAATCAGTGATCATTGGTACAGTCTTTGCATGGGCCAGTGCAAGTTTGTATTTTTTCTCCAGAATACCGCAATTAATCAAAAACCATAAAAGAAAGTCGACAGAGGACGTTTCACCATTTTTATTTGCTTGTACTCTATTTGGGAATATCACATATACAACTTCTATCTTGGTGAGTTGCGATTTCATCTACGGCGGCGATGCCAAATGGAGTTTTTTTCTGAACGAACTTCCATATATGATAGGCAGTGCGGGAACAATAGTCTTTGATCTTATTTATTTCTATCAACTTTGGCTCTATAGCGATCGTGATGGAGTCAAGTATGGCGAAGATAGACCTTTGTTGGGCAACAATTAGAGCAAATAGATGAGGATTGGCCCCGAATAGTCGTTAACCGCAGAACACAGCGCTGATATGGGGACCGTTCAATAAAGGCTTCCAGTTCCAGGCTCTGTGCTTTAGTGATAAGAAAGCTTACATGTATAGCTAATGCTTTGGAAGGACCTCTGTATAGTCAATGCTTTAGAAAGGATCTCTCTATAGTTAATGCTCATATAGATAATGACATGACTTTGTTACAATTGAAGTTATTTCGCTAACGCATCGAAATGCAATCGAACGAATGCATTTTACGCGTCCGCTTCCTATTTGGGACGAGACGGGCCAAATATGAAATTGGACCTGCGCAACATCTCCTTCTGGCATCAACAAAGAAGATAAAGCGATTCGTGTCTATGGACTCAGAATCTCACATAAGGGTGCCCATCCGCTTCGACTATACGCTACAAGTGTGAATCCGTCAACGGTTTCCAGTTTGTGATGAAAAGAATCACAAAGAATGGCCAGAAGCGGGAATGCGAGTTTCCCGATTCGCTTGACCCCTTTCGCCAAAAGCTTATTTCGCGACACGCAGAGCTGAAAACGGCAACCTGCCCGCATCGTTTCTGAGCCTGGGTCTTCCGCTTTAGGAAACGCTCCGGCCCAGAACTTCAAAAGCCAGCACTATTTTTAGTCCGAAACTCCGAATGTGGAATTTGGCGAAAATTCATACAGAAGAGGACCAAAGAAAAAAAAAAAATAGATCGAGAGCAGTAAACGAAACCAATCAAAACAAATCCCACATTCTGCTTCTCTCCTCGTTTGTTTATTGTTATCTTTGCTGTTATCCGCAACACTCAATTGTTGCTTTCAAGGCCTTTTTCTTATTTATTTCAATCTCGGCACTCCAAACCCACATTGTTGAGCTTTTTATAAGGAAGTTTTTGTTGACAGGTTATCAATCACAGCAACAAAGAAAAGAATCCTCTTTTGAGACTTTGCATTTTACAATATAACCAACGACATCTTCTTCATTCGCTCAACACATACAACAACCCGATCGCTACAAATTCAACTTCTGCCACGGCTTATTTCCATCTTCCTTCTGTTCCCGCAAGCAAATGTCATTAAGAAAAATGCCCAGCATCAACGAACTTCCGGCTCTTCATGAAAGTCTTGAGAACGTTTCCCTTGAAGACATCGAAGTTGGAGCAAATCCAAGAAGACCCATTAAGAGAAGCGTATCGCATGGCGCCGTTTCTTCAAAGAAAGGGTTGGGCATTACTGCATTACCACCAAGACCTAGTGAGTCCATATTCAAAACGATAAACACAAGAAACAACTCCAAGGTGTCTATATTGGATAGACCGGTCTCAAATGATTCTATCACTAGCTCCACAGCGTCGGATTTCAGCGAGTGCGCTAATTCAAGAAATTCATCTATAACAAGCGGATCGATAGACACTTCTCCCACTCTTCAGCAGAATTTCAACAAGTCAATGTCATCTTTGCAAGAGATCAAAACGACGAGAATGACGAATGAATCACAACTTAGCATAAACAGACTTCGAGATAGCTCATCGACTCCCAAACTAATGAGATTTGCATCTCAAGGTTCTATGTCCTCAGCAAATTCAACACCGCAAAGTGCAAACTTATCAACATCTACAATAAGCACGATGACACCGTCCCAGAGATACCGAACTAGAAGACAAAACTCCAAATCATCATCAAGGGCTACGATTCGTGAACGTGAAAAATATTTTGATGAACTCAATTCTGACGATGAAGCTATCGAAGACGGGCTCATATGGAATGTACCATATACAAAGGGACCAGCCATGCTTTTCAGTCCATCATCGGGGAAATCACCAGCGATGATAAAATCCATTTTGGATTCATCACCGGCCTTGTTGCCCATGAGTCCATTGCCCGGATCGGTCCCTGCATCACCAATGGTAGAGAAAAAGGGATTTTATACACACGAAGATGTTGCGCAAAGTTTATCACATTTTTATGAGGCTTCAAGTGACAATTTTGTGAAACAAGAGTTGAAGAATCGTGAGCTTTCCTCGTCGAATTTACCCAGTGTGGTGAAAGAGGCTACGAAATTTGGGCTGGATGACATGAGATTGATATCAAAGGAGAAAGCTGACTCGCTGAGTTCCACGAGACCTATTTGGCTCCCTCCTAAACCGGCATCAGAGTCTAAAAAACATGAACGTGATGTTCAAAAGATGCTTGAAAAAGCTGCAAAAATTGACAAGAAGAGACAAGAATACCAGGAACAAGTCAAAGCAACCAACGAGAGAAACAGGGCCAAATGGGGAGAAATCGAAAGTCAAGGTTTGTTGAAGAGCTATAATCTTCATGAAATGAAGAAGCTTTCTTTCAAAACGAGCATACCGGATCATCTAAGATACCGAGTATGGTCAACGGTTATGAATTCAAGAGTGGAGAAAAATGGTTATGAAAAATATGAAGTTCTTAGGGCAAAGTTGTCAAATATTCCTGATCTACCCAGTTCGAAACTAGCCGAGATTGAAAGAATTGTGAGCGGATTACTTGTGAAAATGGGCAAATTCCAAGAAGGACAGGAACTCCATGATAAACTTGTAAAATTGATCAAGATGAAGATGATCTCCGAGCTGGGACTCGAATTTGGCGATGAGTTATTAATGGCATTATTGCTCCTCAAATTCAACGAGGTTGACTCTTACAACCTTACAAATCTTTTACGACTAACGGTTTTCAATGACATTTCATTGACGAAATTCAACAAAAATTTGACAAAGAATTCTGTTGTGAAGAAGCACTTGGGAGGAAAGGAGTTTAGGGATGATTTGTCGCAGTTGAACTCAAATCTATTATATACCATATTTGCACACATACAAGATATATCAGCCATTTATCAATTGCTCGACGTTATGGTTATCGGTAACGACTACAAGATTGGATATGCTCTTTTTATGACAATTTTGAAAGAGTACCATTTTGGATTTAATGACTTATCCTCGCTAATGAAAAGTGATGACGATATTTGCATTAATGACTTTAACAAGTTTTTTGAAAGGATTTATCATTTTTATAAGAAATTTTGATACAATATACAATCATGAATTCTCATCACGTTTTGTCCTCGTGTAGTAGTACCAATACTCAGTTCTTCTTCTCGGAAGGCTTGTCCTGTACTTCAAGCCTTTGCCTCTCCCAGGCTTGATACTCCTCTCTCTTCCCAACAATATCTATATAGGTCACCCTGGTTTCAGCTAGTTTGAACATGACATTACCACCTTTCATCTCATCAACAACCACGGCATCTTTCATGAGAATTGGCCGAAGTCTGTAATCACTCTCAACAACACGGCCCTCATCCACCAGCGACAACTCCTGCGCTTTGGGCGATAGGAAGAAGATGTGGACAAAGTATAGCAACACTGTTATGAATATCTCGAGTTGGATGTCCTTAGGGAATGGGATCTCCTTGTGTGCTGACGACTTCGTGAGCTGGGTGAACTCATGGGAAGAATAGGCAGCATGAAGCAGGGATATGGTAGCGAGAGTCGGCAGCAATGACGGCATTGTAATGGGTCTGGGATTCGAGTGTAGGGGAGTTAAACATTGTTTCGAGCTGAGCTTTTTCAACACTTTGCGCGAACAAGTCTAGGCGGGCTAGGCAGGGTCTCTAGGCAGGGCCCCTGGGCAGGGTTTCTAAGCAGAAAAGATCCGCCTAGCTTTTAGGAAGAGCTAAATGACACTGCGGACTACAGAACCTGTTGATTGTAAACGAAAGAGGATCACATACATAAACTAGCGTATCAAACTCCACTTTATGAGTCTTTTATATCCATCAACAGCTTCAATCAAGTCATCGGTTGTGACATATTCACCGGCACCGTGTGCAACATGGATGGAACCAGGACCGTATAGAAACTTGTGTGGGATATCATTCTTTTGCAAAGCAAATGCATCAGTACCATATCCCAGCACGATACTCTCAAATCCAGAGATATCATGTTGGAAAAACACCGGGTTTTTTGCGAAACTGTATGAAGAAAAAGTGATTGTCTCTCCCAAAGTGGTTTGATTGATGGCCTCTTCTATAATCTGAGGAAATTGCTCCAACCCTGATGCCACCCTAAAGGTCAGCTCAGCACTTGCAAACGGTGAGATAACGTTAGCTGCAACACCCCCAGATAGGATTCCAATGTTCAAAGATGAAGAACCTAACACTTCATCTGATGGGAGCTTTTTGCTTTCTAAATTCGATAAGAGTTCAATCAGAATCTTATTAGCATCTATCCCTAATTCAGGATATCCAGAGTGTGAAGCTTTACCCGTTACGTTTACAACACCACCAAATACTCCCTTATGCCCTATCCCAAGCTTGAGCTCCGTTGGCTCGCCAAAGATTATAGTGTCCCAATGATAGTCAACGTTTGCTTCCACCCAGCTCATTCCATCCCCTCCTTTCTCTTCACCAACATCGAATAGCAATCCAACTTGACCCTCATCCAATTCATCTATCAAATCTAAATATGCAATGACCTGAGAAGCCACAGAGGCCTTAGCATCGCAAGAGCCGCGGCCAAAGAGTTTTGAGCCGTCAGAGCTTACGCTGTATGGAATATATGGAGGAACAGTATCGATATGTGAAGTGAGCAGCACTTTTGTTTCATTGACCGAACCTTTATAGGCTAATATGTTAAATCTCGACTCTGAAATGTGTTGTAACTCCACTGTCAAGCCATTAGACTTCAGATATTGAGCCAGCTCATAACCAGCAGCTTCCTCGTTATAAGTGATAGATGGCACATCAACGAGAGATTTATGGAGGGAGAAAAGTTGGTCAAGACGTTCGTTAGAGAGATTCCAGCTGTTCTGCCAGGTCAAGCGATGGGCTGAAGAGCCCCAAAGTTCCTGGAAGTGGAAGCAGTTTGAAATTGATAAGAGTGAAGTCAACAGGGAACAAGGTGATAACAGCATTGTCTCATGACACTTGAACTTATGATCGTGGAGAAGGGTCTGGTGCCTAGATATTTATATATTCCCCGGGTCTTAACTGTGGCTTTCTCTAAGAAGCGATAAGCTCCTCCACGTGTATTAATGCGAGCTTCTTTGAGACGAAAGGCAACTCAATGATAAAAGGCAGCCTTTCGATATAAGCGGGTCCCACTCGGAATAGTTCACTCCTGTAAGAAAACTGGCCTTCCTATGAAGATAACATAACGCTCTGTGGTGAAGAGGCTATCAGCCAATGACCGAATCGGGAAAGAAACGTGGTCAGCAGGTTACCCGGTGCATATTGAAATTCACGTGCCCTTAACACCCTAACACCACAAATCAACTGAGTCGTTTCTTTTTTTTTGTTTTTGCCTCTTTCCTTTTTCAGCAGAGATAAAAAAAAAAAAAAAAAAAAAAAAAAATTTTCTGTCTAGCCGCTATAAAAAAAAACTTTTCGCCATTTCTTCTTTTTGGTGATTAGCTGAAACCACACAAAAGCTTCGCAAACAATGGCTGACTCTAAGCAATCTGTCGAAGTGCTTGACGAACTCTTCAAGAAGTTGACTGTCGCTACTCCTGAAGAGCGTGACGTTGCTGCCACCAACGTTGCCTCTTTTTTGAACGGGTCCATCATTGAACACGATGTCCCAGAAGCCTTCTTCGCTCAGTTGAAGAAGGCTGTGTCTGACAAGAAGGCTGCTCCTAATGCTCTTGAGGCTGTTGCCCACATTGCATCCGAGAACAACTTGTCTCCATCTGTTGAACCATTTATTGTTGCTTTGGTTCCAGAGATCTCCAAGAAGGCTGGTGAAAAGGACATCGCTACCAGAGAAATTGCTACCAAGACTTTGAAGGCTATTGCCACTGCTATTGACCCAAGAGCCGTTAAAGCCTTGCTCCCACACTTGCTTAAATCTCTTGCTGAGACCAGCAAATGGCAAGAGAAGGTTGCCGACTTGGCTGCTATAACCTCCTTGGTTGACCACGCTGAAGAACAGGTTGCTCTACGTATGCCTGAGCTTATTCCAGTTTTGTCTGAGGCTATCTGGGATACCAAGCCAGAAGTCAAGAAGGCTGCTATTGACACTTTGACTGCCACAACCAAGACTGTCCACAACAAGGATATTGAAAAGTTTATCCCACGTTTAGTTGAGTGTATTGCTGACCCAACTAAAGTGAAGGACACTCTTGAATCCTTGGGTTCCACCACTTTTGTCTCTGAAGTTACTATCGCCACTCTATCTATCATGGTGCCTTTGCTTTCCAGAGGTTTGGCTGAACGTGACACCGCTGACAAGCGTAAATCTGCTGTCATCATTGACAACATGTGTAAGTTGGTTGATGACCCTCAGATCGTTGCTCCATTTATGCAAAAACTGTTCCCAGCTTTGAAGTTCAACTTCAAGACTATTGCTGATCCAGAGGTTCGTGAAGTTACCTTGAGAGCTTTGACCACTTTGAGAAGAGTTGGTGCCATTGGTGAAGATGATGTTATTCCAGAAGTTTCCCACGCTGGTGACATGGAAGTTACAAAGAAGGAATTGGTTAACATTTTGGATGCCAACAAGATTGAAGTTGCTCCAAGATTCCAAATTGTTTTGGAGTATGCTGCTTACATTGCTGGTGACTTGATCGATGAGAGAATTATTGACCAAGCTGCTTGGTATGAACATTTGACCAACTACTTGACCGTTTTCTTGCATGAAAAGGAGGCCAAGGCTGACATTGATGAATGGAGAAAACGTGCTGTTGACAACATTCCAAGACCACCAACTTTTGATGACGAAGAAGATGAAGGTGAAGATCTTTGTAACTGTGAGTTCTCTTTGGCTTATGCTTCTAGAATCTTGTTGAACAAGACTCAATTGAGATTGAAGCGTGGTAGAAGATACGGTTTGTGTGGTCCAAACGGTGCTGGTAAATCTACTTTGATGAAAGCCATTGCCAATGGTCAAGTTGAAGGTTTCCCAACCCAAGAGGAATGTCGTACCGTTTACGTTGAGCACGATATTGATGGTACCCATGCTGAAACTCCTGTTATTGACTTTGTCTATGACAATGGTAACTCTGGTGTCACCAAGGAGGAGATTAGAGCCAAGTTGCTTGAATTCGGTTTCAGCAATGAAATGATTGACATGCCAATTCAATCCTTGTCTGGTGGTTGGAAGATGAAATTGGCCTTGGCCAGAGCTGTCTTGAAGAATGCTGATATCTTGCTTCTTGATGAGCCAACTAACCATTTGGATACCGTTAACGTGAAATGGTTGGTTGACTACTTGAACACCTGTGGTGTTACCTCCATCATTGTTTCCCATGACTCTGGTTTCTTGGACAATGTCGTTCAATACATTATCCATTACGAAGGTTTGAAGTTGAGAAAGTACAAGGGTAACTTATCCGAGTTCATCAAGAAGGTTCCATCTGCTAAGGCTTATGAACAATTGGGTGCCTCTGATTTGGAATTCAAGTTCCCAGAGCCAGGTTTCTTGGAAGGTGTTAAGACCAAGCAAAAAGCTATTGTTAAAGTCAGTAACATGTCTTTCCAATACCCAGGTACTTCTAAACCTCAAATCTCTGATATTAACTTCCAATGTTCTTTGTCTTCAAGAATTGCTGTTATTGGTCCAAACGGTGCTGGTAAGTCCACTTTGATCAACGTTTTGACTGGTGAGTTGTTGCCAACCACTGGTGAAGTTTACGTGCACGAGAACTGTCGTATTGCCTACATTAAGCAACACGCTTTCGCTCATATTGATTCTCATTTGGACAAGACTCCATCTCAGTATATCCAATGGAGATTCCAAACTGGTGAAGATAGAGAAACCATGGATCGTGCTTCCAGAACCATCAATGAAAGTGATGAACAAGCTATGAACAAGATTTTCAAGATTGACGGTACCCCAAGACGTATTGCCGGTATTCACTCTAGAAGAAAATTCAAAAACTCTTATGAATACGAATGTTCCTTCCTGTTGGGTGAGAACATCGGTATGAAGAATGAAAGATGGGTTCCAATGATGTCTGTTGACAATGCTTGGTTACCAAGAGGTGAATTGATTGAGACCCATTCCAAGATGGTTGCTGAAGTTGATATGAAGGAAGCTTTGGCCTCTGGTCAATTCCGTCCTTTGACTCAAAAGGAAATTGAAGCACACTGTGCCATGTTGGGTTTGGATGCTGAATTAGTTTCTCACAACAAGATTAGAGGGTTGTCCGGTGGTCAAAAAGTCAAATTGGTGTTGGCTGCTTGTACATGGCAAAGACCTCATTTGATTGTTCTTGATGAACCAACCAACTATTTGGATCGTGATTCCTTGGGTGCCTTGTCTAAGGCTTTGAAGGCTTTCGAAGGTGGTGTTATCATCATTACTCACTCTGCTGAATTCACTAAGGATTTGACCGAAGAAGTGTGGGCCGTTGTGGATGGTAAGATGACACCATCTGGTCACAACTGGGTTTCCGGTCAAGGTTCTGGTCCAAAATTGGAGAAGAAGGAAGATGAAGAAGATAAGTTTGATGCTATGGGTAACAAGATTGCTTCAGCAAAGAAGAAGAGTAAATTGTCTTCTGCGGAATTGAGAAAGAAGAAGAAGGAGAGAATGAAAAAGAAGAAGGAATTGGGTGACGCTTACGTTTCATCTGATGAAGAATTTTAAGAGCTGGTTGGAATATAAAAATGGCTTAAGATCTCATAGAGGCCAGATTATGCATTACTTGCTTGGTTATATTTTCTTGCGAGAGAATGAAGGCTTTAATTAAGTGTGGCAGCAAAGAATTAAGGTCTTCCTCATGTCATTTATTTTGGATTTGGTTTCGAATCTTTGGGTTAATTTTTGTTATCTCTTAGAGTATTCAGCTATCTTCTTTGTTTCATTCTAATTATATATTGTGTCTTTTTGTGTTTACATTCGAATGCTTGGATATACAAACAATAAAGTGTTCTGTTTAAAGATATTTGTAGGTTATATATATATCCTGTGAATTATAGAACCGTCGGATTTCCGCACGATGGCAAAAAACCAAGAAAATTATCCATAATTACCCACAACTTTGCTCTCAGCTATATGCTTCCAACACTCAGAAAACCTCTACTCCGAATCTCACAGACCAGAAGAATGCACATCAAGTCAATTCCAATGCGCTGGGGATCAGGTGACAACTACGCCTATCTCCTCACCGACGACTCCACTTCCACGTCATGGCTGATTGACCCAGCTTATCCCAAGGATATCCCAGAGTCCATCTTTTCCGGTGTAAAGATCGATGCTATTGTCAATACTCATCACCATTATGACCACTCGGATGGGAATGGTCACTATAAGAAGCTGATTGGTGCCAAAGTCATTGCCGGTAAGGATTCACCTCTAGTGGAGTATACTCCCAAGGATGGTGAAGTGTTATCGTTGGGGAAGGCCATCAAGATCACTGCGGTTCATACCCCGTGCCATACTCAAGACTCTATCTGTTGGTACGCTGTTGATTCTGAAACGGGTGAGAAGGTTGTCTTCACTGGTGATACCTTGTTCAATGCTGGTTGTGGGAGATTCTTTGAGGGGACCGCAAAGGAGATGCTTGAGAGTTTGAACAAATTGGCAAAGTTACCGAAGGAGACTAAAGTGTACCCTGGTCATGAATACACAAAGAGCAATGTCAGGTTTGCCAAATCCGTGATGGAGAGTAAGGCATTGAACGAATTGGACAAGTTTTGCTCGAAAAATGAAATAACTACAGGAGAGTTCACTATTGGAGATGAGCTTGAGTACAACCCGTTCATGAGATGTGGCGATGATAAGATCAAGGCTAAATTACACGTTTCCGATGAAGTTGAGGTGATGAGAGTATTGAGAGAGTTGAAGAACAAGTTCTGAGATTATTTATTCACATATATGTATACGTCAAGAGAATCAATCAATGTAGGAGAGTCGAAGACAAACTTTAGGAGTTGTTATACTCGGAAAAGTCTGCATCATTCTCGAAGGTTATTCAACCCCGTTAGCGTTATTTTAACTCTGCTGTCCACACCTTTGATTCAATGAGAAGAGAAGCCTCAAAAGTTCTATCTAATGTTCAGAGTCTAAATTTGTATTACTATCTGAAGAAGGGAAATAAGAAGCAAAAGACAACTTCACGGTGGAAAATTTTGGCTATAGCCAGATCCCGCGTGGTGTTGTGATGTTTTGGACCAGATATATAAGGGGCGCCATGGCCAATTGGCTTCAACCACTATCAAACACACAGAGCTGCTAACAATGCCAGACGAACCGAAGAAGGAGGAAGCTGAGGGCGAAGTGCTGGACGATGTGCTGACCGACGAAGAGGTGAAAGAAAAGACAGAAGAGGCAAAGCCAGAGGCAAAGCCAGAGGCAAAGCCAGAGCCAGAGGAAGAGGCAAAGCCAGAGGCCAAGGAGGAAGAGGCCAAGGAGGTCAAAGACAAGGAAGAAGTCCCACCTCCAAAGCCTGCAAGACCACCAACTCCACGCCAACAAGCTCTTAAATCGCTCCAAGAAGCGTTCCCAACTGTTGAGGCAAAATATGTGCAATCACATCTCATTGCCTCCAATTATAACCTCGAACAAGCTTTCAACGCTCTTCTTTACTTATCAGATCCCGATAACTTCAATCTTGATGAAGTTGTTCCACAAGTGGTACCACAGTTGGAAGCTAGTGCTCCTCCACTCCCACGACGCCGTTCTACTCAATTGTCCCAATTAGAGCAAGATGAAATCCTGGCAAAGAGACTTGATGAAGAATACAGACGCAAGGCTCACAGGGCAAAGAGACAACAAGAGATGAGAAGAAAGCGTGCTGAGGACCCAAATTATGTAGACGATGATGAAGATGATGATGTCTTTACCAATTTTGTTGAAAAAGATTTGCCTCAGATTAAGGAACAACTAAGTAAGAATATTGAAGAAACCAAGAACAAACTCAACACTTGGGTTTCCGGTTGGAAGAAGCAATACTCGACAACTCAACAGGATCTGAACAATAGACAAATCAAAAAGCAAATCGAAAAAGAATTTGAACAAGATCCAGAAGAAGTGGATTTGCAAAAATTCCATGGAATCAAGTTGAGTGATGATACTGAAACTGAAACCACTCCGGGGAGAAATAGGGCTTTATCCGCTGATTTGTATGGAACTCCTAAACATAAGGACAAGACTAAATCCACTGTTGATGATGACGATTTCTTACTTAGTGACGAATGATATATACAGCTCTTTTGAGCTCTACATAGTTTGTGTCAAATGCTAATGGGGTGTTACGAGTGGCTACAGGTAGGCACTTAAGTTCTATCAGTTTTATATTCAAATGCAAGTTCGTTCATGTCGTTACCAGGTTAGGGTAGTACCTTTAGTCTATAGCTCAATATCTCCAACAAATTGTTGTAGTTTCATTAATTGTCATCCAATATTTTGATAGTTGGAATATCAAGATTCAGCTGAAGGCTCTTGTGGCTATAACTTTTGCCGCAAAGAATTGGTTGGCACTCGCAGTTGCCGACGAAGGCGATATGGTAGGGAATGGTTTTGTAGGTAGTGGCTGAGCCTGTGAGAGAGAAAGGAGGGCAATGGCTGTGATTAGAAAGTTCATGATGGAGAGTGCACGGCTATCCTGAGAGAGTCTTCAGGACACAGGACTATGGGTCTCTATATATATACGTTTACGAATAAGCCGAGTTCCTTTCGAATGAAACACAGCCCTGTACCTGCAACTCCGAAAGGTATGTGTCAAAATTTTATGAAACAAACGCGAAACGCGTAGGAAATTTTTCTTTTAGTGGAAGGAGACGAAAATTGGCACCGTTTTCAGCAGCTAATTGAGACATCAGGCATCGAAGTTCCTTATCATGAGATTCTCAGACCGATTCCATTTTTGGCTCTAGGCTTTTCTTCACTTGTGTAACAAATTAGCTACGTAAGAGTGCAACTTTTGCCCGACAAACAAGGTAAAACTTGTCTAAAACACATAGCGAGCATACCAAACAGATCTTGGGATACACCAAAGCCATGTTTCACAACGTATTCGAACTTCTGACTGTATTTTGTGCCTAAAATTCCCAAATTACCCGAAATATCACATGTGTTGACGGGCATGGCATGGCCCTGCCGCAAAGCACAGTACCAACAAACAAAGCTCGCGTGGCGTAATGGCAACGCGTCTGACTTCTAATCAGAAGATTCTGGGTTCGACCCCCAGCGTGAGTGCTTTGTTCCGTTATTATTTTTTTTTTTCTTTCCCGGAATGCTATCCTGCAAGGGCTTTTATAGACCGTGTTCGCGGAGGCAGACGTCACCCCCAGATTACATAAGCCGGGGCATGGCTGCCTTCCTCGCATTTTTATGGGCCAACAATGCGAAATATCGTATCAAACAAAGGGGCGGGCGGCTAAAGATTAGCATTGTCCTAGTAATTCCACCATTGAAGATGTCGAACGTTCCAGACTCAGTAAAGGGAGCCGTACAAGGCGATCCGTGGCTGACCCCGTTTGCCTCAGAGCTCGCTAGACGGAGACAAACAGCCGATGACTGGCTAGAGAGATTCAACCAGACGGAAGGCGGGATCTTGCAGCTTGCTGACAGCTACAAGACATATGGTATCCATGAAGATGCAAACGGCGTCCACTACAAAGAGTGGGCGCCGAACGCTGCTAGAGCCCATCTCGTTGGTGACTTCAACAACTGGGAACAAGTGAACGAGATGTCAAAAGATGAGTATGGGAATTTCTCAATCACTTTGCCTAAAGGGTCGATCCCTCATGACTCGCGTGTCAAGATCCTGTTGACTTTGGATTCCGGTGAAAAACTGTATCGATTACCAGCATGGATCACTAGAGCTACTCCACCACCGAAGGAATCAGGCACTGTGGCCTTTGAAGCTCGATTCTGGAACCCAGACAAAACTTACACTTTCCAAAACAAACGTCCCATCCCTGATGAAAGTCTTAGAATATATGAGGCTCACGTTGGAATCTCTACACCGGAACCACGTATAGGCACTTACAAGGAGTTCACCCAAAATGTGTTACCAAGAATCAAAGATCTTGGGTATAATGCCATTCAACTCATGGCTATCATGGAGCATGCATATTATGCGTCATTCGGATATCAAGTCACCTCTTTCTTTGCAGCATCCTCTAGATTTGGTACACCAGAGGATCTGAAAGAGCTTATTGATACCGCCCACGGATTAGGTATTGTGGTGTTGTTGGACGTTGTACATTCGCACGCTTCGAAGAATGTTGATGATGGGTTGAATAATTTTGATGGATCCGATTATCAATATTTCCATAGCGGTGGGAAAGGCGAACATCCTCTCTGGGATTCAAAATTGTTCAATTATGGGAAATATGAAGTGTTGAGATTTTTGCTTTCAAATCTAAAATTCTATTTGGATGTTTATAAATTTGATGGCTTCAGATTCGATGGTGTAACCAGTATGTTATACCTACATCATGGTGTTGGTGCAGGAGGTGCATTCTCTGGTGATTACAATGAGTATTTGAATGAAAACGCTGCCGTTGATAAAGAGGCATTGACGTATATGATGCTAGCAAATGATTTGATTAGGCTATGTGCCGCCAAGGAAAATGCTAAATTCATCTCAATTGCTGAAGATGTTAGTGGGATGCCCACTCTTGGTGTCCCGAGGGAAGATGGTGGTGTTGGTTTCGACTATAGGCTCGCAATGGCATTACCAGATATGTGGATCAAAACTCTTAAGGAGAAAAAAGATGAAGAGTGGGATCTAGAGGCTATTGTTCACACTTTGACTAATCGTCGTTATGGCGAAAAGGCAATTGCGTATGCAGAATCTCATGATCAAGCACTTGTTGGGGATAAGACATTGGCTTTCTGGTTAATGGATGCAGAGATGTATACAAATATGAGCATCATGTCACCACTAACCCCAGTCATTGATCGTGGGATAGCCCTTCACAAGATTATCAGAATCTTGACCCATTCTTTGGGAGGTGAAGGGTACTTAAATTTTGAAGGGAATGAATTTGGTCATCCCGAATGGTTAGATTTTCCTAACGTTAACAATGGCGACTCTTATCATTATGCCAGAAGACAATTTAATTTGATTGATGACGACTTATTGAGATACAAGTTTTTGTATCAATTTGATAAAGCAATGCAACATTTGGAGATGCAATACGGTTGGTTACACAGAAAGGACCAATATATCTCTTTGAAACATCAATCGGACATGATGCTTGTTTATGAGAAAGCTGGGCTGTTGTTCATTTACAACCTACATCCTACTAAAAGTTATACCGACTACAGATGCGGGGTCGATGTTGCTGGTACGTACAAGATAGTGCTGAATTCTGATCTGCCCGAGTTTGGAGGCCATAACAGAATCGATATGAACCAGAGATATTACACCACAGATTTAGAATGGAACAACAGAAGAAACTATCTGCAAGTTTATATTCCGAACCGTACAGTGTTGGTTTTAGCATTGGACCAATGATTGAAGGAACTTATATGCATCATCCTTCTTTGCTTATCCTTGTAGGGCCTCGGCCTGAATCGCTCCCTCCCTCCACCCGCCTAACGCTAAAGAGCCCACCCGCCTAAATTATTACTGCTTTGGAAGGTTACGCGGCGCCGGACCTTAGCATATAAAAAAAAAAAAAAAAAAAATAAAGCGATGAGCTATTTAGCCAACAATAAAATCCTTGAAAGGAAAATGCCAGAGAAGAAGAATCAGTTATGGAGATTAGATCTCCTTGAAGCTCATTTTTTACAGAAGCCTGTCCGTTATCAACGAACCAAAGCACTTCTACGAGTAAAGGGCAAGAGTAAAGCCAACTTGTTACCTAATTCTCATGAGGAAGCACTTAAAGAAATTGAAGCACTCAAAGAGGATATCTTCTCCAAGAAACTTCATAGTTCTCTGATCAAGTATACCAGAGTAGTGAAGAAGACGATAAAGAATGCTGTAAAGGCCAAAAAAGTATCGGATAAGGAGAAGGTATTTTATGAATCGTTAAACGTGGATGAGATTTCTAGGATAAAGATCATCAAGATTGCCTCGTCGATATATGGATTGAATGCTAAGCGTCTTGCGAATGATCCGACTGCGAGACCAGGGTTTGTATCGCAGTGGATCGTGGATGCAATATTGGATAAGTCCATGGCTTTGAATCCGTCCCGGCTTTATAACTCGATGAATAACGATGAGCGGAACTGGTATTCCAAATTGATGAACCATAAGGAAGTTCAACAGATTGTGGAGTTGATAGAACATAGTTTCAAAATCATTCTTGGACCCGTACAGAGGGAGAAGAAGGATATTGAGGATGTTGAAACAAGTGAAAGCGAGAGCGAAGATGAGGAGGAGGAGGAGGAGGTTGAAGGAAGTGATCAGGACGAGAGTGAAGAGCCTGATGAGGAGGACTCATCTTTGGAGGAGGATGAAGAATATGCCAAGTTTGATGGACTCGTTGTAGGATCAGAAGAGGAGGAATCTGAGGTTGACTTAGATAACACGATAAATTACAATGAAGTAACAGACGAGGAGCCATCTGATAGCAGTGATAATGACTCAGAGGATTCTGAAGCAGATGAGGGATTACAAGATGATGGAAAAACTTCAGGGGCTGAAGAATCATCAGAAGATGAGTTTTTCGATTTTGGTGAAGAAGAGGAAGCCAACGCCAGTGAAAAGGGAAAGGATAAGAAAGAAAAGGACAAGAAGGAAAAAGATAAGAAAGAAAAAGACAAGAAAGAAAAGGAAACGAAGAAGAAGGTACAGCTTCCGGAGTTACACGTTGGTTATGTTTCTGGATCAGACTCAGAGCCAGAAGATGATGAAATGGTGAAAAAAGCCATTGGTGCCCCAAAGAAGAATAGAAGAGGTCAAAGGGCCCGTCAAAAAATCTGGGAGGCCAAGTATGGAAGAGCTGCTAATCATTTAAAGAAGGAGAAGGAGAAACAACAGGCATTGAGGGAACAGAAACAAAGAGAATATGAAGAGAGGGCTGCAAAGAGAGCTGCCAAAGCTGCTGAAATGACAGGATCAAACGCTACGCCTGTAGGGGAAAGAGTTGCTAGAAAAGAAGGTGAGCAAGTGGCTACAAAGACCGAATCCAAACCACAGGGTCTCCATCCATCTTGGGAAGCCAAAAAGAAGCAGCAAGAGGCCTTGAAGAAGGTCAAATTTGAAGGTAAAAAAATTGTCTTTTAGGTATTGAATCAAGAACTAGCCTCTTTAAGACCTTGTAGCAACCGTAAAACTATAGATAAATTCATATATTTATATAAAGCCTTGCCATTTCCAAAGCTCATCGCCATATACGAATTTTTTTTTTTTCTCGAGATGTTCACTTGGAAGCCATAATTACACACCATAAAATGGAGTCTCACGAGGTCAGAATCTCTTCAAAGCGTCGAAGAAAAGAGAAGGAAGGCATAACCACGAAGGAAAGGCTTCAATGTCAGTACATCATACCGAAAAAGAATAGACAGTGTCCTTTGACCCGGAAGAAAGATGTTCTCTATTGCGCAGAGCATTTGAAACAGAAGGAAGACGATGTTAGAGTCCCTTGCCCCGTGGACCAGAGACACACGGTGTGGCAGAAGGAAATGGAAGTCCACGTTCGCAAATGTCAGGCAAAGAAAGAAGTCTCCAAGTCGGTTTCCTGGTATAAGCTGAACCATAACGTCGATATGGTTGAGGAAGAAGAGTTGGAGACGGAGCTCGATTATGCGAAATGGATACCTCTTGTCGAGCAAGTGTACCAGGGATACGAGGTGCTGGAGCTGATTCAAGGCGAGCATGAAGGTGTCAAGGAAAGGCTCGAGGAGAAGCAGAATCAGAAGCATACGATACAGCAGTCCAGTCTGATCTCTCAGTTGGATCGTAATGCGCTGCTATCACACCGGTTCAACTACATTGAGTTCGGCTGTGGGAGGGCAGAGCTGTCGAGATACTTGCTGAAAAGTCTGATGCACAAGGAGAGCCAGCCTGCTGATTTTCTACTCATCGATAGATCTCCTACACGGATGAAGTTGGATAGTAAGATGGTGCAAGATGCCCAACAGAAAGGGCTAGAGACCAAGGTTTTGAGGGTCAAGATTGACATCAAGGATCTCTTCATCGATGATATCATCAAGAGAGAGTTCAACAATGAGAAGGGGTTCGTCGGGATATCTAAACATCTATGTGGAGCAGCCACCGATCTAACTATTGAATGTATTGTAAGGAACCCAATCCTTAAGGAGAAGTTCAAAGGGATGGTGGTGGCAATGTGTTGTAGACATTGCTGCAATTATTCCCAGCTGCCTCAACGGGCTAGAGAGTACCTTCTTGAGAAGGGAATTGATAAAGTTGGGTTCCAACATCTTATGAAGTTTGCCAGTTGGGCCGTAAGTGGTTGTAGACCCAACGTTAGTGAATTGGATGGGGCTAACCATCCAAGTGGGATGATCTTAAAAGATAGGAAAGAGCTAGGTCTCAAAGCTAGAAGACTCATAGATGAGGCTAGAAAAGCTGCTCTCGAATTCTACGGTTTCAAAGTTGAACTGTGTCACTATGTTCCAAGTGAAATCTCGCTAGAAAACACATGCATGATAGTTACAAAATGAATTAGAATCAACACACAAACACCCACACACACACACACACACAAACATCGTAAACAGGTTTAGATCTTGTCTTCGGAGACACCGTGCTTCCAGATAGCAACGTATGGGGTGACACCATCTTCACGGTAGTTCAACAAAACCAACATTCCATCTGGGTCCATAGATTCACCAGTGTAGAAATCCCAGTCGTTGAAAGAGCCGATAACTTTCTTGACGTAAGCCTGAGCACCCTTTTCAAAAGTTTCAACAGCATCTGGGTTGTTCTCTTGCAAATGGGCTTTGATTCTCTTCATGTAGCCCTTGATGTAAGTCAAAAAGGACTTCTTGTCAAATTGAGTTTGTTGCAAACGGAAAGAATAGACAACGTTGTTGACAGTTTCAGCACCATCTTCAACAGCTTCATCTTCACCTTCTGGAGATGGGTTGGCACCAATGTCAACGTCACCGTTACCAACGGTCACCATCTGACAGTTGGCTTCGTAAATGACACCATCAACCTCCTTGATGTCGTAAGCATCAGACAAGAGTTCATCACCAGAGATTATATCCTATATTCGTTAGTATTTCGTTCTGCAATTGGCTAGGTGTCGGTGACAACTCTTCTTTCAACTCAGGGTCAAGCTCCCATAAAAAGAGCGAAAAAAAAGATCACCAAGAGCACAACACTCCTAGCATTAGTTCAAGGGACACTACTCACTTTGTAAATAATCATGTTTGCAGTTCAAAAAGCGTTTCCAGTCGATGAACGATAATGTCAATGGAGGAAGAAAAAAAAAATTTGAGCTAAAAAAAAAGAAAAAAAAAAAAAAAAAAAATTTCAGCAGTTTTTGATTATGTAATCAGTCTCTATTATTTAATAACCGCATTAGGCAAGTATCCAGTTTAGGCAATGTTTATTTACATTTCAACGATGAAATTGTTTATGATTTCACTGAATTTCTCTTCTTATTCTTGTCACTGATCCTCAGAAAATGGGGGCAGAGGGTCAATGGACGACGAGTCGATGTCTGAGAACTCTGCGACCACTCAAATCCAAAATTTCAGCCCTTAGAGCTCATTCTACATTCTCTCCAACGTTGCATAAATCATCGCTAGCCTCTTTAGAAGATGAGCTCGCAGATACTTCCATATCCTCGAACAAAAGCTTGGATCTAGAGCAGCACACCATATCGTATACAAAGAGTAAAAAAAGTTACAAGAGACGCAAAGTGCTAGAGGACCCGGAATACGAAGAAGATATAAACATGTCAATTGTTGAGGAACCATTAGATCCATGGAGGGCCAAACAGGAGGCCATGACCCCAGAGTCATGGAAACAATTAGATGAGATCATGGAAACTGTCAAGAGTTTGATATCTACACATTGGAGTGAGCCTAAACTTCGGCATAGATGTGCATTTAGAATCGGAATCAGTATTGGACTCAGTGACATTGAAGTGCGGAACTTAGAGGAGCAATTGAAAAGCAATGACTTCGTCCATCTATACGACGATCCGCATGCGCAACTATACAGGAGATGGATCATGATGGGCCATTGTGTTGGTTATGTGTTTGCCAACGTAGATGTTCTTCAAGATATTATTCCCTTCTTGATACTATGGGGGAGACAGTACCGTATCGCAGAGGTAATGTTCGAACTTTTTGTGGAAACCACACAGGATATCTGGTCGAAGTATGATACTTTTGAGAAGCTTTCAAAGGAGATAAATTATCAAAAATTGGAAGAGCTGCTGGTGAAGCAACCCACCTCAAAGATTCAAGATATCAATAATTCTACAGTCATGTTGATTGACTCCATCACTGAACATCAGCACATATTTCAATACCCATATTGTCTTGACATTTCAGAACGTATCATTGAGCTTAATTGTCAAACCATGGAACAGTCTCAGTCGTTAGTGGAAACTATACACTGTCTCCAAAACGAGCAAATAGCAATCATCAAACAGCTGTCTCATTTCATGTTCATCTTCCACGCGGGAAACTGTCACAATTTGGAATTCCTGAATCGAGTCTATCGATCATGCAAAACAGGTTACAGGTCGTTGATTCCTACTCTCAAAATTTTAAAATCATTCATTAACGATTCCAAGCCACCAGAACGCATATCCATGGAGCAGCGAGCTATCCTGCGCAGTATATTCCATCATTCCTACCAAATTACACCACAATTTATTGCATTCATCTCCAAGCCCAAACGAGATATCAGCTTCATTGCGCACACCGCCATAAAGCGGTCCAGGATCTCCACAGGAGATCTCATATAGATCTCTCTCTCTCTCTCTCACTCAGCATAGATATCCATTATCCAGCACAAAGTTTTGCCCCGTAATACTTTCCGTCTCAATGATCATCAACACAGCTTTAACTATATCCCCTACAGGGACGCCATTCTTGCCTAGTGCTGTATCGAAATGCAACCCTTTACCCATAGCCGTCTCAGTAACAAGCCCTGGAGAAACGCAATTGACACGTATGTCTTTCGACCCAAGCTCTCTCGCTAATGACTTGGTAAATCCTAAAAGCCCTGCCTTTGTAGCTGCATACACAGTGGATCCCTTTACGCCCTTCATGCCAACGACTGATGATATATTTGTGACAGAGGATGGCCTATTGGCTAGTAACGAACGTATGAGCAACTGCGTCAGAACTATAGGTCCCGTGAGATTCGTCGCCATGATCCTCTCAATATCGTCCAGCCTGGTCGAGTGGAGCAGTGACGTCTGTGCCATTCCAGCCGCATTGACAAGGATGCTCACTTTCTTGACTTGGGGCTAATCAGACCATTAGTTTCGAATGCTGACACCGATGTCTCGATGGTGTTACTCACGGAGGCCCTGAGGCATTGCTGGATCTCACCGACATTCCTCAAGTCGCAAGGAATGTACGAGTGGTTCTGGTCGCTCGTAGTGGTCAGACTCGCAACGTTCTGTTCCAGAAGGCTTCTGTCTCTGGCCAATAACACAACGTTGACACCTCTGTCTGAGAGGCTTTTCGCTATGGCAAGCCCGATTCCTCGGGACGCACCGGTGACCAACGCTGTCCTGCCAAGGAGCTTCGAGCATTGCGAGTGATATCCTCGTATTGGCATTGGAAAGTTGGTTGTTCAGAGAGGAGTTGTGTCCGGTAACATATATAGATATATCTTTTGTTGACAATTGACAATCTCTTTTTGCAACGATATAAATCTCAAAATGGTCTGGCCTTTCCATAAAGCAGCTCAAGCTACTGACGAAGCTTCAACTGAAAGGATACGCGAGGCCCAAATCGTGTCTGAGCTACCTTCGGATCTCCAGGACTACTACAATCTAAAGACCCGTGAACAGTTCAAATTCCACGATGACTCTGAGGACCCTTCGTTCGAACAATGGAGACAAGGACTGACTCCCAAGGAGGTGGCATTCACAAACTGCGCCGAGGTACAGGCTGCGTTCATGGATTGTCTCCAACATGGGAAGTTTACTGAAAAATGGACCGGTTGTAATGACTGGAGTCAAAAGGTACAGAGGTGTCTCAAGATGCAAACGGTCCTATTGTCCAAGTTGGGACTCTCATCTGCTCATAGTGTTAAGAAGTATCAAGAAATCATGGCTACTGCAGACTTTCTGTGCACTAAATGGCTGGACAAGTACGACGATACTAAACCGTTGAGCCAAGAGTTTCTCAATGAAGTTTACGATAAGAGAGACACAATATGGTCTAAGTGAGTCCTTCCACCCGGCACTTGCCTTCGTTAATTATCACATTATTTATTCCACCTTATATTTATTACGTTCCGAATCCACTACTTCTTTAAGTTGCTTCCATATTACTAGTTTTTCCTCGTAGGTAATCCTCACAAGACCAGACGTAGACGGTACCACGAAGCATTTGGAATGGAAGACACTCTGATCTTGTAACCCCCAGGAGAATTTTTCCTGTTTGATCTTCAAACTCTTAGCCACAGCTTCCCAAATGCCCTTACCAACAAGGCATATCACCTTTGGTTTGAACTCATTGATGGTATCCACGAGCCTTGGAACGTTAGCTTTCATCTCCGAGGCTGGTATCTCCTCAATACCCTTTGTAGGACGCATCACAAGCTCTGTGAAACCGATACCGAACCTGTGTCTCATGGATTCATCATCCTCGTAGGTCAACTTTGTATCAACGATCTTTGAGTCGTAAATCAGTTTCCAGAAGGAATTGGAGTGATGTGCAAACCGATGACCAACTTGAGCAGACTTCAGGCCTCGGGTTGAAACCTATAAAGACCAAGTCCAAGTCATGATCAAGAAGATCCGGCAGTGGGTTCAGATGTCTATATGTCAACTCTGATTCATGAAACCTGTAAGCTCTTGCTCTTTTCTTCAAAACTTTGGGCTCATCTTCCGAGTTCAGCTCTTCCCTATAGGCAAACCTCTCTGTGAGATTCCTGAAGTCAGCCATAAAGAGGATATAAAGGCTCTTCTGAGTATGAAAACAGCAACAAAGAGAGAGTTGAGTGGAGTACCAAAGCCTGATCACGTGCCTCCCTGCAAATCACGAGACTTCCCAATTAGGAAATCTAATTAGCTGCGTCCCTTTTGACGCGTAAAATTAACTTAAAATTTGTTTCGCGTTTCTCTTTTGTTTTATTTCATTCTCTCCCATCTCCCATCAAACCCACAGATAACCACCAGCCAGCAATAATGGAGGAGCCCATTGATGCTATGGATGCCGTCTTTGGCGATCGTGTTCGTCGTTTCAACGAGTTTTTGGACAACGAAGACGGGCCAACTGACTACAGGGAACAAATTAGAAGACTCCTCTATAAAGGTGAAAGACGTTTGACAGTCTCAATTGACGAAGTGAGAGATTTTGACCAATCTTTATGGAGTGGGCTGCTCAACTCCCCTGCTGAATTCCTCCCAGCTTTTGAACGAGCACTTAGAGATGATGTTAACTCTATTTATGATCCTAACAATCAAGCTTTTAAAGAAATTTCAGAGCAGGATCTATTCCACCTTGCATTCAAAGGTGCATTTGGTCATTTTTCCGTATCTCCAAGAACTATAAGATCGACACATTTGTCCAAGATGATTCAGGTGGAAGGTATTGTCACTCGTGCTTCGCTAGTTCGCCCAAAAGTATTGAGATCCGTGCACTATAGTGAGCACTCTGGTAGATTTCACGCAAGAGAGTTTGCTGACCAAACAACTTCATTTAATCCAATCAGTACCCCACCAGTATACCCTACTGAAGATCCAGACGGGTATAAACTCACCACAGAATACGGGTATTCCACTTATAAAGACCATCAAACAATCACCATTCAAGAAATGCCAGAGAGAGCACCTGCAGGACAGTTACCAAGATCCCTCGAAATCGTACTTGGTGATGATTTGGTTGATACCGCTAAACCAGGTGATAGGGTTCAAATCGTTGGGGTTTATAGATCCTTGGGTGGAGGTGCTAATAACGCATCTACATTTCATACAATAGTGTTGGCAAATTCTGTTTATCCCCTTCATGCAAGATCTTCAGGTGTCTCAGCTAAGGAGATACTCACTGAAACTGATGTTGAAAATATCAATAAACTTTCAAAAAACAAAAACGTTTTCAACATATTGTCTCAATCCCTTGCCCCATCGATATATGGACATGAAGATATTAAAAAAGCTGTCTTATTGATGCTTCTCGGTGGTGTTGAAAAGAACTTGGACAATGGATCTCATTTGAGAGGTGATATTAACATCCTCATGGTTGGTGACCCATCGACTGCAAAGTCACAAATATTAAGATTTGTCCTTAACACAGCCTCCTTGGCTATTGCAACCACAGGTAGAGGCTCCTCCGGTGTGGGGTTGACAGCTGCTGTGACACAGGACAAAGAGACTGGTGAAAGAAGGCTCGAGGCTGGTGCAATGGTGTTGGCTGATCGAGGTATTGTATGTATTGATGAGTTCGACAAGATGTCTGACGTGGATAGAGTCGCCATTCATGAAGTTATGGAACAACAAACAGTCACAATTGCTAAGGCTGGTATCCATACCTCTTTAAACGCACGGTGCTCGGTGATTGCAGCTGCCAATCCTGCTTTCGGTCAATACGATGTTCACAAGGATCCACATCAAAACATCCTACTACCGGATTCCCTTTTGTCCCGTTTCGATTTGTTATTCATCGTGACAGATGATGTACAAGTTAGTAAAGACCGTGCAATATCGGAACATATCTTGAGAACTCACAGATACGTCCCACCAGGATACGCTGAAGGTGAACCGGTTAGAGAGGCTTCAGGTATTTCCCTAGCTGCAGGTAATGAAACATTAGAGGAGGACGGTACAACAGAGGATAACGAACAACCAATGTATCAAAAATTCAACCCGCTTCTTCACGCAGGCGCTCTAGCATCAGCACAAAAGGAAGCTGGTGAAAATGTTAGAGCATCTGTGAAAAAGCCAAAGATATTATCGATTCCATTTTTGAGAAAATATATCCAATATGCAAAATCTCGTGTTGAACCAGTTTTAACTAAAGCTGCATGTGATAAAATTGTCGAAATATACTCCAGCTTGAGAAATACCCCAGGTAATGGCAAACACACCTCGCCGATCACTGCGCGTACTTTGGAAACGCTGATTCGTCTCTCCACTGCCCATGCCAAAGTCAGATTGAGTAAAACTGTGACTATTCGTGATACTAAAGTCGCTGAGGATCTACTGAAATTTGCACTCTTCAAAGAGGTTGCCAAGAACAAAAAAACGAAGAAACCTAGAACGCAAGATTTGGAAGATGAGGAAGATGAGGAAGACGAAGAAGACGAAGAAGACGAAGAAGACGAAGAAGATAACGAACCTGCTGTACCTACGCGTGTAACTAGAAACTCACAGCGAGCAGGACAAGCAGCTAGCTCATCATCTGTACCTGCCTCCTCTCAACACCGAGAAGAGGATTACGAGCCTGTTTTGGAAGAAGAGGACGATTCACAGTTGGAACAGGGAATTGCAACACAGTTGTCTGAAGTCCATATAGCAGAATCTCATCAACCGTTACAAGAACACGCGCTACCCGCTTCACAGGAAAACAAGCAGATTTCAAAGGATAGACTGAAGACATTGACCAAAGTGGTTGCTGAATTAATGCTCCAAGAAGAATTTCAGCATGAAGAAGGATTCTTCAAGGATTTGCTCTTTGAAGCTGTAAACAAAAAACTCCCGGCAGAGGAAAAATTCAGTAGTGCGGAATTTGAAACAGGTCTTGAAGACCTTAACGAACAGGGAAAGATCTTTATCACTGAAGAGGGAACATTGTACAATGTCCATTGAAGCAGAGCGTTGTAAGTTTGGGGGATATATGTTGGATGAATTTGTTTTAGTTTCTTTATTTTTAATAACTGTTTCTTTGTTCTCGGGATGATGTCCTGGTTCAGTTTTTCTGAGTGTGCTTAATGACTACAGATTGTAAAGATATAATCCAATATCGACTCTTCATTTCAAATCGTACATTTATTCATCATTCCCATTTGACTGCATGTTGCTGACCATTGAAGCCTCGAAGGGATTAGTAGTCAAATTCTGCATTGGTGTCACCAAACCACCAGTTGTAGGGATACTGACCAATGGCGTATTCATTTGAGGGATAGACATCACGGATGGAATAGAGCTGAGGATTGGTGCATTAGCAACAGATGCAGATTGAGGAGCTGCTGAGTTCAGTGAGGAGAAAGAGTCGTTTATCAATCGGTAGGAACTCACTTCAAGCATGATAGTAACGTCTTTCGTGGCCTTTGTCAAGCTTGCCAAAGATGGACGAGCCTCATGTAGGATTGCGGATTCGTTCATGATGGCCTTTGTAGATGCCAAAATAGTAATGATCGATTTTAGAAACAGGTTCACCTCATCATAGAACTTTTTCTTTTCCACAAGGTTGAATGACTTGAAATTCTGGCTCGCCAATTTGAGTTTTATTTTCTTGTTTAGATCCATCGAGACAACACATGTATTCGTCAGATCCTTAATCTTAGAAATGGAATTACTTGGTAGGTGATGATCCTCTGACTTGGCATTAGCAATGGCACTTTTAGATATTGCATCGTTCAACTCTCCATATACCTGATTGGAAGATTGGAGAACGTTATGCAGTGACTCATAAAGTCTCTCATCCACTTCACTGTATTCGTTAAGCTGCTGTTGGGTGATTGTGGTCGTAGAAGTATAATCAGGAATTCTAAGCGGTGGCAGCTGAGACGGTTTGGAGTTTGCTGTTAAAGACTCCTTCCGACTTGTAGAGTCTGGTGATAAAATCTTGTATGCATTGTAAACTTCTGAGTAGCACATGAAAATACAGACTAGCAGCATCCTGATAAAGCACACATCAGCATTATTTGAATAAGCCGATAAATGTGTTGATAATGTATCAATCATCTTCTTGAACACAGTCACTGTTTGAATGACGGCATTCAAAATTTCATCGATGGAGACTACTCCTTCATCATGACGGGCCTCGGCTCTTTCTAAACTTTCCACTAGGTGATCAATCATTTGCTTAGATGAATACAACTGTGATACCATTTCAACAATAACCTGCTTGTCAGAGCAGAAAGTGTTAAGCTTCTTCATGGTTGACTGAAATTCTGAAAACGCAAACAGGATTTTTCGTGATATATCCACTATTTTGAACTGTGGCAAGTTTAATCGAGTTTCAGGTAAAGTTGATAATCTTTTGAAATAGTCGTTTGATCTATGTTCTGGTATCGAATCCAATTTGTCAGGAGTACCTGGTGAGACGTGACCCGAAGCAAGATTTTGTGAGTTATTGCGAGTATGAGTGTGGAAATTGGGTTCATTGGGTTTCTGCTGAGGCACCATAGTTTCTTCCTCGCTATGTTCAGCAGGAGGAGGCAAAGTGCTTGTATACGATCTTTTTCTTTTCGAATCCAGTGAAGATGCCGCTTCACCTTCTTTTCCTGAGTCAGAAGTGATATCTTGATTTGGTCTCTTTATAATAAACCCCATCCTCTTGGCTGCTCTTGAGCTGACATAGCTCTCGGACGTACTCCTTGATCTTTCTAGACTCTTTGATAGCTGTGTTTGTTGTTGCTGATGCTGATGATGTTGTAAATTCAATTCGGAAACAGTTTGTAGTGGTGCAGGTCTTTCTTCTTGTTCCTCTTGTACATCGTTATATGTGAGCAAAAAAGTCTTAACTTCCTGTAACCATTCTTGAGAGTGTTGTTTGTATGGGATGTTACTTAAAAAGGTTTTGATATAAGGCCTTAGCGGGTTGTTCTCCAGCTCCAAGATATTGAGATTCGTTATCGATAGGATACAAGTCGGTATTGTTTCAAACTTGTTGTTCTTTAGAGATAACACTTTCAGATTCCTCAGATTACCCAAATCCGATGGTAAATCAGTCAGGGAGTTGAAACTTATATCCAAAATCTCCAGATCCACCATCTTTGTTAAGATCTCCGGGAACTGTGAGAAATCATTATCGTGTATATCCAGATATCTTAACTTATTCAACCTGATGAAGTATTGCGGGAGTGTAGACAGGGCATTGTTCTGCAAGCTCAGGCGCTCAATAGAGTCTCTCACCAGTTCTATTGCCTCTGGAGGTAGCGACTGGATGCCCAGCCCTATCAGCTTCAGACCCCCTCGCTCGTCTTCGCTCTGCATCGAACGTGAGAGTTCCTCCGTTATGTGTTGCATCAACCTGATACGGTTCGTGCTCGGTTCCGCAGTCATGGCCTAAAGGATAAACCGACAGTTTCTATGGATTCTGGATGTAACTTGTGCAAGAACAAGAGTGCAAATCACGAGATAACTAGAAACACGAAGATCGAAAGATCTAAACGTCTTTGAAGCCTGAACAAAACACTCTTGAGATTATTTCCAGTCCAAAAGGGGTATGGTCACGAGCCCTTGGTTATGTAATACATTATGTAATCAAGACAAAGCGTAGGCTAACTTGAAGCAATATATTGACATGGATACTAAAGCAAATGATTCATCCGTGAGTCGATTAGATATAGGTATATAACTCTATATAGTTGGACATTAGCTAACTAAAAATTAGGCATTTTTTTGTAAAGAGTCTTGACTCTAGCAATAGCTTGAACACCGAACGACTAACAACCAAAAACCAAGAAAAAACCCAAATAGAAAAGTGAATGTATGGGGAGATTATATATATATATAACTGATGCTTTCGTGACAACTTGAATCATTATTGAAATTGGTAAGATGAACTGACACCATGTGAAGGGACATAGCACAACTGCAACTGCTGATATTTTTCAGAACTCTTGTGGTAATACAACCCACTGATATCACCAGTGATTTGATCAAAGCTAATGTAATAAAAGCCTGCAAATGAAGCACCCTCTATATCATCAACTTTCGAGTCTGGAACCAAAAACTTTTCTTTCCATCTCATGTATATGTTTTGATGCTGAAGGTAATTGTCATGGACATATCTTTTATCAAGGATTTTTTTGACAGGTAGTTGAGTCTTCCAATTGACAAACTTTGCCCAGTGTTGGATATCAATCTCCTCTGTAGCTCCCCATGATTTATCCTCTGTGAAAAACGAATAGTCTTTTGAGATGATCTCAGCTTCGAAGAAAGTGATGATTTCAGGGTGTGATTCTGTTAACCCGAGTATTTTCAAGTATCCACATAAATATGATCTGCTAAGGTCGACAGCCTTCAACTCAACTTTAACTTCATATGTGGACCTTCCCGATTGTTGCGATCCAACAAATACAGACCCAGGCCTCAATATGGAACTAGTTGAAGGTTTAATCTGATTCTTGATGAAGAAGTCCGTAAAAGTGTGTGAAGCATGATTTTTGCTTGGCGAGGTATTACACTCCGTAGACGATGATGTGTTCTCCACTGATTCATTGGATGTGATGAGTGAGAGAGAGTTTAGCGACGCTGATGACGATGTATTTGATGACAGGGAAAGCACCCTGCTGTATGAAGGGTTTTTGGCTGAATCTATGTGCTGCTTGAGTTCCTGGTCTTGCTTGACAACGCGGTCAAGAACTTCGTGCGCAGGCATTTGAGTAAGTGGATATGGGGATCTGCGTGTATCTGAGCAATAGAGAGATTCTTTCAATCTTGTTGATGCAAAATGGAAAAACAACCTTCTTTTCCTTTTTCCAGACTTCTCTCGTTTCTTTTTTCTGGATGTGTCACGTTGTGATTTTGTTGTCTTTTCTTTTTCAAGGGTTTTTGATTAGGTAAGCATACCGCGAACACGTTGTGTGATTTTGAAATTCTATTGGGCAGGGTAACACATGTCAAATGTCACGAGTTCCTCACTTTATAAGCGTCTTCGTAATCGTGTCGTCAGTTTCTAGTCAATGGATGGATACCGCCGACTCGATGGATGCTAACATTGATAAGATAGCGTGCGCCCCGCCTGATTGGTCATCGGAGCAAGAGAAAGTAAGTGCTTTGCTTCAACCACCACCACCCATCACCGGCAACTCTCATTAACGCTTATTTCCTAAGCTCATCACGGGACCTTACACATATCTTGCCCAGACAAAGGGTAAGAACATGCGTACAGAGTTGATCAGACTCTTCAACACAGTGCTGAGAATCCCTGAAGATAAATTATTGAAGATATCCTCCATCATAGAAATGCTGCATACGGCATCGCTGCTTATTGATGATATCGAAGATGGATCAAATCAAAGAAGAGGCAAGCCGACAGCTCATCTCATATATGGCGCTCCCTATGTCATCAATTCATCAAACTATATGTACTTCAAGGCGCTTCAGGAATTAGTAACCCTGGGGAATGACCAATGTATTACCTCGTTCAACGAGGAACTGATAAATTTACACAGAGGGCAGAGCTTGGATCTATATTGGAGAGAAAACTTGGTGGTACCCACTGAGGAGGAGTACTTCTCCATGGTGAAGAATAGTAAGTCGTTTTCATTACACTTGATTGGACTTTACCAGTAAGAAAGCTAACAATATTCTTTTTTCAAAAAGAAACAGGAGGGTTGTTCCGGTTAGCAGTGAGGCTTATGGAAAGTTTTAGCACTTTTCATGAACACGGAACTCTTGTTCCCTTGGCTAACATCCTTGGCGTAATCTATCAGATCAAGGATGACTATCTTAATCTGAAAGGCAAAGAACTTCAGAAGAACAAAGGCTTCTGTGAAGATATCTCTGAAGGCAAATTCTCATTCCCCATCATACATTCATTAAGGGCTAATGTTCACGATCGCACCCTTATGGGTATTCTCAAGCAACGAACTGACAATGAGGAGATCAAGCTCTACGCCCTGCAGTATTTGGAGAAGACGGACAGTTTCAACTACACGCTTGCATCGATACAGAAACTTCGAGACTACGCATTAGAGCACATCTCAAACTTATCATCCCAGTGCTCAAACAACGAGGGACACGACATTGCACTCGAGTTTGACAAGTTTTACCCGGCAATCAGCGAGTTGTGCCAAGTTTAAAGCGTTTGAAGTCACATGCTAATCAGAGTTCAGTTCGCGAACATGTCCTATAAATCGGTATATATTTTTTACGTTGCCTCTTCACCAATGAAAATCTTCAGGCTCACACTGTTCCACTCTGTACTTTTTCAGCAGTACTTCGAAGCAATTGATCTCATTGGTGGTTGTCTCCCGGGAGCTCTCAGCCACGATCTTCATTCCTTGCTCAACGAAATTGGCTTTCGAGCTTTAATCAACTTTTTGCAATTACATTCTTCTTCAACGTTCCATATCACCAAGGGGCCAGCAACTGTCAACAATATTCCAGCAATTCGTAACTAATTACACTTAATAAACCAATGGCAAAGAAGACGAAACAGATACACTCCAAGGAGTCTCCGAAGGATACCCCAACGGTTGCTTCTAAGGGTTCAACCAATAATGAAACAAGTGCATCGGTATCAAGTAAATCCACCGAGCTGGAGAAGAAGAAGCAGGATTTTAAAGTTAGAGCTATCTGGACAGTGGTGATGATTTTGGGGTTTGTTGTTGTTATTTGTATGGGTCATATATGGACTGTTCTCTTAATCTTTGCCTGTCAGATTCTGACTTTCAAAGAATGCATAGCGGTGACGTCGCAACCTTCCAAAGAGAAGAACTTGAGATTGACAAAATCTCTCAATTGGTACCTCCTATTTACCACTATTTATTACCTTGATGGTGATTCAGTCATTACTAATTTCAATCATCTCATTTTCACCAATCAATTTTTGTCACCATTGGCTACACATCATAAATTTATAAGTTACTGGTTGTACATTTTAGGGTTAGTCTTCTTTGTTGCAACATTGCAAAAGGGTCATTTGAAATTTCAATTTGCACAACTCTGTATTACACACATGGTGCTTCTCCTTGTTGTCTTCCAAGCTCACTTGATCATAAACAATATCTTTAACGGGATGATTTGGTTCTTGATGCCAGTATTGATGGTTATCACAAACGATATTTTTGCCTATTTATGTGGTATCACATTTGGAAGAACTCAACTGATTGCGATTTCTCCAAAGAAGACCGTGGAAGGATTTGTTGGAGCATGGATTTTCACATCAATTGCTGGCATTATTTTGGCCAAGGTTTTATCACAGTATGATTATCTTGTCTGTCCCGTCAATGATCTTAGAGAGAATATTTTCTCGCATGTATCATGTGAACGGAACCCAATTTTCTTACCACAGGAGTTCAGAATCCCACCAATCATTGCAGAGAATTTAGGTTATGACAAACTTACCATCAAGCCAATATATTTCCACTCTTTGAATCTGGCATCTTTTGCATCTTTAATCGCCCCATTCGGTGGGTTCTTTGCCAGTGGGTTGAAGAGAACGTTCAAGGTTAAAGACTTCGGACACACTATCCCGGGTCATGGTGGTATCACGGATCGAATTGATTGTCAGTTCATGATGGGATCGTTTGCCTATTTGTATTATGAAACATTTTTGAGTACCAACAGATTCCACGTTGGATCGGTGTTACAACTCATCGTGACCAATTTGGAACCAAAGGACATTGTCGAGCTAGTCAAGAAGCTGCATCTGTACCTGTACAACTTGGGTGTGTTTGATGAGAAGACCTACACCAAGCTTCAACAACTTGTGTAATACTAGTGGTATAGAACGTCTATAGTAATAAACTCCATCCTGTACGAGCACACCTCCCCTTATCTCCGCCGTAAACTCCGCCAATGTGTGTCCGCTACCGGAACAAGAGGGTTGCGTGGCCCGACCAAAGACTTTATAATTTGTCATCAAAGCAAGGTCCATTAAGAATTTACTAGTGTCTTTTGATATTTCTCTCCATTACAGCACACCGTTGGAAGGAAGCAGCGAGGATGACGGACCTTTACACAAAGAGACAGCTGAGCCAAGTGCTTGAGTCGTCAGGCTCGCCGGCGCCAAAGAGACAAGAGCACGACAGCTCGAGCTCGACCTCCTCCAAAAAGAGCGGCAAACCAGGCCGCAAGCCTATAGAGACTGAGCCTTCCAATAAGAGAACCGCTCAGAACAGAGCTGCCCAGAGAGCTTTCAGAGAGCGTAAGGAGAGAAAAATGAAGGAACTCGAGGAGAAAATCAAGATCCTGGAGGATGAGAAGAAGTCTGCTAATACGGAATCTGAGTTTTTGAGGTTGCAGGTACAGATGCTTTTGTCCGAATTGGCCAAGCACAGAGGAACTACTGATGTTAGTGACTTGAACTTGCCAACCGTCAAGAAGCCGAACGTGACAGAGACACCTTCTTCGAGTGATATTTCGAGCACCTTTTCATCCACTGGTTCGGAGACTACCCTCAAATCCTTATCTGATATCGTCAATGGAGACGATGCCGGTAGCAAGACCGAGTTTGGGTTTGAATTTCCATGGAGTCGTAAGAGCTCTTTCCAGTTGAATTCTACAAAGAGCCCAGGACTACAGTCGCAGGCTTCGAATAATAACATCCCAGCTTTGGCTTCAGATGCTTCAACGACAACCTCTTCATCGGAATCGTCGCCCTTTGAGCTATACAACAACGAAGAGCAACGAGACTTGCCTCTGTTCAACAAGGTTAAGGATAAAACAAATCATCAAGAGTTTCATTTCGATGATCATTTTGATGAGGGAGTTAGTCAGTTTTGCAACGAATTGAATTCCGCTTGTGGTACTAAGGATTGTCCTGTGCCAAAGTCGAAAGGTCAAGCTCTATCGCCGGATTATGCCCAAAGGAAGATGACTGTTGATGATCCTTTGTCTTTTATCAATGATTCTCAATTAGATTATTCCTTTGGTGCATTCGATCCATCACTAGCATTTGCCGATGACAATAATCTCAATGATTTATTTGATGAACCAAGAGAAGAAGAGGATCCACTAGCTTCACTCACTACTGAAGAATCACTTTATGATCCATTTGGGTTGTTCAACAATGGCAAAATTGTGGAGACGAATAAGAATCAACAAACATTCAACTCGGATTCGCTATTCGGTAGCTCGGGTTCTCAGGTGGAGGTTGCTGCCGAGAATGAGAGCGAGGTTGTACCATCTACAGATAGTCGTCTTATGAAATGTACTGAGATATGGGATAGAATCACATCTCATCCAAAGTATGCTGATATCGACATTGATGGATTATGCGTTGAATTGAGGGCAAAGGCCAAGTGCTCTGAAAAGGGTGTTGTTATTGATTTTGCAGATGTTAACAAAGTTATAATGAGTAGCTTGGGTGGCAAGTGAACTCAAATATATAACAGATGGTTTTATGAGATTACGAGATTTCTTTTTGGTTTATTTTTTTTTATTTTTTTCATACTTGTCTTGGAACTGGGGTGGATTTCATATAATCAGTTGACGATTCAGCTAGAGGACTCTTTCAGTTTTGTTTCTCTACAGCTTTATCAAACACGGCACAACGTCAAATATATATATATATATATATATAAATATCAATGGCCGGCTATTTTTTGAAGTGTGGAAAAGTATTGATCAACAGCTCGTTAATTCATGCTACTCAACGTTGATGTACACTCTATTGAACCCAACCAGGTTGAGTCTGTTCAATAGGTTGAAAACTGCCAGCAACAACTTATTACTAAAGCCCTGAGTCTTTCCTTGAGTATTGATATCGATACCGTTCTTATACTTTATAAATTGGAGTACAATCAGTACGACGCAAAGATCCACAGCAACCCTTTTGACGAAACTTGCAGCAAACTTGAGAATGAACTTTGCTATTTTCTTAACATCTTCCCAGTCCTTTTTATCCTTCTCAACGCGGACTTTCTCGAGTTCTTGATTAACTCTTTTCAAAGCACCAGAGACTTCCCTTTTCAATAGAGCAACCTCTTTCAATTCGCTCCGTACTTCATCATATCCAAACATCGAGCCATACACAGAACCATACGTCGTACTCATCCTTGGTGTCATTGGCGGTGAAGGTGTAGGTTCCACATCCCTTATTTGATCCCAGAGATATTCCAACTCTGAGAGTAATTCCCTTGCCTCATGAGTACCAGAGGCGTATGTTTTCATAGTCTCAATAAGAAATGAGATATATCGACGCTTGGCCTCTGTTTTGGACAGTCCTTCTTCTCCCTTCCAGGCATCCCTTTCTCCCCCGATTAGTCAAGAACCACCAACAAAGAGAGTCAGAAGTACTCACCATTTACGTCTAGCATTTTCATCTTCAGGTCTCGTTCCCGTGGGTCTCTCCATGATTCCTTCCACGTTTCCCTCTAATGGCAATAGTTAGTATAAATAGTGGTCAAACTGGTCCCGGTGAGACTGCATACCTGTCGCCTGTTTGTATAATCCATATAGTCTTATCCGGCTCTCAAGAGGTGGACGCGGTAATGAGCCATATCCTGTCCTTGTGGAGAGAGCTCTAATCGTGGAGATGGCCTTGACGAATACGCGATCTTGGTGATGGTGAGTATAAAAGCTTTGCAAAGCGGAAGGAGGAGTGTCATACCTATTGAGTCTGACATTGACAGTGGTGGGACTAGTGAGGGTTTAACAAGGGTAGGACCAATGTTTTGATTTGCTTTCGGAGATGTTGTTTTAGATCCGACGGTGTAAAGCAAAAAAAATTACTATGGGGATCTGAAATCAAATCTACAATACTTGGGAAAGAATAGCCAAATGAGGGTTGATCATGTTTGTTGTTTCTGTGTCCTTGTGGTGTTCCATTGTGATCTGTTTGCATCGAATTAAAACCAATATAACCATCAGCAAAGCAGTGCTATGATCGGTTATCTTGATGAGTAAAAAATGGCAAAATTTACTCTTGTTTGCACCAAAATAGGAACTTAGTATGGTCAAGACTTTCAATGAAGCTTGAACTAAGCACCAGAGTGTTGGCAAACTGTACTATAAAATAAACAGAAACAGATCATCACATGGAACAAAGGCAAAAACACACAACACACAAACAAACACTCTTTTTAGTCAATTCCTCCTCTCTTTCTCAACTTACACGAATAAATGACGTGAAAAACGAAACCCCGATTCTTAATCTCAATATACAACATAATTAAAATTAACACACATGTTCTCTTTTGACCATCATCCGTTTAGTTTTCTGGGATGTCGATTTCACCAGCGTTGATAGCCTCAATGATGTCATGTGGGTTCTTGAAGTTGACTCTGCACCCAACGGATTGAGCAGTACCCAAAATCTCCTTTGTAACAGAAGCCAAGTTCTTACCAAAGGACTTGTCTCTCATTTGTCTGGCAATTTCAATCACATCGTCTAATTGCAAGTTACCATTGTGCTTAACGTTCTTCTCCTTCTTTCTGTCTCTTGGTGGTTCCTTCAAAGCGGTGATCACCAAAGAAGAAGCAGATGGAACAACAGAGGCAACAGCTTGTCTGTTCTGGATTCTAAGTTGGACAGTCACTCTGATACCTTTGAATTTTGTGGTAGCCTTAGCGATATCTTCACCAACCTTCTTTGGAGACAAACCCAATGGACCAATCTTTGGAGCCAAAGCGGCAGAGGCACCAACTTCACCACCAGTGGCTCTCAAGTAGATGTACTTAACTTCATTTGGATCGAATTTTGGAGGCATCTTTGGTTATTTGATAACTTGGTGAAGAGCTTTCTATGAAAAGAGAGTCCAAAGTTTTTTTTTTCCTCTATTCTTTGCCAATTTGGAGAAGATTTCGAGGAAATTTTGGCTGGGCGTGGCCGTTACCAGATTTTGAAATCCCTTTTCTATTGATTATGTAATACATCTTCGCTTTCATTTCCAAAATTTGCGTTGCATTTTTTAGCTGGCTAATGCTAGTGGTGTTCGGGTTTGTTATTAGGGCTTCCTGTGGTGCTACTACACGTGATCAAGAGTAATAGGGCTCGGTGACAGAGGAGGAGGGTAGCATAGCAGATTTTATTATATTAGCAGCTATTTCGACTCCTGTTTGATAACGGGGAAGTATCGATGGAAGTTGTCCGTATCGACAATGACTTTCCCCGTTCCAACTTCCTTGCCAAGGCTTAGAACCACACCAATACATGATCTTTGTAGCTCCTTGTACCATTTTAGCCAATCATTAGTGCATATGTTATAACCAACGCTTTCATCATGTGTGTTTGCGGACTCAATAATGACTTTGGTATTGGTCATGAACGTTTCTTTGAGCTTGTTAACCTGTTCTTGTGAAGAGGTGTTTTGATAATGTTTGAGTTCACGTTGGTACTCGATATATGGTGGAGGAGAGGGCACTCCGACAGTGGAAAAGGGCTTCATTCGTAGCTTATACAGGATTTCAGGGTCTTTTATGAATGGGAAATCTGGAACTGTAAGCAATCCATGTGAAATGTATCTTTCAAGTTGAATGATTTGAAGTTGACACAAAGCATGAATCACTTTGTATTTGATAACAAGTTTCTGCAAATAAATCAGTGTCTTCTCCAGCAAGGGAAGCTCATGTTGTTGTTTTGCTTGCATCTTCAACTTGTATCTCTCCTTCTGTTCACCTTTTTTCTTCTTCAAGTTCTTGTTCATATTCTTTATCTTGCCAATTTTATACTCATTGAACTTGATCACCCTATCTAACAATGCGAAAAGGTGCTCGAGTAAGTAGTTGGCATACCAATACATCTCATGGAATTCCCAAAGGTTATAAAGCTCAAGCTCGAACCCCCTCAATACAACTTGAAGCATAATATCAACCTTCATGTAATATAACCACGAAGTTATAGGAAGAGCTGGAACATTTTCTCCATTATATTCAAATACATCTTGAATCTGGAAAACATCCTTAAAATTGAGCTCCAGTTCTTCGCTACTTGCCTGTAAGGTATCAAACAACACAATCACTCTGGATAGATGCTGTCTTTGACGACATGGGTTTTGGTTCAAGGCATTGAACCATTCGTAATAAGCGACGCTTATTTGTTCAATTGCTTCATTCAATTTTTGCTTCACCACTGCATTCTCGGTGTTCAAGGTCTCTGTGTCACAACAGTCAAATCTCATGAGCTCCTCTAGTAACAAGTCTTGAAACTGCTCCACTCCCAAAATGGTTCGATCATCACGGATGAGGAATAAAGGATATATGGCCCTTGCTAGGACGTGGTGTTCAGTGTTGGCAAAATTAAGAGCATGATTAACAATGTCGTGAGATGATTTCCTTTGTGAGATAGCCAAGATCTGTAATAAATCGTTTAAAAATTGAGAAAGAGATGTGTAGTCTTCTGACTTTGGGGAGAGAAGATCTCTTGTTGGGGATCTGTTATCTAATCTTTTTTGTATCCCCATGCTAAAGCACCCTGCGATAGGATCTAAGGAATTGAGATACTCTATATGGGCCCGCAATATATCTGTGCACGTCCTGAGAGAATCAATGGGTGAAGTATCGATGACAGCACCGGATTTGGCCACTTTGACAGTTAGATAGTACGGGATCTCGGTAAGTTTCTCCACAATCTTCAATATAGTCTGTAACAACATTGAATCTTTGTCGCCTGGAAATTTGTGTTGCAAATATGTCACCGACTCTTGGATTTCCTTAACAATGACATCAGATCCAACAAGTGATATCACGTTCAAGTTCATATTTTGAGTGTTGATATCTTCTTCTTCATACACAACTCCACCTTGAGCCAACGTGAGGCAGAGTCTAACGAAACACAACACGCCTAATATGACACTTCTCAAAACCTTGTTAACCAATTGATCATTGTGTGTACCTTGATTCTTCCCAAAGACACAACTCTCAATCCCTCTTTGAGGGTCTTTGTTATAATTCACCAATAGCGCCTCCACGTACTGGCAACTGAACACCGTGACGGTCAAACTTGAGTTGTTTAGCCAGACAAAGACGCTCCTCAGCACACAATCGCTCACCCATAAAACCTCTTGTAGGCTCCTCGGCTGCGTGCAGTCGAACTCCTCCTCTTCTGGCGAGAGCCTGATCAGCCCGGAATCGAGCTTGTCGTTGTTGATCTCCAGCGCGTGGGTTCCCTGGAACAGCGAGAACTGCGGACTCTTGACAACCACGTCGTGCTTCAGAGCCTGGGCCTTGGACACCAGGAGCCGTGTGATGTCGACGTATTCAGCCATTGTCTGCGGTTGGTCTGCGGTGGTCTGGCTTTAGGCGGGCGGGCGGCGGGACGGGCAGCCTAGGCTGGAGTTTTGGCGGGAAGGTTATGTCACCTAAATTTCAATTACCACTGTGTATCGAAATATCCCACGCTTCCCCACGCCCCACGCAAGAAATGCTCTCTCTACGCAGACTGCTGAGCACTTCGCAGCGTGTGCTCAAGAGCAGAACCCCGCTGGAAGAGTACGACAGGCTCGTGTCCATCGGCAAGTTGAAAGAGGACCCGTTCCAACGCAAGACGATCTCATCTCTGGGAGACCTCCACAGTCAGCTATGCCACTACCATCCTCCTAAAGTTGAGATCCCCGACGCAAACCACCTGAAACCCAAGACTGGCTTCCTATCCAAGCTATTCCACTCCAGGAAGCAGCAGGTGTTCACTAAAGAAGACTATGACAAGATCCCCAAGGGGATATATCTTTACGGTGATGTCGGTTGTGGGAAGACGATGCTAATGGACCTCTTTTATTCTACAGTGCCTAGCCACCTACATAAGAAGAGACTTCATTTCCACCAATTCATGCAAGGGCTTCACAAGAGACGGCATCAGTTGATTACGAAACATGGGGCACCAGATATAGATACAATTCCTATTCTCGCTGCTGAAATTGCACAAGAGGCCACTATTCTTTGCTTTGATGAATTCCAAGTCACAGACGTTGCAGATGCAATGCTTCTACGTCGTGTTATTGAAGCAACACTGGCACCAGATCATGGATTAGTCCTCTTCGCTACATCGAATAGAGCACCAGATGAACTTTACATCAATGGGATCCAAAGGGAATCTTTTATCCCTTGTATTGAACTCATAAAGGAAAGAACAGAGGTTATCTTTCTCGACTCTCCAACTGATTATAGAAAGATACCAAAACCTATCTCATCGGTGTATTGGTTCCCTAACCCAGGTGTTAGTTACCATTCCAAATCTTCACAGGCTGCTGCCAAAGAACATGTTGAATCTTGGTACAAATTCTTCTCACAGGGACATCCAGCTGAAAAAAACATTGAATTGACGATCTGGGGTAGGAAGTTAATTGTTCCGAAATCATCTCCTCCAAATGTTGCTCAGTTCACTTTCCAACAACTCTGTGGAGAACCATTGGCAGCTGGTGATTATCTTTCTCTTGCCTCAACTTTCAACGCTTTCATCGTGACAGATATCCCTTATCTATCGATTCAACGGAGAGATCTAGTGAGGAGATTCATCACTTTCTTAGATGCAGTCTATGACAACCATTGTAGGCTTTGTGTTACGGCAGTGGCACCTTTTGAAGATTTGTTTGTTGAACCGGAAGACATGAAGAATGATTACGAGTTGAAATCTAGTAATTCTGAGTCGGAAAATGAAGGAGATGATTCCATTGAGAATGATGAATTAGTTAAAACTCATGGATTTAGTAAAAAAATTGCTAAAAATGCTCAAATGTTTCAATTGGATGAAGAGAGATTCGCTTTTGCCAGAGCACTTTCAAGACTTTCACACATGTCCACTCAAGACTGGGTTGACAACAATGGATTAAAATGAAAAAAAAAATACAGACATTTGTTTTTTATGTAAAATGCAAATTCATATTAGAGATCTATATAGCACAATTATACATATTCAGATAGCCAAATCAATAGCATCAGGATTCTTTTCATCTGAATCGTGGACATTAGAGTTCGCTTTAGGCGCATCATCGGTCGACTTGACAAAACCTAAGCTCTCGGTATTGAAGTCAGCACCAAATTCGCTATTTGCCTGTCTTTTCCATCTCAACATCTCTTTATATGTTTCTTTATCACCGTGCTTCACTTCGAATTCGCTCCACCAATCCCATAGGACCTTGGATTTAGCAGGTGATTGTAAAAGGGCACCGTGTTGCAAAATTGCACGTACCCGAGCAAACTCGTGAAGTTCTTCTTCAGTTTCTGCAAACTTGATGACAAAGGGTAATGACTTGGCAGGCGGGAGAACTTCAATTGCTTTAGCGAAAACCGGTCTTGTTGATGTCAATCCGAAATTATCTTTTGTTTTCTGAATCAAAACCTCAAGAATTTCAGGTTTATTATCCATATTAACCTCATCAAACGCCCTTTCCAAGATTTTCAAACTTCTCGAAATTGAACCTTTATCCTCTTCAACTTTAGAATAAAGGATATATATGTCCTTACTTTGATCTGCAGGACAGTCTTCTAATGCATGATCAAAAAGATCTCTCAACCGCTCTAGGTTTAAGTCTCTTTTTATGGCTTTTGTTAGGTAGATGTTCCATATCTCAAACACCACGGGATACTTGAAGACACTAACGCCTCTTTCATAGATTTTAAAAGCCTCTTCAAACCTGTTATTATCCTCAAGAAAGTTTGCATAGTTTACCACTGTTAAAGGTGTAGCAATCTTCAATGCAAATACTTTATCATACACTTGACAAGTCTTTGCAATGTCACCAGAACTTTCAACAAGATCAAGGTAAAAACTCCACAGTTTGATACTCTTATGTACACGCTCCTGAACTGTACGAGTCTTATCGTTATAGTCTACTTTCCCATCACCACGTGTAGCAATCTCCATAACTTTGATCGCTGTTTCGAGATCGTCTTGTCTCAGTTCAAGTTCAGACCAATGAATCCATACATTAACTAATTCCTCTGGCGAGTTGTAAGGGACTTTAACAGCTTTATCCAAAATGGTTCTTGCTGTGTGCAAATCCCCATTTTCCTCATACAACTTTGAGTATTCGATCCAAAGTTTCGAAAGACCATCTGTAGCTTTTGAAGGGTCAATTGTAGTGATAGCCTGAACATAAGTTTGAATTATGTTGGTTAAATCATCCTTCGAATACAATGATGCCTTATGGAGCCAATTTTCAACATTATTTGGGGTTTGACGAATCTTGACATCATCAATCAAAAATTCTCTTGAATCCAGTAATCTCTCGAAATGTTCAATCTTGATCTCAAGCTCAGAGTTTAGTTTTGTTACATCTTCACCACTTGTTTCCCTTTCATTAATGGTTTTCATTAAATTTGTCACTAAACTTTCCTGGAATTCAGTGTATGCTTCATAAACCATAGTAAAATCACGTATTGTCATAACTTTTTGTAATCCCTCTTCGAAAATCTCAACAGTTTTTGCAAAATCTTTACGCTTGATGAAATAGGTTGCCAATTTAACGTATAGTTTCCCCTTTTGATCAGGGAATTTTGTCAAACCGCTTTTAATGAAATTTTCCACTATGGTATCATGTTTGAAATTGGGTCTCTTTACACTATTCAACAAGTCGAAGTACTCCAACCATAGATCCAGTGGTGATTTCCCCTGTTTTGATACGAATGCATCATCGTTAATGATTTTTTCAAACAAGTGCAAACTAGCTGTGATATCTCTAAACTCGATAAGTTTCTCCAATACAAGCTCAATTTCATCTGGATCATAGATCAAGTATCTCTGATAAATCCTGGAGCCCGTGACACCGCCAACGTCATCAGCAAACTCCAAGAACAAAGGCCAAATCATATGGTGTTGAGTCAATGGCAGCACCCGTAGCGCCTCGTTGAACTTGCGCCTTATCATCGTGACGTCTGTTTGTAAAAGTAGAAACCGTAGATATTTGACCCAGAGCCCTGGCATCTTTCTCAACAGCGCCATGGCCTTCTCAAACTCGTTGTTGACATTTGCGTACTGGCCAGCGTGCTCCACCGGGTTCAGCGGCGTGACTAGCTCTGCGTAGAGGTCCAGGTAGAGAGCCCAGAGCTTATAGCTTCGCTTGAGCCTGTAACACGCTCTTTGCAACACAAACAGCTTCTCCAGGGGCGCATCCTTGTGCCAATAGTAGCGCAGCCAGTGGTTCAGGTTGTCCGGCTCTTGCAGCAGCTGCTGCTCGTAGGCAACGTCGGAGTCGCCGATCAACTCCTCGAGCCGCTGCGCCATCTGTTGTTGGATATTTGGGTTTTGGAGCGAAATCAAAACTTGTTCGTGGGAAAGGGCTGTTTTTGAAACCCCGTTCCACTATCAACACTTTTCTTGGACAAAGGAGCAAGCCATGTCGTCTGCCAATCGGTGAGTTGTCTGAGTGTGTGTGCTGGAGCCATTCGTGTTTTACTAACGTTGCCGCGGGATTCAGAGAGGCCGTGTTCCCTACGCGTATGACGCTGGGGCTGATGAAGGGCAAGTTGAAAGGTGCGCAACAGGGTCATTCTCTGTTGAAGCGGAAGTCTGAGGCGCTGACCAAGCGGTTCAGGGACATCACGAAGCGTATCGATGACGCTAAGCGCAAGATGGGCCGGGTCATGCAGACGGCAGCGTTCTCGTTAGCTGAAGTGACATATGCCACGGGCGATAACATTGGGTATCAGGTCCAAGAGAGCGTCAAGAACGCAAGGTTCAAAGTGAGAGCGAGACAGGAGAACGTGAGCGGGGTGTATTTGCCACAGTTTGAAAAGTACATTGATGAGTCCATCAACGACTTCAAGCTCACAGGGTTGGGAAGAGGTGGTCAGCAGGTTCAAAGGGCCAAACAGGTTTATTCAAAAGCTGTGGAGACCCTTGTTGAATTGGCTTCTTTACAAACTGCCTTCATCATCCTGGATGAAGTTATCAAAGTCACCAATAGAAGAGTCAATGCCATTGAACACGTTATCATTCCTAGAACGGAGAACACGATTGCCTACATTATGAGTGAGCTCGATGAGCTGGAAAGGGAGGAGTTTTACAGATTGAAGAAAGTGCAAGAGAAGAAGGAGATCGCCACTGCCAAACAGGACGCTGAGATGAGGCAGAAACGACAGGCACAGGCACAGGCCAATGTCGATGAGATCAAGCAAGTGGAAGCCCTGGAAGCCAAAGCCGAGGGCATCGATTTGACTGCTGAGCAGGAAGATGATGTCATTTTTTAAGCGCTCGGGGCTCCCCTTTTCTATATAAACTTTAGCCAACTAAGTATTTCTCTCTCTCTCTCTCTTAAAGTAAGAAAACACACGCCGATGATCAACTTTGTCATTCCGTTGCTTGTCGTTTCAGTCCAGGGATTCCAAGTCTTGGACGTGTTGTCTCTTTTCAACGAGCCGAGCATCATAGTAACGTCCCCTGACTCTGCGCCCTTAAGTGTCAATGAATACCAGAAACTGCAATTGAAACGTGATGGCGTAAACTTCTTCGACATCACACACCACGAGTCCTGGTTCAGGTGGACCCAAGCGTCAAAGATCCATGTCCCTCAGTACAACTTTCCTACAAATGTGTCGCACTCAACAGAGGTCAATCGGGCTATCTCCCAAATCAAAATCGACAACCTTCACGAGAACCTCGCCATCTTCTCTGGCTTCTTCTCGAGGTATTACAAATCGGAGCATGGACTGGAGAGTGCCACTTGGCTGTTTGAGAAACTTGAATCGATAACGTTGAACTCCAAGGCAAATGTCACAGTGAGACAATTCCCACATAAATGGTCACAATTCTCCATCATTGTAAGAATTGAAGGATCTAAAACCCCTGACGATATCGTCGTCGTTGGTTGCCATCAAGATTCTGCCAATCTACTGTTTCCAAACTTGATGAAGGCCCCCGGGGCAGATGATGATGGGTCTGGAGTGACTACGAATTTAGAAGCGTTGAGGATCTTGATAGAGGATGGAATCCAGCCTGATAACACTTTGGAGTTCCATTTCTATTCCGCTGAAGAAGGCGGGCTTCTCGGCTCACTCGATATCTTTACAGATTACAAAGCCCGTGGCTTGAACGTGGTGTCGATGCTTCAACAAGACATGACTGGATACATCCAAAAGACGCTCGACAACGGCGAGGAGGAACATGTGGGAGTCATCACCGACAATGTCGATCAACGGCTGACGCAGTTTGTCAAGCTGATTGTGGATTCCTATTTGAGCATCCCATGGAGAGAAACAACGTGTGGCTACGCGTGTAGCGATCATGCTAGTGCCTTACAGAATGGGTACCCGTCTAGTTTTATCATTGAGAGTGACTTCAAGTATACAAACCCGTATATCCACTCCACTGGAGACACGCTCGATAGGCTGAGCTTCGAGCACATTGCTGAGTTTACCAAATTGGTGTTGGGCTATTCGTATGAGCTTGGACACCACAAATTTGAGACTGTTTAACTAAGCCATGTTGCAAATATTTACTCGTATAAATTTATGTAGCCAAAATACAAACATCAAAATGCGTGTAAGAGACCACAAAATCATAGAAAAGGATGTCCTGAGCAACTGGCTGTTGAAGGAGTTGATCAAGAATTACAAACCTGGTGTCCAAGTGCCTAACTTTGGAGGTGGTGAGCGTGTCGTTAAGCTATTGAAAGTACGGACATTGTTATCTTAAACCTCTTAAACCTCCCCCAATAACTAACCAACGCTACCAGTTTCTCAAGTTGAACAGTGATGGATCTTTACTTTGCTCGATCAGCGACTCAAATCATTCCATTTTGGCTGTGATTTCAACAAGGGCAATTGCTCAATTTGAACTCACCAATAGATGTAGAATCACGGAATACACTACAAATACCATCATCTTGATACGACAAGTTTCATTGCAATGGTATAATCAACATCGTTTCAAGCAATTGTGTGGTGATTTGACTCTTAACTATAAAAGCTTTATGTTTGGTGTACTCCATATCGATTCATTACACATTTTTGATCCTGATCAGACGCAAATCAACCTTGTACTCGAGTCTGTCTACCAAACGAAGCAATACAATAACGTGGTGAAACCGTTTCAATTTGCAGAGATTGATTCTTTATGACTATATACAGTTTTAGTTTCTCATATATCTACCAGCTTTACCTCTTGGTCTATCTCTCACTTTCATCGGATTGTTATGCTTGCCTCTTCTGGTCTTGTACCCCTTGGCTAATGTACCCCATGGGGACATGGAAAGCTTGTTGGATTTCGATTTACCTCTACCACCACCATGAGGATGATCACACTTATTCATGGCAACACCACGAACTTTTGGTCTAAACCCTCTGTACCTCGATCTTCCAGCTTTCCCCCATTTAGCGTGTTGATGATCTATATTGGAAACAATCCCCAACGTGGCACATGCATCCAAATGAACGTAACGATGTTCACCACTTTGTAATTTAACAACAGCTTTATTTTTATCTGGTAGCTTTTGCATTAAACGACCATATGTTCCTGCACTTCTGCAAAATTTGGCTTCACCACCTTTAGCTATACCGATAGCGTGAATCACGGCACCAATTGGTATCATACGTAATGGGAGACAGTTACCCTTTTGATTCGTTCTAGCACTTAAAATGGCAGGATCAATCTTCCCACCCATTTCATCCATTAAATCTTTTGGAATACCCTTTCTATAACTTTCAATGACATCACCAGCTCTTAAGCCATCACACGCTAAGATATAAGATATTTTCCCAGTTTCCAAATTCTTCATCAATGCGATATGTGCAGTTCTTGTAGGATCGTATTCAATTCTCAAAACTTTTTGCTTTCCTTGCTCCATTCTGTGGAAATCCAGTAGTCTGGCACGACGCTTATGACCACCACCTCTTGATCTAACCGTTATATGACCCGTATGATTCCGACCACCAGTGCCTCTTATAGCCACTGTCAAAGGTCTATAAGGGGATCCTTTCCAGAGATGCGGATGGACAGGTGCTCTGTACCATCTCTGGCCCGGGGACCGAGGCTTGAACTTCTTGATCTCCACCACTGTCTTTGCCAGCTTCTGCCGTCTCTTGATCAGCTCATCCTGTCTTTCCAGTGCGGTCATGTCAGCGTCCCTTGGTGGGATCGTCAAGAGGTTGGCCCTCGTTAGTAACCGCCCGCTTTCCGTGGCGGCGGTGGTGGTGGACGTGGCTGCCGCCGTGGCTGCCGCCGTGGAGTCCGACGACGCCCATCTCACAGAGAACCGGAGAGGCGCCACTCTTCTCACCAAGCCTTTGTACATCGTTCGCAGCCTCTGTGAATCACGAGCAGAAGCTCTCTCGTTGTTGGGCTTTCGGGCTTTTTTGCGCTATTCGATGAAAGGTCGGATCTCAGCGGACAGACCCCCGGGATATACCCCATATGGATATTTCCTCTTTCGGCTATAACGCTGCACCCCGCGGCCAATCAGATTTCAGAATCCTCTCAAAGGGGGTTTTTTCTTGAATTCTTTTGGCGGTGGACTTCAACAACCAAATCAACGTTTACATCAAGATTTGCCTCCAAACAATGGCTTCCAGACTCATCTTCAGACGTTCTTTGGCCACTGCTGCCAACGCCGTCAAGCCACCGGTGCAATTGTACGGTCTTGACGGTACTTATGCCTCGGCCTTGTACACGGCTGCTGCTAAGACGACTTCTATTGACTCTGCTGCCAAGTCTCTGGAATCACTAAAGGCCTTGGTCTCCAAGGATAAGAAAGTTGCTGCGGTTCTATCCAACCCTGCCCTGTCTGCTGATGACAGAGCCGTTGTCGTCGATGTCTTGGTCAAGCAAGTGTCCAATATCGATGCCTCTGTTGCCAATTTCTTGAAAGTGCTAGGCGAGAACAACAGATTGGATCTTTTAGAATCTATCTTCTCTCAATTCAAGACACTTACCGATGCTCATAGCGGGATTGTGCAAGCCACAGTCACGTCTGTCTCCCCATTGGATTCTAAGATTTTGAAAAGAATTGAACAAGCCGTTGGGAAATCAAAATTCGTTGGCTCTGGTAAGACACTCAAATTGGAGAACAAGATCGATCCAGAGATCAAAGGTGGATTAGTTGTCGAAGTTGCTGATAGAACTGTTGATTTGTCAATTGCATCCAAAATCGCCAAGTTGAACCAAGCTTTGAAAGAGGCTATTTAAACCGTTCTTTGCGTGGTGGTTAAGGGCCAAGAGCTTATGAAGAATCTTTGCTCTTCTGAACGTTTATGATGATCATCCTAAAAGAAATTCTTATTTAGACAACAATTGAAATTCTATAAAACAAAAAGATTTATCCTTGAGCCCCTCTGTAGAAAAAAAAAAAATGGAGGAGTTACTAACAACTTGGTTCAAAGCTCAGAGTCGTCTTATACAGGTTGTGGACGATGAAAATGATGATTATAAAGTGGCTATAAACAGATACATACGTACAAATCATTCGTATCTTATCGATAAAGCGAAGCAAGTCAAGAGTACTGCACCATTGATAACACATACTGGTCTTTCTCCAAGGAAGGCACACGAAATTACACAATTTGCCCATTATATCAGATCGCATATCACTGACTCTGTTGAGTTTATCATTGATGTAGGTTCTGGGCATTCATATCTTTCTCGTTATTTGACCCGATGGTTCAAAGTGATCTGTATCGAGACCGACGTTACAAGGGTTAAGATATCTCAAAAATTGGATCAAATACATGGAGTTGATACAAACATACTATATGCTCAAAGCCTTGATGATAGTTGCATAGAGAATTTTGTGCAATCGAGACAAAGAAGAAACAATGTTACCCCAGAGGGCATTTTGATCGGTTTAGATATATGTGGTGATCTCGGGAATACTTTACTAGAGAAGTTTGTACGAGGCGTTGGTTATTTGAAACTCAATTCGTGTTTCTTCGTTGGATGTTGTTTCCACAAAGTTACAAGACTGTTGACTGTTGAGAATCTGAACATCCCGCTGTTCATCTCTGAACAAGACCTTAGAGGTTTATCAGATGAGGAAATCATAACCAAATATACAAGGGAAAATAGTCAAGAATCATTTGCACTGTGGTGTTTCCAAAAGGGATACATGTCACAATTGATGGAGACTATTTACTGTCAAGATCGAGTGGATTATCTTCTTCAACATGGGTTCACTGATGCGCATTACGATGTTATTTTCAATTTCTCAATAAGCACGAGAAACATACTCATTACAACAACCAAATGATACCATTAAACAATCATAGACATTCACAAACCTATACAAAACAAAAATTGTTAGATATAGTTCAAGTCTCGGGTTCATATTAGGAGAACCTTAGAAAAAAAAAAAAAAAAAAAAAAAATTACACACCAAACCCACCATTAGCACCTCAAAATCGTAAAGAGACAAGAGATGAACCTCCATTATCTTTACAGCTTCCTATTCCTTAACCCCCTTTTTTTTTTTCTCATTTAACTTTTTTGTCCTCGACACCAACTTCAATCTTTGTATACAACTCCCTCTTTTTCTGTAATTTTGCTTGTTCACGATCATGTAAGAACTGTTTGTATTTCTCAATGGTGACCTTTTTCTGCTTTTCCCTATATGAATCCAGATCCTTATATCTCGTATTGTTTAAAATATCCCAAAATGTGAAGAAAGGTTGTGAGAAATTCGTCTTGATACCAAACTGTTGATGATGAATATCGTGATAGATCGAATTGTTTGGGAAGAAATATTGGAACGGATCAAGAGGTAGGGCGTATCCACAATGATCATCCACGGTTTTCAGTGTAGAAAAAGTGTATAGCACAAGTGATTCCCTTGGAGTGAGTCCAGTGACCATAGATGCAATCCCAGTGCCTACGGTGTCCAACAAAAATCCTTCCACAGGATCGTTATATAGGGCACCAAATGCATATGGGACATAGAGTCTATGGTGTCTTGAATGAAATCTGCGATAAAGAGTCTTGTTCATGTGCATCAAACGATGCAACCAATATTGCCAACTGTCAATGATAACAAAAGCCACCGCAATCTTCATCAGTGAAAACCCATAGTTGTATTGGAACCAAAGCAACCATTTAGGAATGAAGGGGAATTTTGTACAAAGTTTCCATACTTGATACTCTTCATCACCAGTGTACTGTATCTCGTCGAATCTTATGGCAACGAGTCCCACAAGGGTTTGGACGATGTGTTGTAGAATAACGTCTTTGAAGACATCCCATTTCGTGGCCTTGTTTCTGGACACCACTTCCTCTGGAGGATGAATCCTGTACTTCTCTGCAAGCTCATAGGTATCAATCACGTTGAAGAACAAGGAGTAACTCCAATAGGCAACGATAGGAGCAATCAGTGCGAGAATGTTGTCTGGGATGCCTTTGATCAACTCTGGTTTGAGAGACAGCTTATACGGTGGAGGTGCCAGTGTTGTTGAGTTCATGGTGTGGAATGAAGGCAAAACAAGCATGTAACGCGGTTCTTTTCAATAGCGACCGTTGGACCGAAAGACGTTGAGCCGAGAGACGTTGAGCCGAGAGAATGAATGAGAAATGAGAGAATCCTTCTGCTGTTGTATCCTCCCTCCCTCTGCGTTCTTCCCTTTATATGGATAAGATGCGCCGGAGTCGATGACCTTTGAAAGCTCGTGATTGTTTACCGCGTGTAAAGTTTCAACAAAAAGAAAAGGGAAATGTCCCAAAACGGAAATACAAAAAGAAACTCAAGAAAAGAATAGGGGCGAGCCCCAGCCCTCCCTCTGTCACGTGATTATCCATGTGACCTAGTCATGTGAGCACGTCCCCCCCTCCAGCATAAGTGGCGTGAGCGCGTCCACACGGCTTATGCAGCACACAGCGTTACTTGATGCAATTTTCACTTCAGCTACTAAAGCGCTAACAAGTATACAGCAGGCCAAGGATCCATATCACATGTCCAACCGTTTCCGTCCTGCCAAATGGCTCGTTAAAAACGGGTACGGACCTCAGGTGTTTCTGTTCAGAAACCTGGAGTCCGGACAGGTTTTATATTCTCAACTGCCCTCGTTCTCTGACTATCAGATAAAAGTACAATTCCAAAGACCAAACTGGCAAAATAGGAAACCTCACTTGAGACGCGACATATGGAGGATCATGGCAGTGGTAGATTTCAAAGACTATGAAGCCGCTGTCAAGGCATATGAAAGTCTTGTCCAATTGAGATCAATGAGAGATTTGACAATGAAAGATGTTGCAATGAGATATAGACCAAGAAATAAAGATGGCAACATTTGGTACTCTGCTCAGTTCAGACCTATATATACACAGGAAGCTGTTGCTGATTTGGCCACTGTTATCGAACACGTGCAGACCAAGGCTAGAATCCATTGGGAAGATGAATGGAGAAAGGGTGATTTGAGTAATTGGAATTTGGAACTGGTGGAGCATGAAACGATGGACAGAGTGGCACTACATACTCCAAAGGCATTATTAGAGGATTTGAAAGATAGGGCAAGAGCAGAATTTCAAAAATTGAGACAGCAAGAGGCTGCTACGAATCAGGTTGAAAAAAGTCCTGTTGAACAGTTTGTATAATTTCTCTCTCTCTCCCCCTCTGGGCTCGTTGTTGCATTTGTAAATAGTAAAGGGTCTTGTATACTATCTAAAGTTGAATGTAGCACGACATAATGGACATGTGTTGCCACCGCTTGATTTGAACCATTTGTACAAGCAACCAGCGTGGAACTTGTTTTTACAAGTAGAGCAAGTTTTCGATGGTAACGAGTTATCCTGATGCAAGATGGAGTAACAAATGGCACATTCTTCAAAACCTTTGAAATGGAAGCTCACATTTTTGAGGAAAAACTCCAATGATTCAGAAATCTCACCATTCTGAAGCGATACAATCCTTTGACATGCTAGTAACCATGCCTTCCATTGCGTCTCCTTGACACCAACTCTTTGCGGTCCAATCACTTCAACATTGGATAGAGGATAGCTCACAGGGACCTTGAATACAATCTCCAAATACTGTTCATCAATGAGATAAGTCGCTTTGATGTCATTTGTAATTCTGTTGATCTTTATAGTCAAATTTTCATTTTCAGCTGTCAACTTAGGAATTTTTGATTCGAAATTAGTTAGCTTGCTCTGAATTAAACCTGGTGAGATATATTTAGATGTAAACTGTTCCACCTTGGACTTGAATCCACGATCTTTGATGTTATTGAACCAATTCGAAGCCAAAGAACCTATGGAAACCAAGAGCGTATAGTAAATGTGGATAGATAGCAGCTTCACTTCTTCATTCAAATCACCAATATTGTTTTCAAACTCATAGTCGATGAACAGCCCATTTTCATTGGCAATCTTAGTAAGAAACTCCTTATCCTCAATGCTCGTAATGATGAGAGATATAAAATTCAAAAACCGCGTTATCAAGTCGTCATTCCCGGATTGTAATTGTTGGATGTACAGAGAACGAAGTTTCAATGTGATATCTTTGAAATTCCACAAGACTAAACTCCAACGCCATAGGTAATCAAGCAACCTCTCATCTTCTTCCTCATCTGTTGTCCCTTGGAATCCAGGCGCATTGATGATATCATCGATCAATGGCTGAGGGATCTTGAATCTATCGAGATCATCACCATCTTTGGATAATTCAAATTCTATCACAGAATCCTGTTGCTTGAACAAAATCACTTTTTTCAGGATACTAAGCAGTGGTCTCTTCAAAATCAGATTCTTAGTGAAATGATACTTCTCAAAGAGGGCTTCATAATGATCACTAAACTGCCGTACTGGAATCGTTTCCAAAAATCTATGCTGAAGCTCTTTGTAAATCAATACAGGTTGATTGACAACCTGGGATTTGTCTTCAATGAAAGAGACCAGCAATTCATTTGAAATCTCCTTGGAAACCTCCTTTTCAAGAACATTACGTTTTTCAAGTATATGGTAAAGTTTCAAAGTGTGATACTTCAACTCCAAAAGATTCCCCACATCACCTATACTGACCAAACCTGTAGCATTTTGTAAAACTCTAGTCGTCAACTCTGTCAGAAGGTGAACTTCTCCCAGATCCAAAGTGTACAAGATTTCAAACAAGCGTAACAATTGGATCCTCACAGTGTTGAACTCCGCCTCGTAGGCATATTCAGTGTCTAGCCATTTGTTGATCTCGTTGATGATCATGTTGAGTCTTTGCGGTTGTAAAGGTATAAATCCTTCTTTGCTCTCCACATTTATGAAATTGATCAACATCGTCAGTCTATAAACTGCCGTGGTGCTCAATTCCGATGGTTTCAACCCAATCAACTCTGACCCGACAAGGTTTCTCATTCGTTCGAAATGCGGATTAGACAAGTATGGTGAAAGCGTAGAGATGACAGTACTGTGATACATAATGGTTTCTGGTGTTTTAGCACGGAGAACTTGTCTTGTGTATGTGTCGATATCCAAATTGAGTATACTTGCTGATGATACGTTGTTGCTGAGTGTTGTCAAGATGCGCTTTAAGAGTCTCGCTTTGTAAAAGGCAAGGATCGGGGAGTCCTCTATGAAAAGTGCTAGCAAATCTGAATATTTGTTGGCGATCAGTTGCGACACAAGAGAAGAATAACTCTCTGCGGAGAATTTCTTGCAAAGTTCACTTTGTAGGTTTTCCAGGTTATGGAGGTTTCCCAATGATGGATGTGTTCCATCGTTTAAAAACTCGTAGTCAGCAGCAACTTCGGAGACAAGAGATAAATAAACCAATACTTTAGTCGGAATGTCAATCTCAATAGAGCTAAGGAAAATTGAATATCTGATGACACCAATCAAGGAGTCGAATTGGAAACAGTTCTCTTCAGTTGATAGCAGATAGATATCTGTCTCCAATGGATTCCCAAGAGATAGCGTTGAATCAATTGTCGAACCATACCGAGTTTCAAAATCTGCAATGAAATCATTCTGTAAAAGCTCATCAACGATTGAAGGGGAAGACTTTACGAGTTTTTGCACCAGCGAATTGATATCATTATTTGTACCGCTTTCAGCAATGGTGTTCTTCAAAAGGTCAAAATACACTGTTTTGATCTGGTCCTCCGATAACAAATCTTGTACCCTAGCATGCAATGATTCATTTAACGGAGAAATCCAAAGAAGGTCTTGACATACTGAAGTGTGAGTAATCAGATGTTTCAGCAAATCGCTATTTTCCGAATTGTTCGATAAGAAATAATCCATGAAAAGTCTCGTCTTCCCTTGTTCCTTAGCCAGCTTCCATAGTTTCTCCAAGGATTCCTTCGAGATCAAATGTGGTTTAAACAATGAATCATTTGTAAAGTCATACGTCGATGATGCGTTGGTGATAACTGTTTGTAATTCCTCACTTTGGGCCAAAAGAATCTCTGCATGGTCAAACTTGTCCAGGTTCGTCAAGATGGAGTCTTGCATGCCAAGGAGAGAGAGTTTCAAAACAACAGCATCAAATGATTCAACAAAGACCTTTTCATCATAGAGTGTTGATTTGGAGTACTCAATCAGGATCTGGGTAAGGCTCTCAATAGTTTTAGGCACGAAGAACGATGGTAATTCATCAATGAAACTAGCAATCTCCGCCTCATACCCCTTGAGGTTGTTTGTGATGATGAACTTGAACATGGTGAAGGCATTATGGGAAGCAAAAGTTTCACCCGTCTCATCTTTCTCAGCTAAATCTTGTAAATTTGTCAAAGCAAGAGACAATGAAGAGTGCAGTGGGGTAGAAGTTTCCATAGCGAGTCTGAGTAAAACTGAAAGGTTCTCCGTTTCTTTCGTACACCAGAAGACGAGACAATCGGAAACAACACTTTGTGGGATGTACTTGATAAGAAGTGGGAGTAACTGGGATGCTATGCTAGGTTTTATCTCCATCACTTCATCAACAATCGGCTTTAAATTATCCTGCTTTTTGCAAAACGAAACCAGCTCGAGATATGCGGATAGAGAGCTGTATATGAAGGGAACACCAGCTCTTAGTTTAGAGTTCTTGGAAACCTCGGTTTGGAAATCCATATGTAGCAAAATCTCCAGTGCCTTGTAATCTTCCTCGTCATTCAAGTTAAATATTGGACAGTTCCTGATAAATTTGGATAAATGAGTGTAATAAGACTGATCTGAGTTCAAAGAACCAAGTTTCAAGAAATCCAGCAACTTGTCTCTTGGTGATTTATCATAGTTGTAAAACCCAGGGTTCTTTTCTGTTAGGTTATTTATAGTGGACAGTATTGGGACGAGCAAGGATGCATATAACGAAGCCTTTGGAGACGACACGCCTACTTTTTTAGCAAACGTTAAAGATTTCAAAAGCCTTTTAGACAAGAGTTTCCAAGATTTTTCAGTCAATAAGTCAGGTTCGATGTTTATGACTGCATTTATAAGACTAAGAAGTGTCTTGTAGATTCTTTGATTGTTGATATTCGTATTCACCAGAAGGTAGTGCCAAAGGTTTTCATACGTAAGAAACTCTTTGAACTTGTCAGTGTCGTCGAGTTTCTCCAATTTGGAACAGATTTGTATGAGATGTGAAACCATGGATATTGATGCATTAACGAGTCGAAGATATTTCAATTCAGCCTCATCTCTCGAGACGAATCGATCGTCTGATAAAGAGTCTAGAGTCTCTTTATTCAAAACTTGGTCTGCAAAATTGAGAATCTCGTTATGGAATATGATCCACAAGTTGTTCATCTTGGCTTCAGTGTTAAACACCGCTGATAAGTTCTTCAACGTTGTATTGGAGACAGATGAGTCGAAATCATAAATTCCAGAGAGCAGAACAGGAACAGAGTCCTTCAGATACTTGACATAGTTTTTTTGCAAAGTCTGGATCAACAACAGCTGCACCTGATGGCATAAAGCTCGGTTTGTCTTGCTCTCAGACAGGGATAGTTTAGGGTATAATTGCACCCAGGTCATCAACACCAGATCGTCTTTCAGCTCCTCCGGCGCTGTGGCTTTGATGAAGCTGATCAGCTCATTGAGAGCTCGCTCTTTCGTCGTTTCATCCCTCTTCATCAGCGATTTGAAGACAAGCTTCAATTGCGGGTTAGCAACGATGTTCGGGTCAGGAATGCCGGCAACGTAGTTCAGCGCCACTTCGAAGCCATTATAGCCGAGACCCTGTTGGCTCTCATCGGAGGCAAACGGGTTAGATGGCATTTTTGGAGTTTTGATGATATATACTAAGTTTTTCAATAGCAAATTTTTTTTCTGTCATCTCTATCATATATACGCTACATACAGTGCTCAAATTAACGAGATGGTTTCAAAGAAGAAGCAAAAGGACTTCAAAGTATGTGGGATACCATTCATGGCCTCAGCAACTACTGACACACGGGAAAATGCAGAAGCCAAAGCTCAAAGTCGGGAAAGAGAAGGCAAAGCCCTCAAATTACACAGACACATCGTTTACTATAAAGAGTGAGTACATTATTGCTATCCTTCGGGACCCGCAACTAACATCTATAGCGATATCGCTGCCTCATCAGTCCTTGACAAGAAACACCAGCGTAGAGTCCGACGTCATCGAGCGACTCACACTACTGAAGCATCACCAGGCCCAAACTAGAAAAGAGACTCTCATCTATATCGAGCAACACCTTCCCGAGAATCCATCGATATACAAACAGATACTCACTGCTGCTGTGCCCCTCATACTCGACACTTCACACTCTGTACGGACGCAACTGGTCTCTCTACTCGTGGCCGCCTCAAGGAAACAGGACAACTTGATGGAGCTCCATGCCAGATCAATAGTGTTATATGTCCACAGTGCCATGACACATATCAGCCCGGAGATCAGAAACGATTCTACCAAGTTCCTGGATGTTTTGATGGAGTTCTCCATTGAATCATTAGTGACAAGTTCTTGGGTAAAGACGTTGAGATGTTTCTTCAATTTACTCGGTTGGACTCTCAATGACTCAAAACAGTCAGTGTCGTTGGCTATAACGACAAGTTCCATCGCCAACAACTCATCCAAAGCGAGGATACGCCATTTGGAATCTTTCAGGAGGTTTCTTGAAGCTGGAGTCGTCGCTGCTGACCATGGCGACACTGCTGTCCTCACTACGCACCCATTAACACAGATATATCTAATTCCGCAACAACCGCAGCCCTTTGCACATTTGAAGCTATTCACTAAAGAGCTAACAAAGGGCAATGTTGATCTGAATGCCATTTCATGTCAAGATTCTGAAACGAGAAGAGGCGTATTCATTGAGTTTTTTGCCCAGCAAGTGGCTAAAAACGCTGCCACTATCGTCAAAGAAGGAGGCGAAGTTGGTAAGAGTGCAAGAAGATTGGAGAAAGTAGTGGAGAAGCTCATACAGTCAGAATAATATTCACGAACTCTCCGCTCAGATAGTCTAGAAGAGTGAATGTTCAATGTCGCTTATTTTGAGCTCTATCAAGCTATTTTTGGCTCAGTGGATACTCCCGGCTGAGCTCGTGAACATGTTAGCACTCAAACTCCAACAAATGGCTTGCATTGTCTTCAAATCTCAACATCCAGTTTGGCACATTTGTAGACCGCCAAAATAGGTGTTTCGGGATTTGATCATGTGATTATGCACGGTGATCAAATGCCGGAACTATGGATTTAATTGACGAAATCCATTGATTCAGCAACAAGTTCGATGTATTATAGTTGTCTGAATAGTGTTATCGGAATCCACTGAAGAGGAGAATTGAAAGGTAGTATCGTATTAATCAAAAATTGTTTTTTCGTGTGATTTAATCTTAATTTAATCTTGAGTTGTTTGGGGAAGTCAATTGGGCCAGCTACTGAAAAAAGTAACCATCATAACTCGCTTGTTTTGAGCGTTTTCGACCTGCATCTTGAGAAAATCGATTCTCTCAGTACACATCATCAATCTGATTGAATCAAATAACCAAGATTCCCACCAGAACGTGTTCAAATTCCAACATTTAATTTGACACATTTGTAGACCGTTATTTTAGTATATCCGGGAATTGGTCAGGTGACACAGCACGTGATGCCCGGAACTGCTTAACACACGGCAACCAGGTTTGTTAGCAAAACAGCCAAATCATTGAATTTGAGCACATTCATCACATCTCCAGGAAGCTATTGAAAGGGACAACGCAATGGTAGTGTCATTACATTGATAGCTACGCCATATCACGAGATATGGTGACATCTAGTTCAACTACCCCCTGGAAAAAATTTGACAGCCGTTCCCTCTATTTTTTGCCCGGATCTTCAAAATGGCCTAGCGAGCCATAGAGAAGTCTGGGACTTGTGGGATTGCTACGTATCGACTTGTTCTATACAGAGCTATCTAATGGACCGGGTTTGGGACCGGTTGGACAAATCTTGGAATTTTGGTGATGAGCTGAGATGGGCGGTCTCACCCCAGACACCGAAACAACAAGCGTCCTGGGCCTGTGGATGTGTTGTACAGCCTTGGCTGGCACTGGTGGACACTGGCTCGAAGTTGAGATTCACAAGATGCTGGCAGGACCCCGCGGTAGCCAATCTCAGACGAAACCACCCACCGCAGAGAGCATCGAGAAGACTCACAACGAACAAACCTGTACCGCACACATGCTGTGGATACTCCCGTGGAACTTCATGTCACTCATTTGAGCTCAACAGCATAGTCTTTCATTGAAAACCAAACCGGGGCAGCGATATGGCAACAACTTCGGACGAGTGTTGAAGCCCAGTGAGTACACGATCCCAATATGAAGAAATGGATCCACTGGGGCAGCAGTGAACCCATCTCAGAGCTTGAGATCACTCTTGAAGTTCCACGAAGTGATCAATGGAATGATCTGGAAATGGTGTGAAAATGCCTCGAAAATGCTTCGCAACAAGAAGCCAGCGTAAACCATGGGATCAGGGCGAGTCCTTTGTGTCCGGGCAAAAGATTCAACCTTCAACCATGATTCTAACTAGCATCTCATCGCTTGACATTGGGATATGTGAATCACCACTTCGAACTAACCCAAATCCAAAGGTTATCGAAATACAAAAGCTAAAGGGAAGGATAACCACTCAACGTCTGGCTCATCGGAGTGTAAGATGGTCTCTTTATGATAAAGTTTGGGCAGAACCTTATCACGAAAGATCCCTATCACTATCTAGGAAGAATGGATCATCAGTCAACGTGGATAACAGGAGCAAATGTATCTATCAGAGAAAATAAGATCATCATTGGGCAGAATGACAATCTCATTTCAGTGATCAAGTGGGACGAGGAATAGCAAACGTGGAGATTCATTTTCGGGGGATCGATCCTGGTATGAGGAGTGGAACATGCGAAAAAGATCAAGAAAGAAAACCCTGAATGTTTGGTATGGCTTCTCGCTATTCTAAGCAGCAGTCTAAAATATGCAACAACCTCAAAGATATAATCAACGCATGAATCATAGGTTCTGAACTCAATGGCTGTCCGGGACCATCAAGAGCTTCACACTTTGACCACTTGTTGAGTATATCTCGCTGCTGAAGAGATTTCAGACTTAACTCATCTTCGCTCGAAACTCAATTTCAAACATTCAAAAGGTCTGGGCTTTGTGCCATCACCAAGAAGCTGGAAACCAAAGTTCCGATTAGTGAATCGGATCGATGGGAACCCTGTTGGGAGGGTTATGGAACTTCTGGTGGAAGGTATGATGGTTCTTTGGTGAACTAGTGTGAAAAACCCCTTGGTGGTTTGTGTGAGGAGAAAAGTGGAAAAGGGAAGGAGGGAATTGATATTTTGGGGGATTATGGCCACTTTTATGTGTTTCTTTGTCTTTGTGGTTTGCTACGCTTTGTGGCCATGATTCTGCATACATTTGCTGCAAGATTGAGAAGATTTATCTCCTTTAGGACAGGCTGGGATTGCACCACTTAAAGGTTCCAGCTTCAAGACTCTGGTTTCTTTGCGTGGAGACATGCTGGGTAGTTGTCTAGACAATTTCTGTGGTGCCCTGGTAATTCGAAAATCGCTCTTGCTCAGATCTCTGAATTTCCCGAACTCAGGTACATACAATTTTCTCCGGAAATAAGGATTCAATAGCATTCAGCTGAAAACTGAGTGATCTTTGGCTACAAGGTTGTTTTCGGTTTTCGAAGTGGTCTCACGTACTATGGTACAAACACAGAACACTAACTACTATAGAATTTGATGGTTGTCTTTTTTTTTTGTGTAGCATAATTTCAGTTGAATAGAGATTGATATGAAGGAATTGAGCTGATCCGCAGCTTTGAGTAAAGTTGTAAGCACCTAAATTCGTTGCTTGTTGAGGTTGAAATAAAGACCGCGCGAAATCAGGAGTGTTTATATTTTTGCATCGGCGGAGAACAAAATAAGATTGAAGTAGCTTTCGTTCGCTGGATCCAGCTCATGTGATCTAGAATGATTGAAGATGATCTAGAGCGATTGTGAAAATCTGAAATAACTTCAATTTCAAAAGAATAAGATCTCGTTACACCGAAGGTTCATTAGTCCTCAACAAATGGGCTTCAGCGAACCATAGAGAAAGTCTTGGAAGAATGTGCTTCTGTTATATTTCAAACAGAGAAAGCTTCCAGGGCTACATAACTAGTCATTGAGAACTCTCTGAGACTTCTTTGGGCTTTAACGCTTCCATATATAAACACAGATAAAGGAAAAGTAAATAAACATCGCGAGTGTAAAACAAAAACATTGAAAAAACCTCTTCATATAGGGCATAAGATGGCTGAGCTCACGTTGGATTCACTGAGGCTCGATGATCAACAGGACGAGATCCTCAACAAGACGTTGAACCTCTCGCTGGACGACATGGAGCATACCTCGACGCCAAAGACCACCCATAAGTTCACTCCCAAGACTTCCTCGCCGTTGAAGATATCATACGAATTGGAAGATGAGGACGTGTCGATGGAGGACTACGACAAGTCCTATTCCAAAGTTTCATATGTCTTCTCTCCCACGGCTCTCGGTGCCAAAGTGGCCACGTCCGGCTCACCACTGCCAGTGAAGAAAAGTCCACCCTTAGAAGCTGATTCTGACGCTTCAGGCTTTGAGACAACACCAACAAGTGACAAAATCAAGAACAGAAACAAGCCTAAGGAATCATCACAATTGACAAAATACGTGACAAATTCATTTGAAGAGACATCGACAGATGATTCTACTATTGAGTCGCCAACTTTCCAAACCCCTGCGGGCCGTACTCCATGGCACAATGGTCCAATACAATTTCAAATGCATCATCATCATTACTATCCACCATCTTCTCCTTATGACGGTGACGATTCCGTCGTGCTACCTGCCCCATGGTCCAAATCCGCTTCACCAAGGGCTCCAACACCATATCTGATAAGTTCATATCTACAACTATTATTCAATGCCTTTACTTCCAGCATAGCCATATATATCCTCATCAGTGCCATTAGAACGGTTAAATCAGATATCAATCTTAAAATGGAGGAATATGCTGCAGAGATTGCCCTTGAAGTTCAAAGTTGCACAAGGTCTTACATTGAGAATAAATGTGCTCCTGATACAAGAGTTGCAGCTTTAGAGGAACTATGTACAGGTTGGGAAAGATGCATGAATAGAGATCCAACGGTGCAGGCTGGTAAGGCAAGTGTTAGTGCTGAAACTTTAGGAATCATTTTAAATTCTCTTATTGAACCTATAGGTGCCAAGGCCATGATTGTATTTGCCCTTGGATTTATAGCATGGGCATTCACTTCTAATTTCATCTTCGGATTCGTTAGGGCAAAGTCTTATTACGGGTGGGACAATGATCAAAAGCAAATTCAATATCAATATCAGCAAACTCCAATGGCTTTGCCCTCGGGTACCCCAACACAATTTATGGCTACTCCACAACAATGGGATTATGACTACTCTCCATCAAAACGCTAGAACAAAAGATATATATAATACAAACTCATTCTCGGTCTTCAACATGTACACCTTGGTCAATCAACTCTTGGAGACTCAAATTTCTAACCATTTCCATTAATCTCTCTTCATCATAGGCATTGGACAAACCTGATTCGTCAATGAAATCTTCCAGCACCTCCACATTACCGATTTTAGGAGGAAGTATATCGAATTCAAGTATCTGATTCTCTTCCCAAATGTGTTTGGGGATCTTAGCCATAACTTTGCCTTCTCCGGACAAGATGGCAAATCTTAAGAAATTTTCAGGAATAACCTCATCAACCCGATTAGTGAATTCCAATTTTTTGTTGATCAGCTCAACGAGGGAGTCATGAAGGAATTGACGATGTGAAGCATCTTTCCAAATCACTGGGGCACTCAATAAATAAGCCTCTGTCACTAATTCTATCTCTGCGCTGGCTTCAAAAATCGAATAATCATCAACAGGTATATCTGAAGCAAGACCAATCGCTTCTAATAATTTATAACCAACATAAGGATGAGCCTTGAATGCCCGTTCAAGTTCAAATTTGGCCCTTGATTCATCCTTGAGTAATAAATGTGCCAAGGCGCATGAATACGCCAACCCTGGTGTATACCATTTAGCATAGGTCTTGACAAGTGGGCTATCGACTAATTTAATCAACCAATGATATTCTCCAGCTAATATGGCATAGAAATCGATAAAATATCTGGCTCCAAGAGGATCAGAAGCTGGTGATAGCGCCAGGAGTAATTTCGTATATGTGAATGCAGTGAAATAAGTACCTTTCTTCGCCAACACCTCGATATATCTAAAGATTGCCAAATAGAAAACACGATTCAAGTAATAGTTGAATGGGAGTCTAGAGAGTCCATTACCAATTTCAAAATTTTGCTTGAAGCCTCTGTCAAAGACAAACAAAGCCCTCTCGACTAACCCATTACTATTGCTCTTATCTCCTTGTCTGATGAAAATCAAAGCCACTTGAAGAATGGTTTCAACATGGTATGGGAACCTTGCCAACAGTTGCATCAAATTTTCATGGTTCGGAGTGACAACAACAGAGGTATAGAATTGAGTATTGGCAGGTTTTGAATCAGCACCACGTTCGAATTTAAAATATCTTATGCCATATTTCAACTCCATATTAACGTCCTCCTCAATTACATCTTCCCAATCCTCGGTCTCTGACAATCTATCCTTGACAATATCCCTTAGAGTCAGCTCCTCCATGATGATCTCCTTCTTAGGAGTAGGGATCCAATCGTCTCTAATCTTGGTGAGAATCAACTTTCTCGTGGTACCTGGTATCGATCTTCTATCGCGTCCACCCCAGCCTCTAACGACTCGGGCAAGTTTTTTGATCTGTTGAAGTTGTTCTGGTGGTATGGATGTCGATGTAGTGGAATCCGCATCGTCTAATGCCTCTTGTGATAATTTGCCAAAGAGTCTCTTGAACTCATTGTCCGGATCCAGATCCTTGGGATCAATTTGAAGCAAGGGGGCACACTGTAATTGCCTCTTTGGTGTAAAGTATCTGAACGAAGGATCCACAGTTGGATGCGTGATATCGAGGTCGATCTCATCGACATCCGTCGTGGTGTCAATGGGGGTTTGTTCCTTCGAGTATTGTTGCAACAGCTTGTCGAGATCCTCCTCCTCCTCCTCTTCCTCCTCCTCCTCAGAAACCTTCTTGGGCTTGCTCTTCTTCTTTTTCTTCTTGTTCGCCTTCTCCCTCTCCCTCTCAGATTTGGTCGGCACTACGGCGATGGGCCCAGTCTCCTCCTCCTCCTCATCATCTGCCTCGCCAATCAGCGCGAACAAGTTCTGCCGTGTCTTCACCTCGTAAACGGGCTCGTCTTCCTTCTCCTCGGCGCTCTGCTCTCTCTGCTTCTCCAGCCGTCTCAAGGCCCTTGAACTCATCGTTGGTGGCTTTGTGATGTAAAGGCAACCCAGTTCGCGGATATATTAACTTATAAATACTCCCGGGATTCCCTGCCTAAGCTCATCGCTCTTGCTACCAGCCCATGTCGTCCAAGCAGAAACACACGAAACGCCACGAGCCGCGGCGGACGCTGCGAAACGTCCAGTGCGACGGTCTCGTGCTCACCGTGCTCGTCCCGCTGCTGGCACTCTACGCGGCCCTCTACTTGCCCATACAGCCATTCACGGCACGGTTTGCCATTCTCTACTACGTCCTGACAGCAACGAGCTTCCAGGCCGGCTATCATCGGCTCTGGGCACATCGAGCGTTCCAGGCGACGAGGCCCCTGAGGCTCGCGTACGCGTGTCTCGGCGCCAGTGTCGGCCTGGGCCCCATCAAGCAATGGGCAGCTGTGCATAGAGCACATCATCGATACGTTGATACAGAGAAGGATCCACATTCGATCCGTAAAGGCCTTTGGCACGCTCATATCGGATGGCGTTTGGTCAAACCGCACTTGAAAGTGAGCAACTCTGTCAAAGAATGCACTGGGGATGACCTTGAGAATGACGCGCTTATAGCATGGCAGGAACAAAACTATTACGAGTTGTTAATATTGAGTGGAGCTTTGATTCCTAGTGTTGTTTGTGGGGTTGCATGTGGCGATTATTTAGGTGGGTTGGTGTATGCTGGGATTTTAAGAGCGGTTTGCATTCAGCATGGTTGTTTCCTTGTGAATTCGCTAGGTCATACGATTGGTACTCAACCGTTTGATAATCGGAAAAGTCAAAGAAACAACTGGTTATTATCATTTTTCACATTTGGTGAAGGCATGAACAACTTCCATCACGAGTTTTCTGCAGATTTTAGAAATGGGATACATTGGTTTGACTTTGATCCTATAAAATTACACTTGATCTTATTTTCATGGCTCGGATTGGTTAAACACCTTTACAGAGTATCAGATTCATCCATAAACCAATGTCTCATCCAACAACAACAGAAACTTATCGATAGGAAAAGATCAAAACTGAATTGGGGAATCCCAATTGATCAACTTCCAATCATTTCACCTGAAGAGTTCAAAAAATGGGCAAAAAGTGAAGCCCCTAATAGAGCACTCATTGCTGTGGCTGGCATAGTACATGATGTTACACCTTTCTTGTATGATCACCCTGGTGGTGTTGCATTGATTAAAACTTCGATTGGGAAAGATGCCACAAGTGCTTTCAATGGGGCAGTTTATGATCATTCCACTGCTGCACATAATTTACTAGCCACTATGCGAGTAGCAGTTCTGAGTGGTGGCACTGAGGAAATCGTTTGGAAACAACAACAACAAGAGAATAAAGATGTTCCATTGAAACAGGATTCTCAAGGACGCAAAATTGTGAGAACTGGGGAACAGGCTACGATAATCAAGAAACCTATCAAAACAGCCGATGCGGCTTAGGTATGATCTTTCATGACATATATTTTTAATACATCATATTTATAAGAGAAAAACTTGCCGTTGGAGGCAGTTCAACGTACCATTCCATGTCCTCTTTGTCCAAACCTAGCCCCTTTGAAACTTTGAGCTTCATGAGGGTTTATATGAGAATTCTAGGGTGCAGAAGTAGAGTACATAGCACATACTGCTTGACTTTGCACTATAAGAGTCCGATTTCTTCCTTTTTAGTTTGGCACATTTGTAGACTGTCAAACTAGGGATTTCGGGATTTGATCATGTGATTACGTACGTGATCAAATGCCGGAACTATCAATTTAATTGACGAAATCCATAGATTGGAAAGCAAGTTCGGTATATTATAGTTGTCTGAATAGTGTTATCGGAATCCACTGAAGAGGAGAATTGAAAGGTAGTATCGTATTAATCAAAAATTGTTTTTTCGTGTGATTTAATCTTAATTTAATCTTGAGTTGTTTGGAGATGTCAATTTTTAAAGCTGGGCCAGCTAGTGAAAAAAGTAACCATCATAATTCGCTTATTTTGAGAGATTTTGAGCTCAATACTGAAATAATCGCTTCTCTCAGTATGCTTCACCAATTTTATCGAGTCAAATCAACAAGATTCCCATCAGAACGTGTTCAAATTCCAACATTTAATTTGGCACATTTGTAGACCGCCATTTTGGCATATCCGGGGATTGATCAGGTGACCCAGCACGTGATACCCGGAACTGCTTAGCACAGGGCAACCAGGTTTGTTAGCAAAACAGCCAAATCGTTGAATTAAAGCATTTCCATCACATCTATAGGAAGCCATTGAAAGGGACAACTCAATGATAGTGTCATTAGACCCATAGCTACGCCAGATCACGAGATATCGTGACATCTGGTTCAACTACTCCTGGAAAAAATTTGACAGCCGTTCCCTCTATTTTTTGCCCGGATCTTCAAAATGGCCTAGCGAGCCATAGAGAAGTCTGGGACTTGTGGGATTGCTACGTATCGACTTGTTCTATACAGAGCTATCTAATGGACCGGGTTTGGGACCGGTTGGACCAATCCTGGAATTTTGGTGATGAGTTGAGATGGGCGGTCTCAACCCAAACACCGAAATAACAAGCGTCCATGGCCTGTGGTTGGCATTGGAGTGTTGTGGAGAAGTGTTGTGTGGGCATTGGTTGGCGTCAGTGGGCACTGGTTCGAAGTTGAGGTCCAAAAGATGTTGGCAGGACCCCGCGGTAGCTAATCTTAGATGAAACCACCAACCGCAGAGAGCATCGAGAAGACTCACAACGAACAAACCTGTACCGCACACATGCTGTGGATACTCCCGTGGAACTTCAGGTCACTCATTTTAGCTCAACAGCATAGTCTTTCATTGAATACCAAACCGGGGCAGCGATATGGCAACAACTTCCGACTAGCATTGAAGCCCAGGGATGTACACGATCCCAATATGAAGAAATGAATCCACTGGGGCAGCAGTGAACCCATCTCAAAGCTTGAGATCACTCTTGAAGTTCCACGAAGTGATCAATGGAATGATCTGGAAATGGTGTGAAAATGCCTCGAAAATGCTTCGCAACAAGAAGCCAGCGTAAACCATGGGATCAGGGCGAGTCCTTTGTGTCCGGGCAAAAGATTCAACCTTCAACCACGATTTTAACCAGCATCTCATCGCTTGACATTGGGATATGTGAATCCTTACACGAATGTGAAATTGTCCTTGATATGAGGCACTGAAACATGCTAAATGGACCAAGAAAGAAAACCCTGAATGTTTGGTATGGCTCCTCGCTATTCTAAGCAGCAGTCCAAAAAATGCAACAACCTCAAAGATATACCAACGCATAAGTCATAGGTTCTGAACTCAATGGCTGTCCGGGACCATCAAGAGCTTCACTGTATAACCACTTGTTGAGTATATCTCGCTGCTGAAGAGATCTCAGACTTAACTGATTTTCGCTCGAATCTCAATTTCAAACATTCAAAAGGTCTGGGCTTTGTGCCATCACCAAGAAGCTGGAAACCAAAGTTCCGATTAGTGAATCGGATCGATGGGAACCCTGTTGGGAGGGTTATGGAACTTCTGGTGGAAGGTATGATGGTTCTTTGGTGAACTAGTGTGAAAAACCCCTTGGTGGTTTGTGTGAGGAGAAAAGTGGAAAAGGGAAGGAGGGAATTGATATTTTGGGGGATTATGGCCACTTTTATGTGTTTCTTTGTCTTTGTGGTTTGCTACGCTTTGTGGCCATGATTCTGCATACATTTGCTGCAAGATTGAGAAGATTTATCTCCTTTAGGACAGGCTGGGATTGCACCACTTAAAGGTTCCAGCTTCAAGACTCTGGTTTCTTTGCGTGGAGACATGCTGGGTAGTTGTCTAGACAATTTCTGTGGTGCCCTGGTAATTCGAAAATCGCTCTTGCTCAGATCTCTGAATTTCCCGAACTCAGGTACATACAATTTTCTCCGGAAATAAGGAATCAACGTTGGAAGTCCTATTCTTCAATCTTTACCTTTGGATCGCTTGTGTGATCTTTAGCTATGATCCTGTTGCAAGTGGTTATCTCTAGGGTGCTACAATTTCACAAAAATAAAAGTATACTATATGCTCTCATGGATCACATTAATATCTTTTATCGTTTGTAGCAACTAGTGTCTCGACGCGATCGCTATCGCAGCCTTGGTAAACTGGTGAGCTCGAAATTCGTTCATGAGAGGTTGAGTTAAAAGGATCGCGAGAAGAATTCGGTCCATCTTAAATGAGAATGGCTTACAGGCACTAACAGCCACGTATGACCGTTCTTTGCCATGCCGACGTGGGTGGTGGCTAATTGACTGCAGCTCAATGCCTCACCCCATCGTAGTCTGAAGAGAAGCGAAGAGTTCTTCAACGTTCTAAAGCTTCAAAGGGTCTTATCGTGCGACATCGTTCCAGGCTTCTTGATCCAAGGTCTTGCTTTCTCAACTCAAGCTAATAGCAAAAGTGACGGCCATTTGTGAAAGTTCAACCTGTAGAAAAGCCCGCTTTTCGAAATATTGGGTGCCCATCAGTCGTCGTGGGATCTGCGTTCAGTTAGCTACAAACCTGGTTCTCATAACTCGCTTGTTTCTTCACATTTAGAGCTCACTCTTGATGCATCAGAATCCGCTAGTCCGAGTCATTCACCTACTCGGATAAAAACAGCAACAAGTGGACCATCTTAGGCTCAAATCTGACGTTCGAGTTTGGCACTTTTGCGGGTCCGTTTTCTAGCTATCAGAGCCCAATTTATATAGCATGGTCATCTCGAACCTTTTGCACTACGAGGATATCGGCTAAAAAAAAAGGAGCTATTCTAGCTGACTTGTGTTTCATTAAGAGACAGGGTTTCAAAGAGTTGATCTGAATTAAAAGGTTGTCGACTTCTCCAGGTCTTTTAATAAATATAGTGCAGGAATGCTCGAGCGAGATTTGATGGCGCTTATTTATTCTAATCGATCAAATGGCGTGGAAATTCTTTAAATTCTTGGCTACGGTGAAGGTGGTTAGAATCAACTTACTTTCTCGCCGATCTTGTGGCTTTTGGACAGGGTGAGAAGTTTTGTGCCAACGCGCTATAAGCTTGTGGCTCTCGAGCGCTTTTCACTGCAAGGAGGGCTAAAAAGTTACGCCATGAGGACTCGAGCCATGGCCATGGGCTATATGTGTGGTTCACTCCCATTGTCTTTATATTGAGGTATGGATCATCTCGGAGTTGCAAATGCGGTGCCTGAAGGTGTACGCCCATGTCTAACTTCATCACGAGAACTATTGACAACGTCCTTGAGTCGATCTCCGGGCCAAGCATAGACAAGAGGATCAAAGAGTTGGAGCAGAGCTCTCACAAGACCAATAAAGACACCAAAGATGTGCCGATTGATGTTGTTGAGTCTGCAGATGTCGAGTCGTTGAGTTCCGTTGTTGATGAGGCTAAATACATCAAGGGCCATCTCCTCTTCAAGATCCCATTTATTAAAACCTTCATTAGAGCCACATACGATCCTGGTGATCCTTTGACTTCTGACGCTGAGCGCTTCTACACTTTCAAACTGGATGTGTTTTTGATGACCTGGGCAGGTGTCGCATACTGTATTAAGAGTATTGATCAAGGAAACTATGCCAACGCCTACGTTACAGGGATGAAAGAGGACTTGAATTTCAACAAGACCGACTATAACTGGCTTCAAAGTTATTTCACCATTGCTTATTCGATCATGATTATCCCCTCGCAGATCCTCATCACATGGGTTAGACCTAATCGATGGATTCCCGGTGCTGAGTTAGTCTGGGGAATATTGACCACATTATGTGGTGGAAAGTTCATCTCTTCTCCAAAACAGTTGTTTCCCTTGCGATTCCTGATTGGATTCTTTGAGGCATCCAGTTGGCCAGGTATGATGACTTTATTCATGCACTGGTATGGTCCGTCAGAATTGGCCTCTAGAGGTGGTGGCTTTGAAGCTGCTGGTGTCGTTGGAGATATGTTTACCGGTTTCATGCAGGCTGCTATCTCCAAGACTTTGGATGGGAAGCAAGGGTACGCTGGTTGGAGATGGCTGTTCATCATCAATGGGATCATGACTATAGCGATTGCATTGGTTGGGTTCTTCATCTTACCAACAGTCCCCGGTGAACGTCCTGCTATCTGGCAAAATGAAGATGATATCAAGATCGCTATTATAAGAGCTAAAAAGTTTAAGAAAACCAGTAAGGGCAAGTTCACATGGAGAGATTTCCCAAGGGCAGCCTTTGATTATAAAATGTGGATCTTCGTTTTGGGCTTTACAACTTGGACTTGGTCAAACTTTGGAAAATCTTATTTCAACTTGTGGTTAAAATCTTTGACAAATAATGATGGGTCAAAAAGATATAGTAGTTATCAGTTAAATCTTATCCCAGTTGGTGGAAATGCCATCAGTCTGGTCGCTATGATCATATGGACGAAGCTCGCCGATGTTTACAATAGCAGACGGTTTTTGATTATGATCATCAATTCATTTATTGGCATTTTTGGATGTGCAGTATTAGCAGGATGGCCAGATTCAACTGCTTTCATATTTATCGGTTACTTTGTCGTTTTCCAGATGCAATGCACTGGTTCAATCTTAAGTTCATTGCTTTCTGAGATCTACAGGAAAGACCCTATCATGAGATCTACAACTATTGGTGTCACTGTCGCAATCGTTTATGGTATGGATGCGTGGTATCCCCTATACATTTGGCCTTCTGCAGATGCACCTCATTATAAGTATGGATGGAAGGTTTCAGTTGGATTCGAAACGTTCTCACTCATCATGATAAGCATTTACTTCTTCGTACACAAGCGTACTGTGATAAAGCTTGCTGAATCAGATTTTCAGGAAAGCTTGGAGAAACAGTACGAAACTTCCGAAGATGAACTAGTTGAGAATGTCATCGAGGAGCATCTAAGTCTCGAAAAGAACTAGAACGTTTATGTATTATTTTTCGTCTACAAAAGTCTTTTTTTTTTGACCATGACCTGTAGCAAAACTGCTTGTCACTTCCCCTTGTAAATCTTTTTAGCCATTTCATGTTTTGACTTTATACCTTCGTTCTAGCATATCCGAGAAGAGCTAATGTGACTCTACACGTAATTCCCGGAATAGCCTTACTTTGAGTGGACTATTTCTACCATTTTAACAACCAGCTACGTGTCTTGTGGTGATTTTAAGTAGATACTTGACCGGTTATTAGAGGGAGGAGCTAAATGGTGATATCCTCATTTAATCAAATCGTCAGTTCTGATCTTCAAATGGATTTGTTGAATCTCTTTTTGGCTGGTTGTTTGAAGCTGAGACAGCTAGTGAAACAACTACTTATCATAACTCGCTTGTTTTGAGAGGTATTGAGCTACTTTCTAGTATGATCGATTCTTCTATACTTCAATATCAGCGCAATTTAACTAGATCATCAAGAATCTTACTGCAACCTCTTCAAATACCAGCATTTAAGTTGGCACATTTGTAGACCGCCAAAATAGGGGTTTCGGGATTTGATCATGTGATTATGCACGGTGATCAAATGCCGGAGCTATGGATTTAATTGACGAAATCCATTAATTGAGCAAGAACTTCGACGTATTATAGTTGTCTGACTCTTGTTATCGGAAGCTACCAAAGAGGAGAATTGAATGGCACGATGATAAGAGTCAAAAATAGTTTTTTGATGTGATTTAATCTTAATTTAATCTTGAGTTGATTGGAAAAGTCAATTCATAAAGCTGGGCCAGTTAGTGAAAAAACTAGTTATCATAACTCACTTTTTTTGAGAGATTTCGACCTAAATCTTAAAATCATCAATTCTCTAAGTACACATCATCAATCTGATTGAATCAAATAACCAAGATTCCCACCAGAACGTTTTCAAATTCCAACATTTAGTCTGACACATTTGTAGACCGTTATTTTAGTATATCCGGGATTGGTCAGGTGATATAACACGTGATACCCGGAACTGCTTAGCACAGGGCAACCAGGTTTGTTAGCAAAACAGCCAAATCGTTGAATTAAAGCATTTCCATCACATCTATAGGAAGCCATTGAAAGGGACAACCCAATGATAGTGTCTTCACATCGATAGCTATACTAGAGCACAAGATATAATGACATCTAGTTCAACGACCCCTGGAAAAAAATTGACAGCCGTTCCCTCTATTTTTTTGCCCGGATCTTCAAAATGGCATAGCGAGCCATAGAGAAGTCTGGGACTTGTGGGATTGCTACGTATCGACTTGTTCTATACAGAGCTATCTAATGGACCGGGTTTGGGACCGGTTGGACCAATCCTGGAATTTTGGTGATGAGCTGAGATGGGCGGTCTCAACCCAAACACCGAAATAACAAGCGTCCATGGCCTGTGGTTGGCATTGGAGTGCTGTGGATGTGTTGTACAGCCTTGGTTGGCACTGGTGAACACTGGCTCGAAGTTGTGGTCCAAAGGATGCTGGCAGGACCCCGCGGTAGCCAATCTCAGACGAAACCACCAACCGCAGAGAGCATCGAGAAGACTGACAACGAATGAGGCAATGCGGCACACATGCCGTGGATGCACTCGTGGAACTTCATGTCACTCATTTTAGCTCAACAGCATAGTCTTTCATTCAATACCAAACCGGGGCAGCGATATGGCAACAACTTCGGACGAGCTTCGAAGCCCAGGGATGTACACGATCCCAATCCTTAGGGAACGAATCCACTGGGGCAGCAGTGAACCCATCTCAGAGTTTGAGATCACTCTTGAAGTTCCACGAAGTGATCAATGGAATGATCTGGAAATGGTGTGAAAATGGGAAAATGCTTCGCAACAAGGAGCCAGCGAAAACCATGGGATCAGGGCGAGTCCTTTGTGTCCGGGCAAAAGATTCAACCTTCAACCACGATTTTAACCAGCATCTCATCGCTTGACATTGGGATATGTGAATCCTTACACGAACGTGGGATTGACCTTGATATGAAGCACTGAAACATGCTAAATGGACCATGAAAGAAAACCTGGAATGTTTGGTATGGCTCCTCGCTATTCTAAGCAGCAGTCCAAAAAATGCAACAACCTCAAAGATATACCAACGCATAAGTCATAGGTTCTGAACTCAATGGCTGTCCGGGACCATCAAGAGCTTCACACTTTGACCACTTGTTGAGTATATCTCGCTGCTGAAGAGATCTCAGACTTAACTCATCTTCGCTCGAAACTCAATTGCAAACATTCAAAAGGTCTGGGCTTTGTGCCATCACCAAGAAGCTGGAAACCAAAGTTCCGATTAGTGAATCGGATCGATGGGAACCCTGTTGGGAGGGTTATGGGACTTCTGGTGGAATGAGTGCTGGGGATGGTGTTATGGGGAAATGTTTGAGGAGTTTGGGAAGTTTTGTGTATTTTCTAGGTTTTGTGGTTTTTGGGTAATTTGTCTTTAGTGCGTATTTAGTGTCACGCTTACAGCTATTCGAGATGATCATTATATATAACTTATTTGTCGTCTCAACTTTTTCAACTCTGGGTTTATAAGTAAGCTCCTCTTTGAACGTTAAGATAACTGCTTGTAGTGTTGTTAAGACAACTGTAGAAACTGTGACTACCCATTATATGAACTCTGGGAGATCCAGGTGATACTTTGGCGTGCCCCAAGAACGGCCACCAATCACTCCAACAAAGTCAGTACCATGCTTAGATCTCTCCACGCTTGAAGATCACAACAAGTAAGTAATCAGACTTCTTCAAGTAGAACTTATTGACTTGTTGACTTATTGACTTTGTGGCTCATCCCGAGAATGTGTCATGTGTCTCTTACCGATTCCGAGGAGTGTGCGGATACGTCATCGGCAGCAACCAGAATGATCTCGAACAAAGCAATACAGTTAATTAGCTGGCCACACTGGAGTATAAAAAGGTGGCATGTTTCCCACTTCCAATGTGTTGAGTCTGTGAAATATCAACTACACATCTAATCATGGCAAATCCAGTTAAAGTTTTCTACAAAGGTGAACACAAGGACTTTATTGTCTTTGTTGAAAATGAAGAGATTGCTCGCAAATATCTCAAGGACCCATCAATACCTCTGGTAGATGTTGTTGGTAACTTCAAAGTGTACACGCCAGAAAGCGGCAGAGGGGTGGAAGGCGTTCTTGATGAGGCTTCGAAACAGGATGTAGAGAACGAGTTTGGTAAATTACCAGTGGAGGAAGTTATCAAAAAGATCATTAAAGAGGGAAGCTCGAAACATTCAGCCAACGTTGGTAAGAAAGGCTGGGGTTCAACAAATGACTCCAATGGTATCAACAGCTGAGTCTTAAAACATTGATTTGAATGCATCGCCAATAACACTAGAGGTCTTCCTAATCAATGAAGTTTTCTTTGAGTTTGAAATTGTAGACACCGTGGAGTCGTTTCTTGTACTTGTACTTGTACTTGTTTTTCTCGTTGAAAATGAAGATGATAATAGATGGCGCTTCTTTGCACTTTTTTTACGCCTCGAAGAGATTGAAATGGAAATCAATTCATCGCTCCATAGATCCTCCAATTGATTTTCAATCTTGGATCTTTCCATCTGTTTCAAACTGATAATCTGTGGTGAATCAATGTGTTTCAGCCTTATTGATCCATGAGAGGATACTTTCAGATTATCAACTATTTTCACAGATATAACATCTCTGAAGTAGCATCTCTCAAAAATAGTTTCTCTCGTATGAAGTCTTCTCAAAGAGTAAACCCCAGTCTTATCGAGTTTGGCATCACATGCTTGAAGACTCAAAGGAATTATAGTGGAAGAATACGTTCCTTGCTCTTCATTGAATTTGGATGATGAATAGTCGAACTTGTAAGGTCCATTAACGATCGTTGTTAATATTTCTAGTTTTTCTCTCCAAGTTTTGTACTCCAAGTCATTTGAAGCTATCAAAAGTAGTTCCAAAATCTTATAGCTGTTCTCAAAAACAAGTTTGAATCCTCGATCAAAATTTGTACTCAACCCTCCAGCGACATCATTTGCATCGACAACTTTAGATATAGACAAAGGGACAAGAAATTTAACTTCAAATCTATTTGGTTTAAGGATTTGGGCAAATATGATATGGGTCTTGAACAAGAAGGCACCGTATGGCTCACATTGTACTAATCGATTCCTTTCTACCCAGCAAGTGTACAACGCTCCCGATAACAATGGTAAACCCAAATACTCCACGGGGAATCTCAACTCTGCAGAGTTAAACACCAAATTTGAAAACAACAATTTAGATTTAATCTTCTCTTGTAATCCATACCTATTAACCTCCATTATTGAGTAATCAACTTGAACGATACAATCCTGGATCTTCAAATGACATTCTTCATCTTCCTCCGGTGGTGTCAATTTGGAGAGAGACTCCAAGAAGAGCTTATATTTCGATAATCGAGCAATTGGTTTAGAAATCAATGAGATAAATGATAAATCCATTTTAGATTTACTATCTTGTGAAGCTTCAAGGAAGTTTTGATAGCTTCTAGTCAAAGTAACTCCGATATCTGGATCATCTTCTTTGGAATCGATCAACTTCAAAACAAGATCATGAATACTGTTATATTCCTGGTATACATAGACACATATTGCTCTCTTACTGATCAACTCTGCAACCAAGGCTGCCATCAAGGGGGAGGCACAATTCGTCAACTCTTGAGCTCTGGCATTGAAACCTGGAGATCCAATATTATCAATGGAGGTTCTGAATGAAATTGAAAACAAGTTGTGTAAGTCCTGGAGGAAACCCTCGTGTGTCACGATCAATATATCAACGTAATCATGGATCAATTTTATCGGGATACCATTACTTCCTTTATTGATGAGAGTCTCAAGGTAAATCCCAGATAGCATCTTCATCGAGCTGATAAAACTTTCCTCCGTTGCAATGATCTCTTCAATAGTTTTGCGTCTTCCAAATGCCTTTTTCGCAAAGGGTGAAAGATTCTCAAAACCGACACTACAGGGGGAAAGTTGCGATGAGGTTGTAAAGTCTGAAAAAGGAGTCTCAGCAGTATTGATACCACCAGATGATAACTTCAATAGGGCAAACGCAATGACTGAGCTTGGGAGAGTGTTCAAAAGATCCAGGTCACTAGTCGCGGACTGGACCAGATAATGCGATGACAGTTTCGGATCGGATAGTAAAGGACTGGTGTCCAAGGATAGCAACGGGTCCTCATCGGTGAAGCTTTCAAAGCCTATAGCTTTAGCGACTAGTGGTCCGGCCAAGCCCGAATTGGACGATTGGATGGAGTCCCTGGTGCCCGGTCTCGAGCCTATGAGTGTCAGCATCGATAGCAAGTGGATTCACAGGTCAACATGCCCAAGATCCTTCCAGAAAGGCCTCTGAGATCAAAGACATTAGAGCCATTTTCTCGTTTTGTGTCACAAAGTGTATATGCCTTCGCGAACTTGTTCGGTAAATATAAATCTAAGGTTACCCGTCCTTTCGTTCGTTCTTCACGAATTCGCAATTCCCTTCAGTCAATCCACGCTGCAATCTTCACAGTCGTTTCAACCACCAGAGCGACACAATGGTGAGTGGACCAGTGACTTCCCGGTGGAAGACGAGGCAGGAGAAGAGCGTCCTGCGAAAGTGGCGCAAAGAAACAGCGGCTTCTTCCATTGTCTTCCATCTTTTTGCCCTGCTCCCCGTTATCAATATTCTAACCAAACCCTTTTACACAGGCCAACGAATCAGGTATTCAAACGCTACTCAAGGCTGAAAGAGACGCTCATCAAATAGTCGCCAAGGCTAGAACTTATCGTGCTGAGCGTCTAAAAGCCGCCAAAGTAGATGCAGCAGCGGAAATCGCTGCTTACAAGTTGAAGAAGGAGGACGAGTTGAAAAGATTTGAGGCTGAACATACGGGATTGAACGAAGCCGCTGATAAGGAAGCCGATGAACAAGTCAAAACGGAGTTGGAAGCCATCAAAAAGACTGCTGCTGAAAAGAAGGAAGAAGTGGTGAAATTGTTGATCAATGCCGTCACGACTCCAACGCCAGAATTACACATTAATGCTGCTTGAGCTTTTCTTTATTCATCTATAACACCTTTGGAAGAGCCCACCTCAGGTTCGTCTCCACTATCCTCACTATCCTCTTCACTGCTAATCTCGTCACTAGAACTCTCGGAGGTGGAATTTTTCTCTTGCACAGTGCTATAGCCTTTAACATGGTCTTTTGTAGATACAATGATGGTTGGGAACTCAATCACCAGTTGATTTCGTAGGATGTCAGCCAAGAGCTGTTCTTCGTCCAAGGGTATATACTCTGGATTGGAAGACGGTGTATCCACCATCTTCAAGAAACAAAACAGCTTGTCTTTGCAAGCTTGTCTAATCTTGAAATGGATAGCGTCTTTCAACTGGGTGCCTTCTGGTACTCTATAACTCCAATGTCGTGATAACTCATCCCCGGTATCAGGATCCACCAATATGAACTCCAGCGTCCAAACATAAGTGTTTCTCTTCTTATCCCAGCCTGATTTGTTCATAGTAGCCCTTTGCATCCCTCTAGGCAGCTTCCTCACTTTGACACCTCTCTGTATCGTATGTTGGTTGAACTTGGACCCAGTCTTCATGATTCTCTTATCTCTCACCTGTTGCTTGGACACTTCTATCCGACGGTTCAAGTTGATGAGGAAGTTGTAGTCTCTTTGCACCAGTTGTGGTTTCATCTCTGATTTGTTCACAAACTGTGTAGTATCCACCACTCCATCGCACTGTGATTGCTTCTTATGTCTTTTCACACAGTCCAAACAACACGTCTTGGTTCCGCATTTGGGACATTGGTACTTTGCCACGCTCTCAAGGCAAATCTGGCACTGGTTGGCCAACTCCATCGATTTGATGGTTTAGGTATAAGAGACGTAAAAAAAAAAAATTTGGATATATATAATACTTTTCAATATACATAAACACAGCACACAAATGTTCAGAGTCATCCCATTATTCAAACTCCCATATCGAAGATCATTTGCAACAACGAGTCATCTTTGGAAGAAAAAAGTCAAGTCAGATGTCATAATCGAAGACCCTTCCACCGTTTTACCCAAATTGGAGTCCTCTTTCAAAGAGACCCTCGAACAGTTTAAGAAAAGGGCTAATGAAACTAAACAGGGCCAAGCAAACCCTCACATCTTTGATAACCTGAACGTCACAATCAATAAGGAGTCACACATATTCACATCCCTGGCACAGACGGCAATAAAAGGTCGTAATCTCGTCATAACCGTTTTCGATCCAACCAACACTAAACACATTGTCTCGTCAGTCTTGGGCTCTGGACTCAATTTAAACCCGCAAGCTGTGCCAAACTTCCCACAACAATTGAAAGTGCCATTGCCTCCTCCAACAGCTGAGACGAGAAAAGAGATTGCCAAAAAGTTGAAAGCTGACTTTGAGCATTTTAAACAGTCTCCTTCGAAGCATTCGTTGAGTAGTGCGAGAGCTGAGGCATTGAAATCACTCAAAGAATTTGAAAAATCAGATGCTGTCAGGAAAGTGACTCAAGACGTGGAGAAACTACACAAGAAATATCTTGAAGAGTTGCAAAAACAATTCAAACTCGTTGAAAAAAATGTATTGAACTAAATGCCTCAATTGGCATTTTTAGCTAAAGTACCAATGGCTTTCACTTTGTTCCATATACTCATGTCATACCCACCAATGTTCAAAGCTTTAACGAAATTCCAAGCTTTGTTTTCATCTTGAATAGGATAATCCAAAGGTTTAGGGATCTTTGTGGATATGAATGGTAATTTATCATAGCATACACTTTTACTATTACAAAGTCCTTGTAACCCTTCTTCCCCTCCAAATTTACCATACCCTGAGCCTCGTTGTCCTCCAAAGGGCAATTGACACACGTAGAATGTGGCGAAATCATTAATGGCAACATTACCAGATTTGATCTTATTGGCAACATAGTTAACCTCCTTCCAATCTTCACCAAACACAGAGGCTCCAAGTCCATATTCCGTGGAATTGGCAATCCTTATAGCGTCTTCAGTGTCCTTAGCTTTGAAAACACTTAATACAGGACCGAAAACTTCATTTTGTGCAATATCCATCTCAGTGGTCAAGTCCACAATCAAAGTTGGTGTGAAAAAATGACCTTGTGGATAATTTGGATGATTATATTTAACACCACCATGTAATAATCTTGCACCTTGTCCAATTGCATTTTGAATCTGTCTTGTTATTTTTTCGAAATTAGCATCACTAATAGTGGCACCCATATCTATATCCTCTAATTGATCTATATCGGATCCCAGTCTTAATGTCGGTACTCTTTCTTCCAAAATTGACACCAATTTATCATAGTTGGCCTCTGTCACAATGACTCTTTCAATACCAATACAATTTTGACCAGCTGATTGGAAAGTACCACGCATGATGATACTAGAGATGGCATCGAGGTCCTTAACGTCATCGAGCACTATAAAGGCATCCTTCCCGCCTAATTCCACAACAACAGGTGTTAGAGACTCGGCAGCAGCTTTACACACGTGATGGGCCACAGGTTTGGACCCTATGAATGTGATATGTGATAACCCAGGGTGTGATGTGAAATAATCTGCATCCTCGGGCCACATGCATACGAGTTGTACCAAGTTAGGATCATGACCACATGCCTTGATACATCTTTGCACCAATTCGATGAAAAACTGTGAACTCCAAACAACTTGTTCGGAGCATTTAACGACAATGGCATTCCCTGTAAATAGGGAAGCCACAATGGGACCCATCACGTTATGGAAGGGGTAGTTCCATGAAACAAGAGCAGCAACTACTCCCAGGGGTTCATACCGTACTTCACCACTTTTATAACTCATTAATAAATTGGAAGGACCAGGTCTTTTAGAAGGTCTGATCGCCTTTTCACCATTCTTAATAATCCAGTTGATTTTCTCTAGCGTCACCAAGATCTCACCCATAGAGGCATCAACCATAGTTTTACCACTATCCCTACATGCAACTCTAGCAATATTTTCCTGATTGTTGACAATGAACTCACTAAGGGATCTTAGCAATTGGCGACGCTGTGCGAATGACGAATGTTGCCACGTTTGCTGAGCCTGCGAAGCACTCGCAATGATCTGATCGACTTCATCTCTCGTGTTGCTTCTATACTTGCCCAATTGCTGTCCAGTGGCTGGACAGTAGCACTGTATATATTCTGGCTCCTCAGGGTCCTTTATCGAAACCGGGTGTATTCTCTTGCCCTTCCAGTGCGGTTTGGCCTCGTCGGGGATCTCGACAGAGAACTTGACGGGCCTCTCAACGGTCTTCGAGGCGCTGTAGCGGCGGGTGAGCCACCACACCACCAGCGGGATGGCGATGGTTGCCACTACAGAGAGTGAGATTTGCTGGTACGGTATCGGCGAGGCCAAATAGCCGTCCAGCGAAGCGTTGAAATAGTCGAAAAAAGTGTCATTGAGCGACGAGCCGTTGAGATATATCTGGATGTTCTCCATTGTCCCAAAGATAGCGCGCTCACTGCCGCATAAAACAGAGTCGATAGTCCACCAAAAAGCAGCTCGTCGAGGCTCGGCGGGTTGTATTAAAGGCTGGTGTTGAGGTGTAATGAGGTGTGTGTCTAAAGCTCATCGCTGGCAGACTTGTTTTCTCTTCCTTGCTTGCCCTTCCCACACCAGAATTAATGTCGCTAGACGGGTATTCGTCTGACGAGGAGGACGTGCCAGGCCAGTCCGGTGCTTACTTGGGGTTTGTCGACGCTGATATCGCCTCTTCCGGTGAGGTCCCCACGGTGGAGGACACGTTTATGGGCGGACAGCCCGTCTGGTTGCACCCGGAGTCGAAGCCCACGGACGACCTCATCTCGTGTAAGAGTTGTCACGGCACCATGGCGTTGCTATTACAGGCGTTTGCACCGCTCGAGGAGGCGCTTTACGACCGGGTGATCTATGTCTTTGGCTGTAAAGATAATGGATGTAGTAGGAAACCGGGCTCTATAAGGGCTATTAGGGGAGTCCATAAGGACCCGTCGAAAATTGCAACCCAAGAAAAGGAGCTCAGGGAGCAGTTGGATACGAAACTGAAGCTGGAGAATGCTAAAAATTTCCTTTTCGATAAGGAAACAACTACGCAGGTGACTAATCCCTTCAGCTCTTCTTCACCATTTACCACTAATGAGAATCCCTTCGATGCGAAGCCTTTCGATGCGAACCCGTTCGATCAGAAACAGACTACTTTTGCCTCTATCGCTGCTAAAGGTGCTCCACAGATCCCATCACCGAAGCCTTCAACAATCAAATCACTTCCAGAATATCCAGGATATTTTCTCTACGTTGAAAGAGAAAAATTCAACAAGAAAGCAAACCAGGCCAACTTACCTGAAAATATTGAAATATCAGAAAATGCCTTGGATTTAGAAGTGGAATCTACAAAGGAACTCAATCCGGAAACTCAGGCCGTTTCAAATAGTTTACAGGATAAAGTCTTTCAACATTTTAGTGAGACGGTGGCTTATAATCCACTTCAAGTGCTTCGGTATGAATTAGGAGGAAAACCGTTGCTTTTCACTTCAAAGGATGATACTGCTACCAAAGTGGTGAATAATCTCGTACCAAAGCCTGGCTATAACCCGTCTAGTGAACGAAGATTTGAACTACAGATAATGCCAAAGATCATAATGGATTTCGAAAGAGATAATGTCGACTTAACAAATGGGATAGAATGGGGCACAATCTTCGTGTACACTGACGTTGAAGACTATATCCCAGAATTGGACTCGAATCACGTTGGATATGTCGAAGAATGGGTTGGCGTCCAATGGGAAGAAATATACAAGAAATAATCAACACCTAGTGAATATATATGCATGGATAGTTTTGTCATCTATATATTATATACAAGATTACTCTATATCATAAATATCGTGGAATTTCACGTTCGTCATAAGCCTGAACTATGTCACCAGGTTTAAAATCTGACCATCCATCAAACGATAAACCACATTCTCTTCCCTTTTTCACTTCATTCACATCATCTTTCAAATGTCTCATAGTTACAAGCTTCCCTCTGTAAATCTCCTCATCATCTCTCATCACTCTTATTGGAGCGGATTTCTCAATAGTGCCGGAAACAACCTTACAACCGGCAATCTTGATACCTTTTTTCTTCTTACCCTTAATCTCAAAAAGCTCCTTAATTTCAGCTTCAGCTCTCACTTTCAGTTCAATATCCGGAGTCAATTGCTTAGAAAGTTCTTCAGTAACGTCTTCAATCAGGTGATAGATAACGTTGTGCGTTTTGATTGTGACTCCCATCTTGTGTGCCTTATTATCAATGTGCCTTGGTATCTTGAGATTAAAACACAGTATTATGGCACCAGATATCTGGGCCCTCTCCAAATCAGTATCAGTAGGAGCACCAGCGGAATAACTCAGAATTTTCAACTTAACTTCATCGTTCCCAATGTCTTGGATCGATTCCACAATTGCCTCTGCAGATCCACTAACGTCTGCTTTAACAATGTAATTGACGATTTTATGTTTTTGTTCCTCCTCTTTAGGTTCTCCAGAGATATCTTCTTCATCCAGCCCATATTTTCTCAATTCTTGCACTCTCTCACGTTGTTCAATTTCTCTCTTGGCTTCAATTCTCAATTTGTTCATAACACTTATATCCTTTGTTTGCTTTTCTCTCTCCTCACGCATCAACCTGGTCTCAACCACTTTCTTAGCCTGAGCCTCACTTTTTGCCTGTAGTGCTTCATCTCCTGCATCGGGTACCTCTTTCCAACCCCAAATCTCCACTGGTGTAGCTGGACCTGCCTGTTTAACCTCCTTCCCAGATTCATCCTTCATTGATCTCACTTTACAATATGTTTTACCAGCAACAAGAACGTCACCTTTTTTCAAAGTTCCCTGACGAATCAAAACAGTAGCTAACGGTCCCATTCCCTTTTTAGACTGCGATTCAATAACCCAACCTTCCACTGGTACATTTTTGTCTGGTGCCCTAATATCTAACACTTCTGACAAAGTGATAATACTCTCCTCTAATTTATCCATGTTTAAACCAGTCAAACCGGAGACTTTTACAGTTTGAGTCTCACCACCGTAATCCTCAACATCGATATCATTAGCAGCCAAATCGGCAAGAACTTTATCAGGATTGGCATTTGGTTTATCACATTTGTTGATGGCCACAATAACCGACACCCCAGATTTCTTGATGTGCTTTATAGCTTCCTTCGTCTGTGGCATAACGGAATCATCTGCAGCGACAACCAACACTACGATATCGGTCATAGTGGCACCTCGTTCTCTCATTTTCAAAAACGCAGCGTGTCCAGGTGTATCTAAGAAAGTGATTAGTTTCTTTGATATTGGTGTTTTCACGGAGAAGGCACCAATATGTTGAGTGATCCCACCGTGTTCTTGACTAACGATAGAACTTTTCCTCAAGTAATCCAAAATAGTGGTCTTCCCGTGATCAACGTGACCCATGATCGTGACGATTGGGGGTCTGAGTTTCCAACTTGAAGTGTCCTCGGGGGTTTTCATGGGAACCAGATCTTCACCTTCTTTCTCTTCAAAGAAATTCACTAAATACCCATACTCATCGGCGATTAATCCGGCAGTTTCTTGATCAAGGATGAAATTATGGGTAAGCTCTTCAAACCCCATCTTCTCTAGCCTATCTAATAGCTTTTCATAACGCACCCCTAGAATATTGGCTAAAGATGCCACCGTTGTAAATCTTGGTATACTGAGGGTTTTTTGTTCCTTTTGCCTTTTGGCATATAGCATCGATGATGTGCGGAACCAACGAATCCGATCCATAGCCAGAGGGTTAACCCGGACTATCGAGGATCGGAGAGCATTGGGGATAATGACTCTAGAGCCTGTCCTAAGCACCTGTATCATAAAAGAGTGGGTGACGATTTGTATAAGTTTATAGCTCAAAGAGTTTTTTCACGAAAAAATGATAGCCGGTAATGAACTCTCTGAGCGACACAGAGATTTGATTATAGTCAGATTTAGAAGTCAGAAAAAAGTGAGTGTATTTTTTGTGAGTAGTCTCTGGAAATATCCCCAAGAGCTTCCATCAAGCGCTTGTGTATAGGTACACTTTTACGTACCATGAAGTAGAAATTCTTCTTGTATGTGTGGAAACATCCGGACATCACTAGTACTCTTTACGGTTTAATCCGGATCGTCATATCTTAGATCAGATTCAGATTAGTCAATTCTATATACTGGATACGTCTCCATAATCATATAGCTAGGTAGCTAAATCAATATTCTGCTCACTGTATAATAAATTATAACCATTCATATTTCAATGTTTAAAGTTTCGAGCACTAAGTCTATTGTTATATACCGTCATTTTGGCATATCCGAGAAGCGGTCATCTGACGAGGCACGTGACCTCTCGGTTTCGATCTTCCGTGAATAGCCTGGTTTTGCGCCAATAGCTACCAATTTCAACTGGTTGAGGTGGTTTGAATACATCTACAAGAGGAGATTAGTATAGTGATTTTGTTAGAGCCTTGTTCCCCAATGGAAGAAGGACTGAGTCTTATAAAAATTTCTGGTTTTGAAGCTGGGATCAGCTTGTCAAAAAACCGGGTGTTATAACTCGCTTGGTTTTGGGGGCATTTCAAGATACTTTCAGGTGTTTTGGTCTCTCCTGGACTCCAATATTTACCTAGCATTAAACCACCAGTGCATTTATCGTATCATCTTCAAATCTTAACATTTAATTTGGCACATTTGTAGACCGCCAAAATAGGGGTTTCGGGATTTGATCATGTGATTATGCACGGTGATCAAATGCCGGAGCTATGGATTTAATTGACGAAATCCATTGATTGAGCAGCAAGTTCGATGTATTATAGTTGTCTGAATAGTGTTATCGGAATCCACTGAGGAGGAGAATTGAAAGGTAGTATCGTATTAATCAAAAATTGTTTTTTCGTGTGATTTAATCTTAATTTAATCTTGAGTTGTTTGGGGAACTCAATTGGGCCAGCTACTGAAAAAAGTAACCATCATAACTCGCTTGTTTTGAGCGATTTCTACCTGCATCTTAAAAACATCAATTCTCTAAGTACGAATCATCAATCTGATCGAGTTAAATCACCGAGACTCCCACCAGAACATGTTCAAATTCCAACATTTAATTTGACACATTTGTAGACCGTCATTTTAGCATATCCGGGAATTGATCAGGTGATCTAGCACGTGATGCCCGGAACTGCTTTCACTGCTTAACTATGGGCGGCAACCAAAACAGCCAAATCATTGAATTTAAGCAGTTTTATCACATCTATAGGAAGCCATTGAAAGGGACAACGCAATGGTAGTGTCATTACATCGATAGCTACGCCAGGTTACGAGATATCGTGACATCTGGTTCAACTACTCCTGGAAAAAATTTGACAGCCGTTCCCTCTATTTTTTGCCCGGATCTTCAAAATGGCATAGCGAGCCATAGAGAAGTCTGGGACTTGTGGGATTGCTACGTATCGACTTGTTCTATACAGAGCTATCTAATGGACCGGGTTTGGGACCGGTTGGACTTATCCTGGAATTTTGGTGATGAGCTGAGATGGGCGGTCTCAACCCAAACACCGAAATAACAAGCGTCCATGGCCTGTGGTTGGCCTGTGGTTGCAATTGGAGTGCTGTGGATGTGTTGTACAGCCTTGGATGGCACTGGTGGACACTGGCTCGAAGTTGCGGTCCAAAAGATGCTGGCAGGACCCCGCGGTAGCCAATCTCAGACGAAACCACCAACCGCAGAGAGCATCGAGAAGACTCACAACGAACAAACCTGTACCGCACACATGCTGTGGATACTCCCGTGGAACTTCATGTCACTCATTTGAGCTCAACAGCATAGTCTTTCATTGAAAACCAAACCGGGGCAGCGATATGGCAACAACTTCGGACGAGTGTTGAAGCCCAGTGAGTACACGATCCCAATATGAAGAAATGGATCCACTGGGGCAGCAGTGAACCCATCTCAGAGCTTGAGATCACGCTTGAAGTTCCACGAAGTGATCAATGGAATGATCTGGAAATGGTGTGAAAATGCCTGGAAAATGCTTCGCAACAAGGAGCCAGCGAAAACCATGGGATCAGGGCGAGTCCTTTGTGTCCGGGCAAAAGATTCAACCTTCAACCATGATTCTAACTAGCATCTCATCGTTTGACATTGGGATATGTGAATCCCCACATCGAACTAACCTAAATCCAAAGGTCATCGAAATACAAAAGCTAAAGGGAAGAATAACCACTCAACGTCTGGCTCATCGGAGTGTAACATGGTCTCTTTATAATAAAGTTTGGGCAGAACCTTATCACGAAAGATCCCTATCACTATCTGGGAAGGATGGATCATCAGTCAACGTGGATAACAGGAGCAAATGTATCTATCAGAGAAAATAAGATTATCATTGGGCAGAATAACAATCTCATTTCAGTGAGCAAGTGGGACGAGGAATAGCAAACGTGGAGATTGATTTTCGGGGGATCGATCCTGGTATGAGGAGTGGAACATGCGAAAAAGATCAAGAAAGAAAACCCTGAATGTTTGGTATGGCTTCTCGCTATTCTAAGCAGCAGTCTAAAATATGCAACAACCTCAAAGATATACCAACGCATGAATCATAGGTTCTGAACTCAATGGCTGTCCGGGACCATCAAGAGCTTCACACTTTGACCACTTGTTGAGTATATCTCGCTGCTGAAGAGATCTCAGACTTAACTCATTTTCGCTCGAAGCTCAATTTCAAACATTCAAAAGTTCTGGACTTTGTGACATCACCGAGAAGCTGGAAACCAAAGTTCCGATTAGTGAATCGGATCGATGGGAATCCTGGTGTGAGGATTGTGGGACTTCTGGTGCAGCGTGTGGATGTTTGAGAAACTTTGGTGTTCTGTGTGAAGTATGAAGAAAGAGAAAAGCTTGTCTTGAAAGATCCGAAATTGTAAATACCTGATTCTAGGAGCCAAAAGACATGTTTGCCAAGCTTGAAAACTCAAGAAACCTGATGTTGAGAAATTTATGATGGTATCAAAGAGCATTGCACATGAATAGTCCCAAAAGGATGAAATTCATACGAGGGCAACCACATCTGTTTGAAACAACCATAAACAACTTGACACAGGAAAGACCTTGAGATCTCAAATTGACTAGTCAATTCGCACACCAGAAATTCCAAGTACCTGATTCTAGGAGCCAAAAGACATCGTTGCCAAGCTTGAAAACTCAAGAAACCTGATGTTGAGAAATTTATGATGGTATCAAAGAGCATTGCACATGAATAGTCCCAAAAGGATGAAATTCATACGAGGGCAACCACATCTCTTTGAAACAACCATAAACAACTTGACATAGGAAAGACCTTGAGAACTCAAATCGACTAGTCATTTTGCACACCAGAAACCGAGAGACTGGAAACCAGGCCGTACAATCAGGATTGCGCAACATCACCAAGAAGCGAAAACCAAAGTTCCGATTAGTGAATCAGATCGATGGGAACCCCGTTGGGAGGGTTAGGAAACTTTTGGTGGAGCGTGTGGATGGTTCTATGGTGAACTAGTGTGAAAATATTTGGTGCTCTGTGTGAAGAGGAGAATGGAAAAGGAAACAAATGTTTGGGGGATGTGGCCACTTTTATGCAATTTTTTGGTTTTGTGGTTTACTGGACTTTTGTGATTGTATGGAGTCGGTTTTGTACCCAATGCTGCACGATTGAGAAGATTCTCCCCTTTTGGGAGCAGAGCACTGTCAGTTCATCAAAGGGCTGGTGTATCATATATTGGCTCGAAGGTATGCTGGTGAAGTGTTGTCCAGACAACTAGTACTCAGGTAATTGCTATAGTCTCAAGATCATGACTCCGATTAGCCAATGTGCACCGTGTAGAATTTCAATCTACCTTTTGAATCCTTTACACTGTGATATTTTTGTATTCCAACTTGACGGGCAAGAGATCAGACGTAGGTGATACTCTTAGGGTTTCAGTTTATATCGTTTTAGAGTAACAAGCTGTCTATATATATAACTACAGCAGATTTGAAGGGACGCCGGCCCAAAGTAGCAATTTAAAAGCTCCTTGAAGATATTGGAGGACCATGCAATCAATAATGAAGCATAATGGGAGTCCAAAATGCAAAACCGTAGATTTTGAGTCTAATCGGATGGATTTATAACAGATTTTGGTTATGGGTTACCCTTCAGTCGCGCGATCTAAGAAATTTCAAAGATCGCGGCAAAGGTTCAGATGTTTACATTTAAGCCCTAACCGCTGAATTTCAATACGAGCTGAAAGACTGCTGGTTCCCAAGACGCCCGGGCTCTGACGGTGGCGTAGATTTATTCAAGTCTCGTTTTGCGCTGTGAATACAGAGGAGTTTCATTTACTTTGAACGTCGGTGTTGAAAATGGAGGCCTCGAGACAGCCGTTGAAGGATATAGGCACAAACTCTCCGAGTGTCAAGAGACAAAAATTGAACAATGCTGCTTCAAAGGAGGCAGAGAGAGTTGATTTGACACAGGATTTCTCGCTGGAGGAATGGCAAAGGAAATGGAGACATATAATGACAACCAGTGTTGTTTTCTTTGATAAGTACTACCTGATACAAGACTCGGAGCCATCTAAAAAGAAAGAAATGGAGATGGCCCTAAGGCTTTTTGCAAATGTTGGGGCCAAAGTACAACAATTCTTCGATAACAACGTCACCATCATCATATCAAGAAGAAACAAACATGAGTTGCCCAAGAACATGCAGGCCAATCCAATGTTGAAGATATGGAACTATGAGAAAGTGTTTAGATTTTTCAAGAACCTCGGTGAACCAGTGCCACCAGAACAAGATATGACAAACCCAACGCGGCTATCAGCTCTTTTGAATGATGAGAAACTGCACGGAACAGCAGATCGGGATCCTAGCGCCAAGAGAGACGATTTCAACTATTTCAAATACCCATATTTTTATGTCTACGATCTTCGTAACATAACCAAACCTGTGGCTGTGAGAGAATGGAAGGTTAAGGATACAAAACCGGACTCAAAGAAACCTTGGCCACATCTCCACGACTCAACATATGGCCATTCTTTATTTCAGGAAGACCCGGTTGACATGATGGATGAGCGTAAAGTTAAGAAAAGAAAACTACGGGATATGCAAAATGCCAGATACAGAGAAAAACTGCGCCAAATTTACAGTAAGGAGATCAATTACGAAGACAGTATGGCAAAATCGGAGAGTCGAGAATTTGAGTCTGAAGAAGATACCACTATGCATAACATTGATGCCACTAATTCCAAGGCACATGACGATAATAATGATCACATACAAATGCCACCACCACCTCCAGAACTTCCTCAGGCGCTTTCCTTGTCGAGACAACATTCTCTAATTCAAAATAAATACCTTGAGCCTTCCAAAAGAGAAGGGTTTGAAATCCAAGCATCTGGATACAATGGCTCTGTATCGCAACAATCTACAGAGTTTCAATCGAAAAATGGACTTGCACCTGTTGGATCCACAGTTTCATCCAAACAGGTGAATTCCTTACAAAGAAAAATTGTTGAAAAGAAAAAGGGTTCAGCATCACAACCTATACAACCATATACTAATCAAAGGCAAAAAGTTGCTGGATATTGCGAGAATTGCAAAATCCACTTTGATGATTTTGACGAGCATATTATCGGGGCCAAACATCGGGAATTTGCAAAAGATGCTTCCCATTTTGAAGAGATTGACAACTTGATTTTAGCGCTGAGAGACCGCGTAAAGAATAAGCTATGAAGGCTCTTGTCCAAATATACACACCTTGCATTTAAATCAACACTTAATTAGTGTCTACAATTTAACGTGGATCTCTAATCGTAAGATGCGAAGCGTAAATGAACATTAATGGAAAAAAGGGATATATAAAATGATCAACCAAACCGAAATTGAGCGAAAGAAAACAAATGAATGAAACCAAGAAACGAATGTGGAAACCTCCTCATCTTATAATCAAGCAGCATAAGCCCAGAATTTTTCCCATAGATTCTTTGGTTCCTCATCTTCCCAAACAATGGCATCAATTTCACGTCTATCAGAATCGATATCAATGTCTGCAACTTTAAGGAAAAGTCTACCTCTAAACCAACACTGGAACCCAATCCACAGCACAAAGAAAAGAATGACAGAGATATATGCAGTGAAGAAATCCGTGACATCGAACCCGCCAACAAATGCCTCATACCCATTAATGATGATAATAAGTCCAATGAAAAAAGCAGCATAGTAAGCTGCCCATGGCATGAATCTAGCCTTGAAAGGGAGATCATCCCTTGACATGCCACGGGATTTCAACGTGTCCATAAATCTGATATGAGAGATGGAGATGAACAACCAGGCAAATAACCCAGCAACGGTAGTGATGTTAAGAAACCAATTGAACACAGTAGTGGCACCACTTGAGACAACCATGAATCCAAGGAATCCAAAAGAGGCAGAGAAAAGAACAGAAAGGTATGGGACACCGTGTTTAGTAGTGTATGTAAAGCATTTGAAGCAAAGGTTGTTTTGAGCAAGCGAATAAAGAATACGTGAGGAAACGTAAACATTTGAGTTCCCCGCAGAGATGATGGTGAGTAAAATAACAGCGTTGAAGATGTGAGGTAAGACTGGTGTACCGGAGTTTTCAATGGCAATAATGAATGGAGATGAAGAGACATAACTGTCTTCAGAACTCAATTTTGGGTCGTTAAAAGGCACAAGAAGCCCAATGAAAAACAAGGAAAGGATGTAGAAAATCAAGATTCTAAAGAAAACGGTATTGATAGCCTTTGGAACGGCCTTTCTTGGATTCTTAGATTCACCAGCTGTAACACCAGTTAATTCCGTACCTTGATAGGTGAAAGCTGCATTGACAAGAGACGATACCCAACCGCAAAAACGACCCTTTGCAGTTCCTGGGAACAAATGGCCTGGACCCCATGGGCCTGGGTGTCTCCAATATCTGAAGCCTACTGGTCCGGTTTGACCAGCACCGCAAACCATGATGAAAGAATACAAGATGAACCCAATGATGGCGATAACTTTGATCGAGGCAATCCAAAACTCAACTTCACCATAATACTTGACAGGGAACAAATTCCCACAAGTTAAAATGACCCAAAATATGGCGATCCAAGCAGCCAGGGGCACCGAGTATGTCCAAAACTCAATAACCTGCCCTACAACGGAAAGTTCCAAGGCAAAAGTCATAACCCATGAGAACCAATACATGTACCCGTTGGCAACACCAAGAGCTGGACTTAGAAATCTCTTTGAGAAAACTGTGAAAGAGGATGTCACGGGTATGAATGTGGCCATCTCACCCAGTGACTGTGTGACGGAGTAAGCTATGGTAGCCATAAAGAGGTAGGCGATCAGCGAATTGACCGGGCCTGCAACGCTCAGTGGAGTCCCGATACCAATGAACAGACCTGTACCGATAGTACCACCGAGAGCGATCATGGTGATGTGTCTCGGTTTGAGAGCTCTTTTCACCTGGGTGTCTTGGACATTCCCCTCGAGGGCCTCTACAGAGACGGAGTGCTCATCTCTGTAGTGCTCCTTGTCGACTGTGTATTTGTCCTTGGACTGTGCCTCCACGTCTTGTAGTTCGAAAGAGTTGGACATTGTTGCAGGTTTCAGCTCCTTGTAAGAATAACCGGGCGACAAGAGACGCTTATATAAAGAGAAGCCCGCCATTATCAGTGGGAAAAAAAAGCCCTCTGTGATCGATTACGATGAGCCATCTGTCAAAAAGAAATTCTGGCCCGAGCGCAAAAAAGCCCATGCAGCCATCACGATAATCGCCTAATTTTGCAATCGGATGGGATTCAGTGTATAACGTGAGCATCTACGATCTAGTGGTTCTTATCTACGTGTGTGGGGCATTGGATGATAGCGATGTCCCCTTTGTAGGGCTTCAATAGCTTCAGTTTGACCGTTAAGTACAAGAACAGCCGGGGAAATGCCTTTTGTCCTCTAAGTACTGGAACAAGCGAGTTTCATATCAAATTCAATGCAGGAATTCTAAATTCTTACAAAAGACATATAACCGAAGCCTCCTCCCTCCTGCCCCCCGAGCCCTTCAATTTTTTGGGTTTCTACGTTAGAATTGGCTCCATACCAAAGGAATCAAACTAGAGTTTATATTTACACCCGACGGGAGGAGGCCCTTCAACGCTACAAGCAAAACTGTCAAAAGGGTCAACACTCCATCGCAAAATCCGTGTATGTACAAGTTTGTAGTCAGGGAGGTCAGCCATTAGACCTTTCTTTTACTAGTACTAGCTCTCCTTTACCTCACGCGCCCGTCAAACTCGTCACTCAAAACAAAAAACCCAACGGCACGTTACGAAATTTTTTTCTCATGTGGTTGGTGCCTTACAGTGTAAAGATGCCGTTCAAATATATCGAGAAAAACGCCGTTGAGAATGACTTGAATAGATGACTCTCCTGGCAAAGCGCAGAGGCCGGAGGGAGAGATCTCAATACCTAAAACATAACTATATACCGAGTATGACTGAGGAAGCGTTCAAACATTTAAAACCACCGTTCCATCAGCTGCTTTTGAGCCAAAAGTTTTGTGTCAAAAGCTCCAGAAAAAGAAACGTGAGTTTGGGTTTTGTTACGCGCACGCTCTTCGCCGTTGTGAATCCAAACTCTAATTTCCCGGTGCTTATACGTCGCTGTCAAAGTAGTCCCCAAAAAAGCCTTGTGGGCTCTCTCTTTCAGTGTAGAAATGGTTGTGTGACTCACCTCGAAGAACAGGAACGTAAGCTTCTGCCTTTGCTGGAAAAAAAAAGCTCCTACAGTCCCTAATCTTTGCAGACCCGTTGAGATCATTAAGCTTCTCATCACCTCACTACCTACCATAATTCTCTCTCTCCACCAGAGAGAAAGTTTCCTTTCATTACTCTTTCCTTCACAGTTTCCCCTGTGCGTTTAGTACAGAGACTATAATGAATGACGATATAGAAAAGGGCATCAATGCCAATCATCTAATAACTCTTGACACTTCATCCAATGAAACAACTCCAATAGACTCAAACCATACAAAGAAATCCTTCTCCTCCGATGATGTCGCTAGTGGACAGGTTAAAGAAACCGAAGTCAAAAGAGCTCTGAAACCTCGGCATGTCTCGATGATAGCCTTGGGTGGTACTATAGGAACTGGTCTTTTCATCGGTCTTAGTTCACCAATATCACATGCCGGTCCTGTTAACGCCCTCATAGCATACCTATTCATGGGAAGCATCGTGTATCTAGTCACACAATCATTAGGGGAAATGGCAACATTCATCCCGGTCACATCCTCATTCACAGTGTTCAATGCTAGGTTCTTAAGTCCTGCCTTGGGTGTTGCCAATGGGTACATGTATTGGTTCAACTGGGCTACAACTTTTGCAGTGGAGTTATCCGTCGTGGGACAAGTGATTGAATATTGGACAGAAGCAGTACCTTTAGCTGCTTGGATCTCCATCTTCTGGGTCTTCATCACCTTGATCAACTTCTTCCCTGTAAAATTCTACGGTGAGATTGAATTCTGGGTGGCTGCTGTGAAAGTTGTTGCCATTGTTGGATTCATCTTGTACTCTTTTATCATTGTCTGCGGTGCAGGGGCAAGTGGGCCCATCGGATTCAGATATTGGAGAAATCCAGGCCCATGGGGTCCAGGCTATTTGTTCCCAGGTACTGCTAAGGGACGGTTCCTCGGTTGGGTATCGTCTTTGATCAATGCAGCTTTCACTTATCAAGGTACAGAATTGGTTGGTATCTCAGCTGGTGAAACGAAAAATCCAAGGAAATCAGTCCCAAGGGCAATCAACAAAGTCTTCTTTAGAATCTTGTTCTTCTATATCCTTTCTTTGTTCTTTGTTGGGTTGCTTGTCCCATACAATGAACCGAGATTATCATCTGATGAATCCTACATCTCCTCTTCACCATTCATCATTGCCATAGAAAATGCCGGGACCCCCATCTTACCTCATATTTTCAACGCCGTTATCCTTCTCACCATCATCTCGGCTGCCAATTCAAACGTTTACGTCGGGTCAAGAATTCTTTATGGCTTGGGCATTTCTGGAAACGCTCCAAAACTGTTCACGTATGTCACGAAGCAAGGTGTCCCATACTGGGGTGTCATCGCAACGTCTCTGATAGGCGCCCTAGCGTATCTGTGTACGACTGATAAGGCGTCTGTTGGGTTCGATTGGCTAGTGAACATCACCACAGTGGCTGGGTTATTTGCCTGGCTATTCATCTCGATCTGCCATATCAGATTCATGCAATGTTTACGGTCAAGAGGCATCTCTAGGGATGATTTACCGTTTAAAGCGAGATTCATGCCATTTGGTGCTTATTACGCTGCTTTCTTTGTGCTTCTTATTGTTTTCATTCAAGGATATGACGTTTTTTTCGATTTTAATGCATCAGACTTCTTCACAGCTTATATCTCTGTCATGCTGATGGCTATACTTTGGATTGGATGTCAAATTTGGTATAGAGGTCCGCTGTTTTTGAAATTGGACGATATAGACATCGATACAGATAGGAGAGAAATTGACGCTATCGTTTGGGAAGAGGAAAAACCGAAGAACATATGGGAGAAGTTCTGGAGTGCACTCTCTTGAAGTTATACTTATAATGCACTGCCATTAATTGGGCTTAATCCTTAATCTGCATCAACAACACAAATTTTGGAACGAGTAATGCACATACGATACGAATTCAACACGTTAATACTTAATATCGTTAAACTGTGAGGCTAAAATTATATCTATAATCATGACAGTTTGCTCGTAAGATCATGATGTAGCAATCATGGCACACATTTAATTTCACCCTTCCTAGTTCTCTTGATGTTCCGCTGGTTCCGCTGGTTCTGATTTTTGTTCAACTTTATCGTCCCCAATTTCAGAAGCATCGTCTCGCAACGATACTGAAGAGCTAGTCTGTTTCCTTCTGAGCCTCTGCTGCTGTCTCAACATCTGAACAGATAAATTGCTACTCTCGTTACGACTTGGAGTAGCATTCCCACTTCTCAACTCCTGCAACAAACTCCTAGCTCTTGAACCAACGTCATCGTCTTCTCCATTAACATCTGAAGGCTGCGTGGCAGTTTTCGATGGCGATTCTTCCCTTGTTGCATCTTCTTCACCACTTGAGAGTTCTTCTTCTTCCTCATCGTTGACGTCATCACCCAGCGCGCTTTTCTTCAATTTTAATAGATTCTTTCTCGCTTGTGCTCTCTTTCTAGCACTATTGCCATTACCCTTAGCTGGCCCTGCGGCTTTCAATTTTTCCAAAAGCGCATCCATGACATTTTCTCCTGATTCTTCAGGACTTGTACCGACACCCGAATTTGGTGTACGTGGTGCCTCAAGAAGTTTCTTTCTCTGCTCATAGATCCGCTCCTCCTCTTCTCTCTGTAAATTCTCGCGACGAGCCTTCTTGTAATCATTCACAAAATCAACAAATTTCCTGAAAAACGAGTTTTTCGCAAAGACATCGCTGGGGTCTTCACCAAAGAATCTCATCAGTTTTTCATATTCAGCCATAGTGATTTGACTTTGGTCTTTCAATAATTCACTTTTACGTTTCGCCTCCGGCAAAACGGGTAGCACTTTGCTCAACACTTTGTCATTCGGATGGAACTTGGAGGAATCACTCAAGTTCCCAACATCAATAGATGCCTCCACATTCTTAATGCTATTTGTGAAATCTCTTGCATCAGTTGCCAATTGCTCAACAGAAAGTTTGACAACATCATACGCCTTGTTGAGCTCGTCCAAAAACTTCTCCTCTTCAGGGAACGTCTTTCTTATGATTTTTTCAACATAATGCAAGAATGTGATGCTATTCTTATCATCTTTCATAAAAGTCAATCTCTGCAATGTGCTCAACTTGAAACCTTGTGCTTTTTTAGCAGTATCGTTCATGTAGTTACCGACAGCTAAAATGATGTCAAACACCTTTCTCATATGTTTAGCATTTGCAATACTTTCAGTAGCCTCATCGATGGCCCTAAGTTTGCCAACTAAATCAGTGTACTCCTTTTCATATGATGTAATAACCTTCAAGGCTCTCATTCTAGAGGCCCAGTAATCCTGCAAATTATAAAATAACTCGAGGTAAATCCTGTCCGATCTATCGAGTTCAGAGGGGTCCTTCTCCGGATATTTCTCAGAGCCTCGAATCCAAATCGTTCGATATGGCTCCAAGTTTCTAGCTAAATTGTTGGGAATCTCACACAGTTCCTGCTTCCCCAAGAACTCAATGACGCTTGCGTTCTCCATTACTGAGCGATCACACCTCAATATCTTATTTATCAATTGCTCATCGCTCAACGACGAAAACATATGCAGATTGATATGTATTTGCTGAGAAATGTCTTTTGCTAAAAAGGAAATCTTAGCAACCTCACCGGGCTTTCGCTTTGTGATCTGCTTTGTTTCTTTCGCTGGGAAAATCTTTTCGAGTTCGTCGAAGATACCCTTGTTCAACAACTCTTCTGCAACTTCATTAGGCGCAGCGCCTTCCCAAAAGGAATTCTCGGTAGACTCCACTTTTTCCCAATGTAATTGCTTCAATTTCTTCTTAGGTCTTGGATAGCCTTCGAACAAGGATGGTGACTGCGGTAGTAACGGACTGGCCTGTGGAGTTTTGGAGTTCGTAGGAAGAGGTGGAGGTGGAGGTGGAGGAACAGCCGAACCTGGGGGTGGAGGAAGTGGCGGTGCCACAGGGGTGACTGAGCCGGATCCTGGGAGCGGTGGTGCAGGTGGTATATTGGTAGCCCCAGGCGAAAGCAATGGTGGAAGCGGAGGTGGAGGTGGAACCTGTGTTTTTGGTTGTTGAGATGCTTCTGTAACTGAGGACTTGGCCTGAGATTCCTCACTAGAATCAACTTTTCGTGAATTGCCGCCTTGCTCAGATGAATCTGAACCAGCTTCCTTTTTCTCAACAGATGAGGTCAGCTCTTGAAGGAAAGCAGGCTCAAAACCTTTACTCCCTCTAATTTTATCAGCAACAACGGGCCTGTAGGTAAAATCTGCTTTCTCAACTTTCTTCTGACCCCTGACATACTTAGCTTCAAGACTCTCAAGGAATGATTTCGAAGGAATCTTCGTCGATTCTTCAGGCTTGATGTCCAGCTGGTCCTGCAGCTTTTCACTCAATTTTTCAATTTCGTCGAGCTCAGCATGAATCTTTGCATCGATCTTTGGATCCAGAGAGCGGTAATCTCCATCTTCATTGTTTTGACCTGGAGAAAAATCGATATTAAGATTTTGAAATCGAGTCTGTAACTCCTTCAGCCTTTCCATGGCCATCAGCTTCTGCTTGTTCATAAGTTCTTTCTGCTTTGCATTAACGTCAAACTTCAAAATGTCATTAGATTGGCTTTGTAAAGATTCAAGTTTACGCTTGAGAGATTCTAACTTGTTCAAATCCTCCTCTTTAGGAGCTCTTGGAGGAGGTTGGACAGGCGGCTTTTGAGGTGAGCTTCGAGTACTTGATGAGGCTGACTTCCTTCTTTCCTCAAAGTTTGTCATCTCCAGTTCTCTGGCTTGCTGTTCAATATCCTCCATTTTATCTCTCAGAGCTCTCAATCTCGAATTTGGCTCTACAGAAGTTCCATATATGTTGTTCTCCGTTCTCAGTTGATTTTTCTTCTGCGAAAGCTGGCCCTTCAATCTCGAGATCAGTTCAGAGTTATTAGCATTGGTAGAGGATTCGTTCGCGTTATTAAGGAGAATCAACATCTCCCTCATTTCCAACTCTTGCTCATGCTTCTCCAATATTCGCTTTCGCTTCATATCCTCGAGTTCTTGCATCAGTGCTTCATTGAGCTTTCGTTGCTTCATTAGAACGATTTCCTGCTCTTTCAACTCATTTGAAAGTTTTGTTAACATTCCGTCAGTACCCAAGGCAATCTGTCGGGAAAGCTCATCACGTTCGGCAATAGCCTCTTCAGCCCTTTTGTTTGCTTCTCTAGATTCCAAAATTGCACGTCTTGCAACTTCGTCTGTTTGCAAACCATCGTACAATCTATGAATGGCAACGTTCAACGCTGCATCACCATCTGCAGTTCCCCCCATAGTTATATTGGATATCAACCCATCAATTAACCTGTAAGACCTCACAGTTTCAGCACTCTCAACTGACTTTGTCGGATCCGTCTGACTCAAAAATAAGTGCTGGATGGCAGACAAAAAATAGTTCTCTGCATCTGAGTGCTGGAGTTTGGTCCAAATGTTCTTCACTAAAGATACTGGGTCGTTCAAATCGACGTCTGCTCCAATTCTCTCTGAAGCTAGCAATGCATCGTAATCCTCTGCTGCTGCATCTTCATATTCACGAATCTTATCATCTATCAATTCGTTATGTAGCGCATGAAATTTCTTGAAAATTTTTTGAACACCACCGGCTTTAAGTTGAGCTCTTATATGTGTTCTAGTTTTGAAATCGGCACCACCTTCAGCAATGGTGTTGATCAAAACCATGGTGGCCAAGGCATAGTCCATAAGCTGTGATTCTCCTCCAGCACCACTAGACCTTAATTCCTCACTAGCACCAACCATGGAGCCTAATTTGCCTCGTCCTTCCATCGTGTTCTCAACGACTTTTAACCATTGCTCAAACCTTTTCAAGCCAGTCTGCTGTTGATCACCAACAACCGAGTTTCTTTTGTCTAGAGCCTTAGCCTGGAAGTGAACATTATCCATGGAAAGGGAGTTCATTGCTTTGAGAACCTGATTATAGCCCTCAGGTGGTTGGAAATGTGCCAAAAAACTTAACATATCCGTCACAAGCTTTCTCGTTGCCAACTTTGTTGATATCAATGCACCAGCAATGGCAGGTACGACAATCTTGGACTCTAAAGCGTAGATGGCGCCTCTTTGATTGTTGATAATCGATTTCAAGCATCGAATGATGGATATTTCCTTCTCTAAAAACTCATCATTCAACAGGTCTGCCGTGGACCGTGTATGTAGCTGTTGTAAAACATTTGCTAATGCGATGGGACCTTGAGCCTCAATGAATTGCCGCACCCAGTCAACCGGTTCAGTTCTTAAACTGACCCAAAGATTTCCTAATTGCCTTGCACTTATGGACTTATCCATCAAAAGCCGCACAAAAGATTCCGGAGTAGCAGGGCTATCACCACTTTTACGAGTTCTTTCTTGCTTTTTACGTTCCGAGAGAGCGTCTTGGTAAATAAGCATCCATTTCTTTTGTATGGGATACTCTTTCATTTGCCTTTTTGCAGCTTCTGGCAAACTTTTGAAGTCTCGTTTTGTCATCAATTCATCAAACATCTCATCAATTTCCCAATTATCCTTGGGCTGCTCTAAAATGAAATCGTGTGATGATTCGGTGCCCTTTGAATGATGTCCAGATCCACCAGACAGTATTGATGTGTTTGTTGTGATTCTCTGCAAGGCGGACTGCTTTTTCACCGGAGTCCTCACATCGTCCAAATTAGTGGACATGGTCCATTGGGACGAACGCCTTGAATGTGTAGGTGATGGAGGTGATGTATCATAACTGGTGTAGTTTGTTTGGTTCATAGTCGTGGCCTTGCTCAATGACAGGGAATTTTGTGATTGACTGGAGAAGGAAGAGCTTATGCTGGATTGTCTCTTCTTGGGAAGGGAGTCAGTATGTTGGAATTGCGAGTCGGATGACCCATGCCCTGCGGAACTGGTCTGAAGTTGTGGGTTTGAAATGCTATAATTATGTGAAGCGTGGACGTCATCCGATTTGGGGCCCTTAGTGGAGAGCTTTCTAAAATTGGAGAGTAGCGAGCCGGACTTGGAATGCTGAGACTGTGGGGCATTGTGTGCGTGGGAGTCGATCACCATCGAGCGCACAGAGGGCTGCCGAGATGGGTCGGGCTCCCTCTTCTTCATGTGTATCGTCCCTTTGATATACGGGCTCTGGTGAAAGCGCGGCTACTGATCAGCGCTGCGACGGCAATCAGCCTGGGGGAAATTTCGATAGCGCTTTGAAGGTGGATTCGCAATGAGCAGCAGTCACACGAATCGCAGAACACACGAGTCGCAGACTTGGAACAATGGAGTCTGATTTTCGGGAATTTGATGTTTTTGTAAGCAAACTTTTAATCCAGCCATCAAGTCCTCAAAGCGATTCGCGAAAATGCCGGCGTAGAGCTGCCGACTGTGCTTGTTTTGCACTCTTTGCGGGATCGCGACCTTAGAAGAAAAGTCAACACGCTGTGCTGCGCGTCCTTTAGCTTGGAGATCTGGATCCCGGAGACACTGAAACACTCACACGTATGACCGACGACGACGAGACCAAGCGAGTGTCGCTACAAGTTACCTCGCTCTCGACTCAGCTGATAGAGTCCATTGAGAAGCAAAGCCGTTTGGAGCAACAACTCGCTCATCATGAGAGAGAAAACAACCATCTCAAAGCGCAGTTGGATGAGCTGCTGCCATTGAAGGAACAGAATAAACAGCTTTCACAGGAGAGGGAAGAGCTCACAAGGCGTATTGATGGCTTGGGTAAAAGATTAGAGGCCGAGATAAAGGAGAAACTGGATGCCAAAAATGAAGTATCCAAGTTACAACACGAGGTTGAGGAGCTCACTGCTTCACTATTTGATGAAGCAAATAAAATGGTTAGCGATGCGAGAAAAGAAGCCTATGAAGTTCAGCTTAGAAACGATAATCTCATCTCTCAATTGAAAGAAAAAGACAGCTTGTTGGAAAGTTTCCAGAATGAATTGAAGGTGCTAAAGGATGTTATACATGCGAGGGATCGAGATCTCGATACGAGCTCGAAAAGAGACTCGATTATTCGTGATTCCCAAAGCACCTCTCCTCAAAAAGTGATTCTTTATTCGCCAACTGCTGATGCCATAAGGTATGACTTGAAACTTTTCGGTGAGTTTAAAAAATTCGCCAAAGAGATCAAAGTATACGATTCCATCAAGGATACAGACACCAAATTTCTCAGAAAGCTTTTGACCGATGACGTGGAACCTGCTTTAAGATTAGATTCTGCTCAGGGGATTGGATGGCTAAGCAAGCGTTCTCTTATGAGTGCCATCATCGATGGTCGTGTCACTATTGAGCCAGTATCTGGGATCAATGAGACTTATAGGCTGAACTTCCAAACCAATAGAGTTCGAGAAACTGATGTCAAGTCAAATCTCTACTCTTACCCTGCACATAGTCCACCCGTTGCAATCAATCAACCATGCGCCGTATGTGGTGAAGTACGTGATGACATTTTGGAGCATTCAAGACTCTATATCATGAAAGTACATACCAAGCAAGACACGCCTCTTTCCATAAGTGGCTCATCTTCACCAACAGTGGCACACCAATACCCACTATGCAGCTACTGTCTATTCAGAGTTAGAAGTGCATGTGAGCTATTCGCGTTTTTAAGATCTCTTCGAACTGATATTTGGAACTTGAGCAATGATGCCGTACTCAAAAAAGCGTGGATTGAACTCTCACGATTGCGAGCGAAATTATTTTGGGCAAAAGTTGGTATTTGGGACATTGACGCCAACGTTGTCACAACACAGATAACCCCAAGCATTGAGGATGATGTTTTTAGAGCCGTGTCTGGAACACCGGATCTCTCAAGAATATCAATCCATAGCTCGGCAGATTCTCTCAGTGAATCTAAACCTTCCGCTTCAAACAGCTATAGACACTCACCGCTGGTGAATGAAATGGCTGACAAGCCGAAAACACCTGTTAAGCTTATGAGCGAGCAGCAGTTACAACTAGAAGGGGACTCTAATGTTGAACCGATTCCTGGAAGTTTCACTCAAGAGGAAGATCATGATGACATAACTAATGATATAATCACCGATTATTCTCATGACGAAGACGATGAGGAAGAGGAACAGGTTCCAGAGAAAGCTACTAAAGGGTTACAAATTCTTACACAAGAGGAAGATAGACCACAAGATTCTCTATTGGACTCCGAGCAACCAACGCCAATAATTGAGGTTGCCGGTTCATTCCCTCAATCCGACACGTATGATAGTCAAACTGATCCTACACCTACAAAGAGTGTTAACGAAACAACTGAAATAACCGAAGCGGAGTCAGTGACCGACGAAGAGCAATTTGTGGACGCCTAATACAAATTTTTTAATCGTTAATGACTAGTACTGTGCTGTATTATACCCTAATTAATAATAGCGTGCGAGTGTTGTATCATTCGCTCAATGCAACCAATTTTTCCTCCATCAAACCCAGAACATTACTTAACCCATGCAACAGTCCCGTAATCTCATTGTTCATCTTCTCCAAACTGTATTCTGAATCGACAAACAATGTCATGTCTAGTGTAGGCAGCGCAATTCTTGAATCCACTGTCGTTGTTGTCGTATTGTTCCCATCCATCGAGGACAGTGAACTTACGGAAGATCCAACACCCTGCGACAGAAACGGCATAGTTGGTGGCTGTGTTCCAGGGTTTGTGAGCTTTCGTCTAGACGACGATAAGCTGGAAGGCACGTTGGCAGCAGAGTTGTTGGGCTTCTCCGTGAGTGGAGTCATAGCCATGGGAACGCTTGAAACATTGACACCAAACTGGTTTACATTTTCGTCCTGATCATCCGCATTGGATGACGTATGAAGGAGCTTTGGAAATGTCGTTGATGTGGGAGTTGGCATCTGTAGCCGAAGATTCTGATGGTTGCGTTTCATTAGCGAGGGCTTTGCTGTTGCTGATGCTGATGACACGGGCTGCTGCTGCTGCTGCTGTTGCTGCTGTTGGGTAGCAGACTGTGTAGAGTTGCCAGATGCATTCAAGGGCTGCAGAAGAGGTGACTGATTATTAGGAGATTGTATCGCCTTCATTGACATATTAGACTTCGATGGTGATGACGTAACGACGCTGAGCTTTGACGGTGAGGCAAAACTGCTTAGCTCTCTTTTCGGAGATGGGGTCACACGGGAGCTTGATGGTGGGATATGTGTGATTGATGGCTGTCCGTTTGACGCGCCCTGATGTTGCTGCGGTACCGTAGCAGCAGGTACTTGAGATAGTGAAGTTGTAGCTGTGGTCAAAGTAGGTCTTCTCTGGAAAGCGGGATCAAGAGTTTTTCTTGTTTCAAGCACTGAAGCTGATTGGTTATGCATTAGAGTGTTGGCTCTGGATCTAGCCTTGAAATCTTGTTCCCTTTGTTGTTGTGATGATCTTGATTCAATGTCCTCCATGTTCGGTATTTCAATCTCTACAATCGGTGTTGACACCCTCGGTGTTGCGTTGGAGGTGTTTGGCATATTATGCAACCCAAGGGATGAAGATACTCTGGGGAGATCGACATCCCGGGATTGGCTTTCTTCTGACTCGTCCTCTTCTTCGGCTGTCTGTTCAAACAGTTGTAATAGAGACTTTGGAGCCTCCTTTCTGTTCAAAGTTCCATTGGCCTTCAAGGTCGTTCCCACGCTGTTGTTGTAAGTAACTGTGTTCCTGGTATAAGTGATATTTGTTGGATGTTGTGAGTTGTTTATTGTCCCAGTATTAGAGTGGAGCATTTTTCCTTGGTAAGCAGTCATGAACTCATCATCACCATCATCATAGTCCATATTTGACTCAGGGTTGACATAGTCTTCGTCATTCTCGTTCAAATTAATATTATTGAGGTTGATATCATTCTCCAGAATATATTCGTTACTGCTTAGAGAATCAAAATCCCATTTCACTTCTATTTCGTTATCTTCAGGTTCGTCCTCCACATTCATGAGGATGCTCTCCCTTGAGGATCTTTTCTCTCTCCAAAGTAAATACCTTGAGATAAGCTCTTTCAATAGAGAAGTGGGTGAATTCTTGTGGAATTTAATGAATTTAGTTTTCAGCAACTCCTCTGCACTCAATCTTTCCTGTGGATTTTCATCAAGACAAAGTGCAATGATCTCTTTCAACAGGGCTGAATATTGTTTACCATCTAATCTGGGAGGCTTAGATTTCGTTATGAGCTGCATGGCCCTGATAGCTTCTTTATCACAATATGGGGGGTTCCCAGTGGCAATTTCATATATCGTAATACCCAGCGACCATATATCTGCCTTCACATCGTAAGAAGTGCCCTCCATAATCACCTCGGGTGCCATCCAGTATGGAGTTCCAGCCATGGTGTTCCTTCTTAAACTTGTCGAAGAAAGTTGAGCTGCAACACCAAAATCACAGAGTTGAACCTTACCTTCATTTGTTATCAGTACGTTAGCGGCCTTGATGTCTCTATGTATCACATTCTGCTTATGAATGAACTGAAGAGCAATCAACACTTCACGGACAATGACTCCGATATATTTTTCCTCTATCCTTCCGGGCCTGAGAAGAGTTCGCAAAGAGCCGCCGGCACAGTAGTCCATGACAATCCAGAGCTTCGTACCATTTAAGTAGGAGCCATAGTAGTGGGTGACATTGGGTACGTCTTTCAAATGCGACAAGAATTGAATTTCCTGCTGCACATCTTTCACTTCATCTTCAGAGGTGTCCAGATTCAGTACCTTGATGGCATACACTTGTTTGGTGGCCCTATGAATGCCCTTATAAACGACACCAAACTTCCCGCGGCCTATCACTTCTGTACGCTTGTATATCTGGGTCACATTAGACATGATGAGTTGAAAACGGGAGAACACAAGCTGTGATTTGCTTGATCGGTGGAGTTGTGTACTTCAGGATCTTAGGCCTTTGATGACTGATCTGGCAACGACTTGGTGTAGTTGTCACGCCTGAGCTACGCGCTAGCACTTCACAACAAGGGATTCCGGGAGCGCCAAAAAAAAACAGCAGGATCTGGTGGTTTCAGTGCAAATGCGCTTTTGCAAAACTCGTTGATGGGGCTGCTACAGCAACAGCTTTTACCTTTTCCCTTCCATTTCGCGAAACACTCACCCAGGGCAAAGGCCCCAAAAATATCCGAATTGGGAAATAGCTGACTAAGAGAATCTTACGCCTCATCCGCGAACGGGTTGTACACAATTGCTGTAGAACGGATTCGCGGTTATTGTCTAAACCGCGCGATTCGCTCCATTCGGCTATAAAGGAACGTCATCGCCGAAAAGCGTGCAGTAAACAACATCGCGGCGCTTTTAGTTCATGGTCAACTCGTCAAAAACCAGCGCTTCAAAGGACAGATCCCATAACATGGCCCATGGAGTTTAACACAAAGCGTATCCACTTTACGTATCACGTGCCTCCTTGCCCAGAATCTGCCAGCGCCACGGCTCGTAAAACTCGAACTTCGGTCCGAACTTCGTTGTTTTTGTTCCACGCGCACTAAAAAAAGCTCTGAGCGCCTACAATTACGATCGGTAAGAACACTCCCCCTTAAAGTCAGGGGAAAAAAAATTTTATTGGGGAGGCCCAACAAGGGAACATCGTATAGGGCCACCTTTGTCGATTTTGCCACTCTTCCATCTTCATCACCTTGATTTCCTCTCCTCCAATTCAGACTTTTTGATAAATTTCTCCTGTCTGGTCGAAGCTTGATTTGCTAAACGAGCAACAAACCGCACGTTACAATTGTTTTTCATCCCTTCATCCTTCCCGCTGTGTCTCCGAAAGCATTGACATAATCATATGAGCGATTGATTCACTGCGAAAAGATATTTCCTAATCAGCTTACCCCAACAATAGAACCCGGGCTATTGTTATTGTTTGTTTTCAATCACCTTTTTCTAGTTTGCGTTTTCTGAGTTTACTGTTCTCTTCGCACCTTTTGCTGCTCTGTTGACCTGTTTTTTCTTGATTTGATTGATTTTATACTCATTTCATAGGCCGCATTTCACTTCTGCTGCTATCTCATTATTTACTTCACGAAGGCTTCTCTGCGTTAAATTTCTCATTGGCTTCACACAAGCCAGCTCTGTTTTGCTCGTTAGACATTTCAGTTTGATCTACTACTCATCATGTCCTATAACACCGTTTATGGTGCAACCCAAGCCCCATACCAACAGCAGCCACGTCCTCAATCTTTCCAGCAGCCTCAACAATCTTCATTGCGCAACAGCACCTCACAATTATGGATGGGTGAGCTTGATCCGTTTTGGGATGAAAATTTCATCAAGGCTATCTGGAATTCCTTTGGGTTTCCTTCCGTCAATGTGAAGATCATCAAGGATACCAAGATGGGACAAAGTTACAATGCTGGCTATTGCTTCATTGAATTCCCAAACTTGGATCAAGCATCAAGTGCTCTCTCTAAAAATGGCGCTAGGGTCCCAAACTCCAATAGAACTTTGAAATTGAATTGGGCCAGTGGTGGATCGTCTTCATCTGGAGGTAACTCTCAGAGAAACTCCAATGAAGTTTCTATCTTTGTTGGTGACTTGGCACCAGATGTAAGTGACTCCACTCTGTATGAGTTTTTTGGTACAAAATACCCCTCGGTATCCGGTACCAAAATCATGGTGGATTTGCAAACTGGTCAATCTAAAGGTTATGGCTTTGTTAGATTCTTGAATGAATCTGAGCAGCAAAGAGCCCTGTTGGAGATGCAAGGTGCCATTTTGAATGGTAGACCAATCAGAGTGTCAACAGCAGCTCCTAAGAATAGACAACAGGGTCAGTTTCAGCAAAGAACCCAACCGTTTAACAATTACCAACAGCAGCATCAATTACCACAGCAACAATCCCAATTAATTCCAAATGTGCAAACCCAGCAGATTATGGGAAGCTTGGAATCCCAATATCAACCACCCCTGAACCAATTCACCGATCCTAATAACACGACGGTATTTATTGGTGGATTATCCTCGATTGTTACTGAAGAGGATTTGAGATTATATTTTCAGCCTTATGGGGATATCACCTATGTCAAAATCCCAATTGGGAAAGGATGCGGATTTGTGCAGTACACTACTCGTGCTAGTGCTGAACTTGCCATCTCCAAAATGCAAGGTTATCCTATTGGCAACTCTCGCATCAGACTGAGCTGGGGTAGATCAAATGCCAACCCACTTCCTCAGCAATATAAGCCTCAACAAGAGTTACCATTGCTTTACGGGTATCAACAACAGCACCAAGTTCCACAAATTCCGCAACATGGTAGTATTCCTGGATTGACTGGTGAATATGGTGTTCAACAAATCTCATTAGCCAACCAATTTCAAACTGAAACTTCTGAGTCATCTGACCAATCCCGTTTGAACCAGTTATATATGGCCGCAAGAGACGGAAGATTGGACACGATTGACGCTGCGTCAAACGGATACATATTTGCTTAAGTGCTGAACATTTGGCTGATTTGAAGGAGTATCTTCTAGCTGTTGCTTAAAAGTTGAATGACGCGGTCAGTTCTCTGTTATCTTGAGTTAGCCTCCGCTGGCTGATATCATATTTTCCATCGGTTTTTTTTTTTCGGTGAATTTTGCATCCACATTTCTCCTGCAAGGGAATCTTCAACCTCTGTTGTTGTTGTTGTCTTGCCACATTATACATCGTTGTCTTATTTCAATTTCATTTCTTTTGCTAATTTTCGAAACATTATTTAACGAGAAATTCACTTCACGTTCAGATTTACATGCTACTCATCCGTTATTTCCCTTTTTTTTTTTCTTTGTTAACAACCACTCTGATATCTCATGCTTATTTCTTGTGTTTATGCCTTTTGTCCATCTTGATCTGAGGATCCCATCTGGTTTGTTCTACACAACTCTGTCTAATACATATTGTCATTGTATCAAAATCTGCTTGTAGACTAACTCAAGAGAACATGAATTACTATGGGCTAAAGACAGTAGTGTAATAATAGATATCGCTCCAATAAATAGTTGTAATAAATAATAAATAAAAGGCTGGGGCCCCTGTACTCAATAGGTCTTATCAACTCTGACCCCATATAAATGGGCATCTTCTTCACCCCTTGCACCCAGATCCTTCGCCAATCCCTCCGGATAGTTTCTAGGAACAGCTGGCCTCTCAGGATACGAAAATAGATACAAAAACCCACTGAAGGCGGCAACACATCCGAAGAACATGAGTTGCCATTTGACAGCAGTAGAGTCGCTCACTGTGTCGTAGTAATGGGGAGACCAGAGGTTTAGGACATCATCGTCTGGGTGTAGAGGCTGACCAAAGTTTCTTCTGTTCTGCTTGTCGTCCCAAGGCGCATCTGGATCTCTGTAGTAGTACAACTCACGAGGAACGTCTGGATAGGCTTCTGAGTCGGTGTTGTCGATTTTTGCGGGATCTCCAAGGACAGAGGCGGAGCGGTGGAAAGAGCGTATTCCGATCTGGGACAGTGCCAGCGGCTTCCCGACGAGTCCAACCCTTCTAGCAAGCATCGTGTTGTTCCACTCTTGTTGTTGAGGCTTGAGAAGAAACAAGGGATGAAAGCAGTTACGAGCTCGTGGAGTGGGCTTCCCAACCACCGCGAAAACACACTCAAACTTGTGGCCACCGCTTAACCATCAACACACCACATCGAGAAAACCCACCGATCAGGAAATAACCAGAAGGCCAACGATCGCAATGCCCAGAGGGAAGGCCAAGAACGAGGACGCCGCTAGCGTACGAACGCCGAAGAAGATCGAGAGTGGCAAATCGCGGCGGGTGAGCGATCTCGAAAGCGATGAGGGAACGCCTAATAAACGACGGAAATCTGGTCGGGTCCATACGCCCATCAACTACTCGCTGGCGAGATCTAAGAAACCTCGTAACCTGATTACCGACAAAACCAATGGTAATACACATACACAACGAAACGGAGATGTACAGAGGCACCGCGCTCAAGAGCTAACCACAGTGGAGAAATTGGCAAAACTTAGCGTTCAGCATCAACTTTTAACATCAGAGTTGTTCCACTTGGAACAGTTTACGTCATTAGCAACATGGGATCCTGAAGCTCCGCAATCGAATTTCTACCAAGACTACGTTTCAGAAAAGTTTGACCTGTGGAAGGAAATCACTAACGAAGATGTCAAACAAGTTGATAACTCGAAGAAGCCAACGAGGTCATCGAGGCATAGCACAAGAGTAACGACGAATCCTCTCAGGTCGCTTGTCAAGGAGGCTGAGCCAAGATTCATTGAGGAGGTGTTCAATCCTTCAAAGTTTTATCACAATAGCATTTTAACTGAACAACCGAAGGAGAGAAATTTTGCAAGGACTCGTACAAACTTGGAACAATCGATTGCAGTCCCATCTCCCTCAGGCAGAGGGCGGTATCCAAGAGGGATAAAGAGCGAAGAGAAACCAGGAAGAGGAAGACCAAGGAGGAGCGCCGCTGCAGACAGCGATGATGAGAGTGAAGGTGACGCCTCAGAAACTTGGTCTGAGTACGACGTAGGGTCGCCTCAGCCTTATATCCTTGAGGGCCCAATCCCTAAACTCAGACTGAAATTATCTCCTCCAAAACCAATAGTAACGAGCCCTGATCACATCGCAAAACCGGAGTACGGCTCGTTAGAGTCATATCTTCAATCTTTCAAATCATTAGATGAAGACCTTTCCCAACATGATTTTGATCTCTACATCAAAGAGCAGAAAGATTTCGTCTCAAAGTTGAAACGAGCAGTACAAAACAACGTTTTACGAGTGGATGAGGAGTTCAATGTTACAAGGGCTCCACCTCCTCAGCCTTTCAGGGATCCATTAAAGAACCATTACACTCATAATGACTATCTTGTGGGACAAGCTATTCACCTATCCAAGCTTTTTGCTGACACGAGAAAATCGAGAATACAAAGAGCCAGAAAGACTGCTCAGATGGTAGAGGCTCACTTCAAACGATTAGCTGGTGCTGAAGAGCGTGCCAAAAAAGAGGAAGAAAGACGTTTGAAGACACTAGCGAGAAATGCCGTCCAGGCTGTTAAAAAGAGATGGACGTTGGCGGAGAAGGCCTACCGTATATTGAGGAAACAGGAGGCTGAAGAGTTGAAAAGGATTCAAGGGAAAGAGCACCTGAGTCAAATGCTTGAGCACTCGACGCAGCTACTAGAAGCGCAAATGGGGCAAAAAAGTGATGACGAAGGCAGCGATACGGATTTGCTTGAGAAGAGGGAGCTCATTGAGGATTTGAATGATGCACTTCAGGATATGGATGACTCTGAGCTGACCGTCGAACAACTCAAGGCCAAGTACGCTCATCTTGAGGAATTGGACCTAGATGAGGTTAGCGAAGCTACAGAACGTGAGACAACAGCAACCCATGACAAATCTCGAGAAGAGACCCCAATCGTACTCACAGACAAGGAAAAGAAGTTACTAGACGAAAGTAAAGACGACCATAACTCAATATTAGATAGTGATTCTTCTTCAGATTCTGAAATGGAATCTGATGAGAGTTCCAGTGAAGATGACGAAGAGTCTGATGAAGGAGAAGAATCAAAGCCCAACGGGTTGGCGTCATTGTTTGGGAGCATATCGAAAGGTGAAGATGATGATGTTGAATACTCAGAAGAAGAAGAGCAGAACAGTACAGAAGGGGAAAATGGTCACTACTCCGACAGGGAATCCGGGAAGACATCGGCCGATGAAATTAGCAAGGAGGCCTCAACGCCAAGCTCTTCTCCAGATCCTGAGAAGGTTGCAGGGTCTAAGAAGACATCTAGAGGCACATCTCAAGGGCCTGCTGAAGGCGGCGTGGTTGACGTTCCTACGCCTGACCTTCTACTGAGAGGACAGTTGAGATCTTACCAGAAGCAAGGGCTTAATTGGCTGGCAAGCTTGTATAACAATCATACGAACGGTATTCTGGCTGATGAGATGGGTCTTGGTAAAACAATTCAAACTATCAGTTTGTTGTGTTACTTGGCTGTCTATAAAGGTATTTGGGGTCCCCATTTGATTGTTGTACCAACTTCTGTGCTTTTGAATTGGGAGATGGAATTCAAGAGGTTTGCTCCTGGATTTAAGCTGATGGTGTACTATGGCTCTCAACAGCAGAGAAAGGAGAAGAGAAAAGGATGGAATAAGCCTGATACTTTCCACATTTGTATCACATCATATCAGTTAGTGTGTCAAGATCAGCAGATTTTCAAAAGAAAGCGCTGGAGATATATGATCCTGGATGAAGCCCATAACATCAAAAATTTCAAATCCAATCGTTGGAATGCTCTTCTGAATTTTAATACAGAGAACAGGTTACTTTTGACAGGAACTCCATTGCAGAACAATATTATGGAGCTTTGGTCTTTGCTTTATTTCCTTATGCCTTCCACTAAGGCTAATCAGAGCATGCCGTCCGGGTTTGCCAATTTGGAAGATTTCCAACAATGGTTTGGGAAACCCGTGGACAAGATTATTGAAGGAGGCGCAAATAAAGAGGTTGATGAGGAGTCTAAGAAGACTGTTTCGAAGTTACATCAAGTGCTCAGACCTTACCTTTTACGCCGTTTGAAAGCTGATGTCGAGTCTCAAATGCCTGGTAAGTACGAGCATGTGGTATATTGTCGTTTATCCAAGAGACAGTACAAGCTGTACCATGAATATCTTGCAAGAAGTGACACAAAAGAGATGCTCAAAAATGCCAACTATATTTCCATTATAAATTGTTTGATGCAATTGAGAAAAGTTTGCAACCATCCAGATCTATTTGAGGAGAGACCTATTCTGACCTCTTTTGCTATTTCACATTCTGTGATCACACCATACGAAACCACTAAGGATGTCGTTTTGAAATTGATTTCAAAGCACGATAAGGACCGGTGTGTTGATCTAGGAGTACTGAATCTGAATTTTGTTAAATTTGAGAAAGAGGGCCTGACAACATTTCATTCTGATGCAATCCAGAAACTAAAATCTTCGTCGCTTCTGAGCGAGCAGGTGAAAACTCTCACCTCTGAGCTCTCAGAGGTGGTCAAACCGAACTACTCAGAAATCCGTGAATATTACAAATATTCCACCCACTTTCAAAAACAGGAGCTACTTGATCAGTTGCAGCACATCTTATATCTGAACAACTTGAGGTGTGATAAATCCCCTGTTTACGGGGAAAATGTGACCCGTCTACTTAATATATACAAGCCAACGCATCTGGAAGCAAGCCTGGGAGAGGAACTGATAAAGCCGCTGGAGACAAGACTTCTATCAGGGAACGACGAGATTGACAGGTTTGCCTTCGTTACGCCAGCGGTGGTGACAATGAACATGACACGATTGGCGTTCCCCAGAGAACTTGCCGAAAAGATATCGTCCGGCGATGGGATGCCAGAGAACCCATTCCACAAATTGCAAACTAAACTATCAATACAGTTCCCTGATAAGAGCTTGCTTCTATACGATTGTGGTAAGCTACAAAAACTTGCTAAATTGCTGCAACAGCTCAAAGATGGAGGTCATAGAGCTTTAATTTTCACTCAGATGACAAAAGTCCTGGATATTCTAGAACAGTTTCTCAACATCATGGGTATTAGATACATGAGACTGGATGGTGCTACGAAAATTGAGGATCGTCAAATATTGACTGAAAGATTTAACACTGATCCAAAGATAATGGTGTTCATATTGTCGACTAGATCTGGTGGGTTAGGTATCAATTTAACTGGTGCAGACACGGTTATTTTTTACGACTCGGACTGGAATCCAGCGATGGATAAACAATGTCAAGATCGTTGTCATCGTATTGGTCAAACAAGAGATGTCCATATCTACAGATTTGTCAGTGAGTATACGATTGAGTCGAATATCTTGATGAAGGCAAACCAGAAGCGGCAGTTGGACAATGTTGTTATCCAGGAGGGTGAGTTCACGACAGATTATTTTAGTAGGCTCTCGGTAAAGGACCTTTTAGGAGACGAAGCCGGTGATGACTTGGACGACTCAAAACCTCTATTTGGTGACACTTCAAAGATTAGTAGTGTGTTGGCACAGGCTGAAGATGAGACGGATGCACAGGCTGCAAAAGAGGCGATGAAAGAAGTGAATCTAGATGATGTTGATTTTGATGAAGCTGAAACAAGAGATGAGAAAGATGATGAAATCGACAGAGATGATGACGGTGTCGGTCATATTGATGAGTACATGATAAGGTTCATTGCAAATGGGTACTATTATGACTAAACTCGTCTGATTCACACCTAATAAACATTTGTACTTTTATGGAAATGTAGACATGGTACCATTGATGATTTATCCGATGCTTCATAGAGTATTTTGAGCACTTAAAAAAAAAAGAGGTCCTACCCGGATTCGAACCGGGGTTGTCCGGATCAAAACCGAAAGTGATAACCACTACACTATAGGACCAGTTAACGACCAAATACGGCACTGTTTGCCACAAATTGTGTGTAAATTTTTCGTTTAAAAAAGAGCAAAATTGCGGCTGCGGCTGCTTGACAACCCTGGACAGCTATGTTTTCTTGCTGAGAGTGAAGGTCACTAACTTCTCTATTGTTTCCTGTCTTCTTTTCGTTTTTTTTGATCAACAAATTTTGTGGTGATGCAAAAAAGCGTATGTTTTTAGTGTCAAGTTGTAACGAATTCGAAACGTTTTGTTTGTGTTTCAACTAAATTTTGATCACTAGAAGGCGTTTTTGGTATAATTAAATTGTATCAAGTGGCTGTCTATATGTGCTGCTCTACGTGAACTCCCTGTATTCGCTCTAGAAGAGCTGGTGACTCCTCGAGTGAGTGGAATTTGAGGTTGCTGTGAAGGTCAACTAATTATCGCAGACAACGACCGAGATCAGAACAAAGGAGAGGATAATTTCTTGAAGATCCGACAAGTTGGGCTCGTCCCAGCTCCTTTCCGTCTAAAGTCTGTCACGACTTCTCCATCTTTTGAGATTTTGATCATGGTTTTGACAAGCCTGAAACCTGAAACATTACGATGAAACAACGTTTCAGGTCATTGATATAAAGAATCACCGAGCGCCTCTTTTGGCTGCCAGGCTTCAGCTGAACGTATTTTCCTCGATGAGCACAACTGTGACGCTGGACTACACAACCACCGTGACCACACTTCTTGAGGAGACTGAGACGGCATTTGTGGAAGGAATACTAGCAGTGACAGTGAGCAACCCTGATATTATGAGTGAAAGCAATGAGTCTGGAATCACACTGGCTAATGTACAAGCCAATGCCCAACCTACGACGATATCTACCATCACGTCATCGTCAACATCTACCGCCGCTACAAGCATGTTCACTTCGAGCAGTTCACACACTACCGTTGGAGGATTAGGGAGCGGTCTCTTTTCAGGTACGTCTGGGAAGAATTCAAACATTGGTTTGGTTGTTGGCATTCCAGTTGCTGTGATCGGAACGGTACTTATTGTCGTTGCCCTTTGGTATTATCTTCGTCTGAAAAGGAATAAATCTGATGCTGCAGATGGACGACTAAAAACGTTTTATGATGACAAGTTCAACTATAAAATGAGTCCGCTTAATGCATCCACATCTCCTTACAACTTGAGAACTGTGTACCAAGTGAAAACTAGGGGCAACTTGCCACATGACTCTGATGGGTTAGGTACGACTAGATCCATACCCTATAAACAAAAAAACGAATCAAACTACAGCTTAAAAGAACCTCAATACGGTATAAGAAGCTCCAAGTGGAATCTCAATACCCCCTTGAGTAAGTGGTTTGCCAAACATTCAAATCTCTCTAGTGACTCTAGTGCTGGGAGTTTAAGTACAGCACCGTTCTCTCCCATGGTGGCATTGAAAGAGTTTAAGCTCAGTAAGAAAAGAGATGAAATCAACGAAAAATCTCCCATACTGCCAAGGTTTCCCGAGACCAGTTATCAACCAAATCAGTATCACTCAATTCAAAAATCCGTATCGAGCAATGGATCCGATGTCTCTAGACAAGTTGTCCCCTTAGAGACAACTCAAAGCATGAGCGTACCAAAGCTCCAAGCAATCGACAAAAGAAAGAAGAAGAAATGCATAAATAATGATAAGCCATTACCGCAGAAACCAGAATTCCAGCTTAAAACTGCAAGGTCTTTGGAGGGACTAGAAAAGCGTGTTTTCGAAAGAACGATACCAACAACACCTGTCGTGGACTTTGCAAAATACAAAAACGAAAGTCTTTATCAAGTTGTGGCTAATTACCATGAAAACCTTGCCGACGAGTTGACGATTCAAAAGGGTGAGTTTGTTAAGATTCTCGCTAGACACACTGATGGGTGGTGCCTAGTGGAAAAAGTGGATCGAGAAGGAAATGTTTTGGTGAAAGATAAGGGCTATATCAATGATGGCAGGGGTGTTGTTCCAGAAATGTGTTTACAAAAAATGAGACATTAAGTTAGTATCAATGACTGAAGAAACACATATATAGCACGTTTGATATTGCAATGTAGCAAACTGGGGTAATCTATCTCGCAGTCTACGGCCGTGTAACAAAAAAAATCATGGATTCTTCTATCAATGCAAATCACTCACTAGATACAGTTGCAGATTTGAAAAAATGACGCAAGATTGTCGGAAACCAAACAACAAAGATATATAGTGAAAAAATAAAAAAAAGAATGACCAAAACGTGTGAGAATAAACAATAACCATTAGAATGACCAGCATGAATAATAGTATTATTTTGAGTGCTCATGTTCTTTGATCACTTCTAAACTGAGATCCGTTCCATCATCTGTATCTTCCTGATCTAAGGCGAAATAGTATCTACCCCTTATGAACCAGTAACCTACTGCATACACGCTCATACCCACAAGCACAACAGCTGCATAGTTCATAGAATCTTTATCAACTGGCATGGCTGAAGGGAAGGAGAAAAACACCACGGCAAATAAAGTCCAGCATAAAGTCACAATGTTAGCGAACAAACCAAATGGGCCCAACCAGAATGGACCATGCTTGATTGAGTTTCTTCCCTTGTATAGTAAACAGCAGATTGGAATGGCATAAGAGAGCAGCAAGAATGTGATACAGCCCGTCACCATTGCATTGTAAGCGGTGGTGGAGCCCATGTAGATACAACCAACCACTGCACACCAGAAACTCGACATAAGATGAGCATTGACAGGTAATTTTGTCTTTTCATTCACCTTGGACCAATAACGTGAGCCCCACACACCTTTGTCTCTAGAGAAGGACCAACAAAGACGTGCCTGCCACGTTTGAGAGGAGATGTTACAACCAAAAGCTGTCAAGACAATAAGAGATTCTAGGAACAAAGCACCATGTTTGTTCTTTATGGCCTGGTAAAAAATATCCAAGATTGGAACACCAGTGGTGGAATTCAAAATGGCATCCAGGTTCTTGATGGAGAAAAACATGGCAATTGAGTAACAGAAAGATGTACCAAACCCAATAGCCACTGTCGACATGATTGAGATTGGAATCCAACGTTCCGGCTCATGCATCTCTTCAGCCATGTGTGTGGCACAATCCAAACAGGAAAAGGACCAAGCTGGGTTGATCAACCCAACGATAAAAGCTATACCTGAGGAAGACCAACCTGTTCCGTTGTTGAACTGGACAAAGACGAAATGTGCTGATTGATAATCTGGTCTTGCACATATGAGCACGGTCATCGTAATGACAACAAACGAAAACAAAGAAGTGTATAACGCAGCTGATGAAAACATTGGTAAAGGTCTTTCCCAAATGTTGAAAAGTACCAACACCAAGTTACACAGCTCAAACGTGACAAAGACTTCCCATGTAGCTGGAGCTCTATTTTGTCCCGTACTTAGTACGTACATCCCGACAATAGCAGAAGCGATAGAAATAGTGACAGAAGCTGAAGTGAAGATGGATCCGAACCAGGCGTAAGATCCACACATGTACGCCCAGAATCTTCTGTATTTTTTAGGAGCCAATTGGAAAGTCCAGTAATATTGACCACCAGAGTTCTCGGGATAAGCCGATATAAGCTCACTCAAAGAGATACCGATACAAGTAGAGATGGATGCCACGATGATGATACCGTAGACAATAAGCATAGGCCCACCGGAGGAGATACCAGTGACTAAAGAGGCGGATATACCAAACCATGAGTTTGTCAGACCGAACCCGACACCGAGAAGCGACCAGATGTTGAAGTTTTTTCTCAACTGGTGCTGCTGGCCATAAGAGTTGGATTCGATGGCCTTGACCGTTGTGTCCTCGACATGGCCCCTCATGATAGAGGAGGCCGCACTCGTGTGGACATTAGTGTCCGAGGTGTAGGCTTTCTTGTCAGTTGAAGTCCGAGACATGAGGTTCCTGAAGAATCGGCTCACCATGTTGCTGTGACTGGGCAAGTCGACCTGGCTTTATATTCAAGTGAAGTGCACAGCGGTGATCTGCAATCGATATCAGCGATAGTGGATTCTGCAGCACGAAGTAAAAAAAAAAGAAAGTAGCGACGTAATTTCGATGGATGCCGTTGGGATCGAAAGGGGAGATAAGCGTTATCGGGGATGTGCTGCTTTAGGCAAAAAATTGGTATCAAGCTTGTTTCTTTGACAGGACAGCGTGAGCAGCTAATCGCAGGCGTGTGAGTTGAAGGGAATCAAAGGGTCCAGCTCGAGTTTTTCGCAGCCCTCGGGCCCAGCTGGTGGAGGCTGTCAGGCCGTTTTATACAGCTGGACGGGATCCATTGGGCGAAATTTTTTCTTTTTTTTTCTCCTGTAGCATGTGATTTGCAGAGCTCTGGTTGGCCAGCGCCGTTGCCTGCTGATCAGAGCGTAATCGTGGTGGGCTCTACGCTGGATACGGGCTTTGGGCCATCGAGCAGAGGCTCACAATCAACGTGGTGAAGAGCTCAAGCTCTCAAATGTGCTGAAAGTTGAGCTTTGTGGAGTTATTGCAGCGCAAAATTCCACCGGAATTTCAAGCAGGTCCCGAAAGGGGTCATCGCCGGAAAGTAAAGCCGACGAGCTCTATGTGATTATGTAATCGGTCAACCCGCACCCGCCGCTGGTTTAACCGCATACGGCAACTAATAGAGATAATCCGATTTCGTTACACTACTATACACGTATAAAGACAAGCCATTATCCCCAGGGAATCTCTCGTTGGCAAGATGCAAGGGGTAAAAAGGGAGAGAGAGAGAGAGGGGTCGAGGCTCAGGGACACATCCAATAGAAGCTCTCCTATATAGTTGCCTCGAATCATGGGCTTTGTGTCCAACATCAGAGGTCCTAGCTGCATTGAGTATGACCCAAGACCGTGCAAAGAGTTGTAGATGGCCCTTTTACAGTGTGCGATTCGTAGAACTATTGGCATGGTTCCCCTTAACTTGTGTTAGATTATCTCACAAAGCGGCTGATTGCAAGATTTATCCTGTTGTGTTCTGTCCGTTGGATTGGATTGGATTGGCTCTGCCTTACATAAGCTCGAGCTGATCTATCAAATTCTCAGCTTCTTTGGATTGTTTCAATGCAAGTTCCTTCACCTCCTTATCTCTTTCTTGGTCCCTTTTCAGTCTGTCGGCATCGAGGCTCAATGTCTTCCTTACATCTTTCTTGGATGCTGTGGCTGCTGCGTTGACAATATCTGAGACGTCTAAAGAATCGAGTTTATACACTTTTGAGGATGTTGTCTTTGTAAACTTTTTCGATATCTTGAAACTCTTGCTCTTGCCTCCCGATTTCGCCTTGACTGACTTTCTTGACACCATTATCAACACTTTTTCAACTAGCCACGCGAGCTTCTCTTATATCTAAGTCTTGCAAAAGCTGGTTGAAGATTAGAGGCCAAAAAAAAAAAAAAAAAAAAAGGCTCTACATGTAAAAAAAAAGAAAACTAAATATCCTAAACTGGTAATTGCCGATGTAGGAAAGGTCACGAGCTCGTGCTGGAAATTTTTTTTTTTTTTGCCCGTCTTTACATCAACTTAGAGATGAGCTCTAAATTTGAAACCAGCTCTGAGTTGTTTAGTTGAAGGACAAGAAGATGCCATCTACACATAACAAGGATAAGCCTTGGGATACACCAGACATTGATAAATGGAAATTTGAGGAGTTCAAACCAGAGGATAACACCTCAGGGCTGCCATTTGCCGAGGAGTCAAGTTTCATGACTCTCTTCCCAAAATATCGTGAGGTTTATCTGAAACAAATCTGGCCAGAAGTGACTAAAGCCTTGGACACCCATCATATTGCATGCACTCTGGATCTCGTGGAAGGTTCCATGACGGTTAAAACTACCAGAAAGACGTATGATCCAGCCATTATCTTAAAAGCTAGAGATATGATAAAACTATTGGCAAGATCAGTACCCTTCCCACAGGCTGTTAAAATCCTTCAAGATGATGTGGCATGTGACGTTATCAAAATCGGCAACTTTGTCACGAATAAGGAAAGATTTGTCAAGAGACGTCAAAGACTAGTTGGTCCTAATGGTAATACTTTAAGAGCTTTAGAATTGTTAACAAAGTGTTATATATTGGTACAAGGTAATACCGTTTCTGCTATGGGTCCATGGAGTGGGCTTAAGGAGGTTAGAAGAGTCGTGGAAGACTGTATGAAGAATATTCATCCTATTTATCATATCAAAGAACTTATGGTGAAGAGAGAGTTGCAAAGTAAGCCCGAGATGGCCACTGAGGATTGGAGTAGATACCTCCCAATGTTCAAGAAAAGGAACGTGGCAAGAAAGAAACCAAAACAGGCGAGAGATGAACAAGAGAAGAAGAAAGAGAAGAAAGTGTATACTCCATTCCCACCTGCTCAAACTCCTAGAAAGATTGATTTACAGATTGAGAGCGGTGAGTATTTCTTGAGTAAAAGAGACAAGAAGGTCAGAGAGATACAGGAGAGAAGAGAAAAGGAGGCTGAAAACAAGGAGAAGAAAGATGCTGAGAAGGCTAAGGATTACATTGCTCCTGAAGAGGAAAAATATGAAAAGAAGTCCAAAAAGAGATCAAGAGATGAAGATGGGGAAGAGAAGAAAGTGAAAAAGGAAAAGAAGGAGAAGAAAGAGAAGAAAGAGAAGAAGGAGAAGAAGGAGAAGAAGGAGAAGAAGGAGAAGAAACGTAGCGACGATTAGTTATCAGCATTAAATCAAAATGAATCAATCTTTACTCAATAAATGTCATTTTCGCCATTTTTCGCCATTTTTTGCGCTCTAATATCCAAATCAGGTAATCGCGCGAGAAGCGCCAAATTTTCCGACCCGAAGCACTGCGAAACCATCAAAACAATCTTCTTTTATAAGGCCATTGGAAAAGATTCGAGATCTTTCCTAAAGAAGTCGAGCCTCAATCACTGTGGGAGTCGCAACCTTTCTAGTCTCTCTTTGCTGATTAATGCCTCTTTGGCGTTGCTTTTGATATACTCCCGCGTGCTCTTATTGAGACTCAAATCACACACATATCCATTCCCACCTCATCCTCACTGCTCAGATATAACGCCAATTCCAGTATGGAACAAAGCGGGAATGCGCTTCTTCTGAGGTTCATCGAATCTCAGCAGTTCAGCCTGTTCATGTGCATTGCTTACTTGACAAGGTATGCCAACAACATTGGGATCCATCATCATCTGTGTCAAAAGCTTCGAACCTATAAAATTGAAGACTTGGCCTTTTTCATTCCTCAGCTATGTCAAATCCTTGTAACAGTGGAAACGGAATCGATGGCTTTAGAGGATCTTTTGTTAGAGATGAGTACAAAGGATCCGCATTTCACTCTACTCACCTTTTGGCACTTACAGGCACACTTGACGGATTTGGCTGATGATCCAAACAGCTATGCCTTCCAAAACGCCAGACGTGTTCTAAACAGCTTACAATATATTCTTTTTAACGTTGGATCCCCTCCATCCAAAAAATTCAGAGAGAACGTGGCACCATCCATTGTGCTCAGCGCAGCTATTGCTGCCAGCATCGGATTACCACAACTCGGTGAGTTCATCGAACCTATTGCCAAAAGCCAAGGGAGGAAACAAAAGAGTTTTGTCTTTGAGCTCGTGAGAAATTTCAAGACAAAGCTCACAGATAATCTTACGTTGAAAAATACCAATGCAAATAGAAGAATAAGTTCCAATGCAAGCATCGCCTATGATACTATACGCAAAAGCTCTATAGATGGTGACTATAGGAAGGAGTCTCCCCTTGAGATTGAAAGGAATTTTGATTTTGAGCTTATTGACTCATATGCCGATAAGTTTCTTAAGAAAGACAAAAGACACAAGCTCACTAAAGATCTTTTACGGTCTCATGCCTTTTACGAATCAGCCAACGAAATGTCAACTGCATCATCGCCAACTTTTGGGTCAACGTTTGAAAGAGATCCGAACTCCATATCAATGCCAGAGTTAGAACGATCGCACACTGGCCCTTCATCACCTACAGGGTCCATTAATTCTTCACCAGGATTCCTAAAACATCACCGAGGCAGAACAACAAGCAGAGGCTCATCACATGGTGCAAACATCAGAAATATATCTCCTTCATTGATGTCAACCACTGCCAAGATCAAACTTTTGAAATCAAACTATTTCAGATGCGAAACTCAATTTGTCATTGCTCTACAAACCATATCCATCAGACTGAGTCAAGTCCCACAAGAAGCCAGACTCTCCTCCCTCCGAGCAGAGCTATCTCTACTTAACAGAGACCTCCCTGCAGAAGTGGATATACCAACGTTGTTACCACCAAATAGAAGAGGAAAACTTCACAAAATTGTCCATATAGCTGCCAGTGAGGCTGCCGTGTTAAACTCTGCTGAGAGGGTACCATTTCTGTTGTTGATTGAATACCTGAGCGACGATCTCGATTTCGATCCATCAACAGAAGCAAATGATAAGCTGCTACATGAAAAACCTAACAATTCTTATATCTTTGATTTGGGAATTCAAACCAATTCCATGGAGGTTTCACCGGCTCCTGATAGCTTCTATGATGATAAGCCTTCGGAAACCGACTTGGGTGATATATCAGTGGTGAAGCTGAGTAACAGGGATGAGAGTGAACTGTTTTCAAACGAGGTTTTGGTAGCCGCTTCATCTACTGTTCCAATCATTGATGATGAAGCCCAGCGTGCCAGTGACTTGAATTTTAGTGCAAATTATAACTTTACGGTGAACGATAACGCCGACACGTCGGATCTGGCTACACAGATGAGAATCGCTGCTGTGATGCTGGCTCAATTAGACAGCGGTGGAAATACTCTTCCTGCAGATCAAACTGCTGCCATAAAAGCCAGAATTATCACCTCGATGCAGTCGTTACAGGACCATTTCGGATATAAAGACCTTGAAGCCATTCATGGGTCCGCTGGTGAGCGTAAACTGGAGAATGATTTGAAACTCGGTGGTGTCTCGAGTAAAAACTCTACTGCTTACTTGGGAGAAGACTGGCAAACAAAGAAGGAGCGCATCCGTAAACAGAGTGTTTATGGCCATCTAGATAATTGGGACCTGTGCTCAGTGATTGCTAAGACTGGTAATGACTTGAGGCAAGAAGCATTTGCCTCCCAGCTCATCCAAGCTATGTCGTCCATTTGGAAAACTTCGAAAGTACCTGTCTGGGTCAAGAGAATGAGAATTTTGATCACAAGTGCGAACACCGGATTAGTGGAAACAATCACTAATGCATTATCTATCCATTCCATCAAGAAGGCCTTGACAAAAATTTCTATCGAAAACGGTGAGAATCCAAAGGGCACTATAAGTACTCTGACAGAACACTTTGAGAGATGTTTTGGCGACCCTTCTTCCGCCAAGTACAAACGTGCGCAGGACAATTTCGCTCAATCTCTTGCAGCTTACTCTGTTATCTGTTACCTTCTTCAAATAAAGGACCGTCACAATGGTAACATCATGCTTGATAATGAAGGTCATATCATCCACATTGATTTTGGCTTCCTTCTCTCGAATTCTCCTGGATCCGTTGGATTTGAGGCTGCTCCTTTCAAATTAACACTGGAATATGTCGAGCTTTTGGGAGGTTTGGAAGGCCCCTTTTTCCTGAAATTTAAAGAGTTGACTAAGGCTGCTTTCAAAGCTTTGAGAAAGCATGCAGATCATCTGATTACTATGGTAGAGTTGATGCAAAAAGATAGCAATTTGCCTTGTTTCAAAGCTGGACCTCAAACCTCCGTGCAATTCAGACAGAGGTTTCAGCTTCACCTTAGTGAGTCTGAGTGTGACGCGTTTGTGGAAAATTATCTGATCGGGAAGAGCATCGGGAGCATATACACGAGACTCTATGATCAATTTCAATTACTGACTCAGGGTATCTATAGTTGATTACCATTACATTAATACTATTAGGAGACGATATATACTGATATCACCAACTTAGCTCCACTGGCTATGATGTAGTCTAGATATAATACATACTATTATTCGGTCATCACGTAGGTAAGCTCAAAACTTAAACTTAAGCTTAAGCTTTGGTTTGGGAGGCTCAGAAGCTGTTGGTGGTGTTATCGAAGAGTGAGACGCTGAGAAGGAGTCATTTGTAGACAGCCCCTGGTCGGCGGCCCGTAACTTCTCCTTAGGCAGCTTCAAGGTCACTTTTTTCGACAGTTTGCTAATGGGGTCGGCAGAAACCACAACAGTTTTTTGTCGCGTGTTGATCATTACATATCTCAAAGGTCCACTGCTCGACCGTTTGATCTCAGACTTGTATCTAGGAGTGGCAGGAGGATCTGAAGCCACCGTCTGAGGTTTGACGAGAATTTTCGATGATGATTTTGTTCTCTGATGAGCAGGGGTCTTGGGATTGACAATAAGCTTTTTCGAAAGTGAAATCTTGAAATGACCTTCCCTCTTAAGCAGAACTTTACCCTCGCCGAGATTGAACGCGCTGACTTTTTTCTCTCTTGGGATATCGAACGTCACCTTGAGGGAATCATAAGCTGGGATCATTACAGTAACGACATCAAATAAATCACGCTTCTCAGATATGCTCAATAAGGGATTTCTAACAGCAGCCCATAGTTCTCTTTGCAGCGGTTCATAGTTTGAAAAGTCTCGTCTTAAAATCTCAATCGCACCATTGAGCGTTTTTCTAGCTGCTGCATCCCTTCTCGATTCAAATGCATTATCACCGCCCTCTTCCACCACCACGAGATGGTTCTCTGTTGATTTCATTTCCTTATCAATTTCAATATCATGTGTGAGTTCGTCCTCATCCAAGTCGGTGAGACATCCGTCGACGACTGCACCCCCTAGCGCTCTGACAAATGCCCTAATAAGGCCATGCTTCAGATCATGAGATCTCTCAAAGACAATAGTCAGAAATAAGTACCGCAAAATTTCTGGGTTTTTCAAGGCCCCCAAATAAAGAAGCCCTTCGAATGCAACTATTCTAAGCTCATCAGGAAATGAGCTTCGGGTACGCTTAAGGAGTTCCTCCGGCTCAAGCTTGTAGAGCTTTCTTCGCACCAAACGCAGTTTCTCTCTTAACGCAACAGCACTTATTAAGCGTTTGTCAACGTCCATCCATTCATCCAACTTTTGATGCCTTGTTATCTCAGCTACAGCATCATCGAGAAATAGCTTATCATCATGACTCATTTGCTCCGAAGACTGGATATGCGGATTAGCAAGGATAGATGTGACGAGACATTGGATCAGATGACAGACGTAAAATGAATCACTGTAGGAGTTGTTCAGATTTTGATTGTATTTCAAAAGGCCCAGAAGAAACCCCCTAATCTCTAATGGACAATAGCCGTTCGAGTCCTTGACCGTTGACAAGGCTGAGGGAATGGCCTTCTTGATGAAGTATGAGGAAAAGTCGGAAAAGTCGTTTTCGAGTGGTATTTCCGAATTTTCGAAGCAATATAACGTTTTGAAAGCCTTCAACAAGTGTTTAGAACCAATCCAGTTGGTTTGCTCTTTCGCATGTTTGGACATGCCATAAGCAGCTTCAATTCGGACACCATAATAATACCTCGAATCCATTAAAGTTCGTAGTAGTATTGAAGAGTATAAAGCTGAGGGGTTTGAGTTGGCGAAATATGAGATGGACTCCAGTTGCGCCTCAACATCCCTATCCTGCTGTAACTGAGAAGCGTACATGTAATCAGGCTGATTTATATGGATTTTGCAAATCCATTCAAAATCTGCGTCGACTCTGATCCACTCAAAAGCCTCATTACTCATTTTGTCTTCCTCCTCCTTCGTCCAATCCGTCAGTTCCCATTCAGCTATTTCCTTTTCGGTTTGAAGGATATCACCCAAGCAATGGAGTAGCACATTGTCATTCTCTTCACCAGTCTCCCTTGACTCCTTCTCTGATCTCATCTGCTTGAGACTTCTCTTCAATCTTTTGTACTTTGTATTGTATTGAATATCAAGTTTGGTCCAGCCTTCCTTCAAGTCAACAATGTGCTCGTACGGCGTACCATCAGCTTCGTGTATACGTATTGTCATGGGACCTGTGAAGATATTGTTATGAGATGGCACTGACCCACTGTCTAGTTCCCTTCTCGCATCATATATAAACGTATCTCCTTTGGGATGATATGGTTCAGCTTCTTGTCCTTGCACCTGTCTGATTCCCATTTCAATGAACATCCTCTTCTTGTTGAATCTCTGTGATACTCTGAAAGTTGGAACGCCTGACCCGTAAACCCATTGCCTAAAAAACGGTTCAAGCCTGTTGTGGTTTACCTTTTCACAGACGTGCTGAAAATGGGCCGTGCTCAAACACCCATTAGCCAAATCCCCTGACATTGCCTGCAAGAAAATCTTCGGGATCACTCTCGATAGCCCGAATGATTTGTCTGTTTTCGTCATTCTTCTATCCAGGATGAACAAAACGATTGGTGCCTTCAGTTTGAGGAAGTCCAGGTCCTGTGCAGTCACTGGGAAACTGAAGTAAGGAGAAGCCAATGGATCTTTCGCGACATCTGCCTCGCAGATCTCTTCTGCTTGTTTCTTGACTCTGAATTTATACTCGTTGACCCCCATGAGCTTCTTGACAAATTGTAATGCCATAAAATGTGAAATTCCTATGGTGGCCCATAAATCATCATACGTCTTTGGAACAACATTGATTCCAGACCATTGCTCAGACAAAGCCACTGACAACGTGTATGTGCTTTTATATATCGGGTCGATTTCATTTGGGGAGTAAAGCAGCTTCTTAGTCAAGATGGACAATCCAGCAAATCCACTATAATCAACATCGAGATCTGACACGAATACAAGGGCTTTACTTGTGAAGGGGAAAGATCCAAACTCGCGAGAGTAAAAATCTATTGCCTTGTAAAAAAAAATCGATGTGTTAACAGCGTCTTCCTTTTGAGATGCAAGGCAGTAAACAGCGGATGGTACAGCGGTGGTATCCTTTTCATGGGTAGTTTCGGGATCATCCTCTTCCAGGAGATTGACGAGCGGTATTTGCACGAAGGGCCCCACCGCCCAGCCGATATGATGAGCCGAGGTAGGATTGAAAACAGCAAATGAGACAACCTTCTTTGCCAAATCGAATGGATGAGCTGTTTCTTTTTGATTATTGAAATCGTTTCCAACAACGGTAATTTTCATTGTCTCCTCTGAGTCCTCGTCATCGTCGCCATCGTCGGTACCGTTCGTTAGGAGGGTCTCAGCATCAACAGCTTTCGAAACACCTATATCTTTTACTGTCTTGGGTACAGATATTTCAAGCTCCCATGTTGACTTTTCCCACAAACTATCAATACAGGGCACCCAGGACGAGGCACTTATGCCGAAGATCGAGTTTGTGGTGTATGCGTGCCATTCAGATTTACCGAGATATGTGCCTTTCCCACCAACAAAGCAGAGACCTGTGTGGGGGTTTTTTAGTGTATATTCGATCCTTATTGTCACAGGTGTGTAGATCGCTTCTGCTGCTGCTGATGCCTTATGACTGCCAGGCGATTCCCGATAACTAGGGGTGAATGTATGGATGGTGGATGGATCATGGACTTGAAGCTTAAGCTTATCAGGCATAAAAATGGTCAATTCCTCGGTGTTTTCACCTGAATACATTTTCCTCGTTTTGTTTCGATAAAAATGATGCTGGTGAATATCATTGAAATGCTCAACTTGATCTGATTTGTGCGAGAAGCTAAGGAACTCCCTCTTTAGTGGGTCATCATAGTGGTACTTGGCACGTCTTTGATTCACCAGCACATCTGTAATCTCTAGTTGTCGACAATCAAGCTGAACAAGCTTCAAGACCGGCTCCGTGGGTATCACAATGATCTGCGTTGCACCCTGAATAGTATTATTTTCCAAGTCAACATCGATGGAGACCTTCTGATGAGCGACTCTGTAATTACGCACCGACCCTCCCGCAATCCCAGACCGTCTACTAAAGCCGCCGGGAGTACTGGCTGCAGCACTAGGGTAGTCGTATGAAGGCATAGAGGTGGCCTGGATCCTTCTATTTGAGTTTCTCGACAGGGAAAGCTATCGAAGTTAGTATTCAATGCTTGGATTGACTTTCATTTTGCACAAGAACATCAAATGATTATGTAAACATACCCGCGAACTCGATCTAGAGTTTTGCGCTGTGGTTTCTACCAAACGCGTCGCGAAATCTTCATCTTCGCGACGCGCTCAGCTCAACTCCTTTGCTGTTGTTGTTCTTGGTGCCAAAGAGGCTAAAGAGGTTGGTATACTCTTACGCTCGTGACCAAATGGATCTCTTTGACGACTTGGAAGTGAATGTGCGTCGTGCAAGAACCTTCAAGAAGAGTGTGGACATCCAAATAGCGAGTGATGCAGTATCTCAGGATGATTCGCAGGATGATGAAGAGCCTTCCACCAGCACAGTTCTTGAGGAGACCAAAAGCTCGGTCCTCAATGAGTTGCCACTTGAGGAATATCCCCAGTCAAAGCCACCGTCGGTTGCAAACCTGTTCGGCGCGGGGAGCACTTTACTACAGAGAGTGAAAAGACGGCTAAACGGTGAAGTTGATGACGCTGATAAACCTGAGCCCTCAGTTGCTAGTGAAGTTGACGGTAATGATAATGGGTCTACCCCTGGTATGGAGACGCAGAGGAGCGGCCTCCAGTCTACCCAAATTATTCAAGAGCAGACGGGATTGACTTCAAAAACCTCTCCTCAGAGGCTCGAATCTCAAAGTCTCTCGATCAATAAGCTAAAGACCATTCATCCTACTGCTTTACCTGATTCGGCAGGGGACGATGGGAACAGCATGGAAGGAACCCCGCATTTTACAGAAGCAGATGACATGGCGTCTACACTTGCAATAAATCCCACCAAAGAGCTTAGCGATGATGAGGACGGCCCGGGATTTGAGCTATCTACAAATTCAACGCAGCGTTACATTGTCACCGAGAAGGATGATTCAAGCAAACCTCACAAGAGCTTATCTAGCGATAATACAGAGTTTGGCGATACGCAGCTGGTTGAGTCCCTCAGAAAGTCCCAAGAGTTAGAGATCCCTAGAAATGTTACTAAACCCGCAAACAACCTCTTCATAGGTGAGTCTGAGGATGAAGATGACGGTGGAAATTTTGCAGCTCAGCTCAGCGATGTTAGATCACTCCAACCAACTCAAGCTGATGATCGTGAAGAACGTCTAAGGCGCATCGCTTTGAGAGCTGAACAAAAAAGGGCAGAACGACTTTTGAAACAAAAGCAGGAGAAGAGCAAACAGGACAAAGATCTTGAATCCGGCCGCAAAGAGGGCTCCAATGAAGTGAAACTTGATGATTTCGATCAGGACCTCTCGGAGGAAGAGGACGAACGTGGTGATGAAAGTTTTCAAATCGCACAGAACGTCGTCAAAAAATTCGCCAAGCAAGACCTTCTAGCAGCCTTCGGGCTCCCTAAGTCAGGGACGATCGACAACAAAGATCTCCTGAGCTCTGAGAGAAACGAAGAGACGGCCAACACTACACCGTTAAACTCTTCCCCTACAAAGAGAATAGCGGCCCCTGTGAAACAGGAGCATCATTCCCGAGATGTTGATTTGGGCTCGGACAGTGACAGTGATTTTGACGTGGGGGATTTCTTCAAGGATAAGCAGCCGTTCGCCAAAAACCCCAAGCCTATCGAATTGAAATTGAAAGAGCCGGCTGCTGCCAATGATGTAATTGAACTTGATGACAGCGATTCTGACGATGGCATTGGCGCCAAAGTATCCAAATCCGCTATGTTGGAAATTAAGGCGAAGTTTAGCAAGAAAAGCATTGAGATGAAGAGAGCGAAACAAAAGAGCAACACAGTCACCAAGGCCCAAATGATCGAGCGGTTGAAGCTTGCGACAAAAAAGCAGATTAGAGAAGGCCGCAGCTTATTCCCCGAGGGCGATGACAAGCAGAGCAATTTGCAGCAGGAGCAGGTTGAAGTCGAAGATCTATTACTAAAGTATGTCGAACATGCAAGAATAGTGAAAGAGCAGGAGGAGAAGATGGCTCAAACTCAGACCTCCACCGTTCTCAATCATGACGATGATGGAGAATACTCAGAGCCTGAAGTTCCAGAGAGTGATGTCGGAGAGTCAGCAGATAACGACGATGCTGATGATGAGAGCGAACTTGAAGAAGAAGAAGAAGAAGAAGAAGTGCTAACGCTGAGCCAATCGAAGGCGCACCGTGGGGGTGAAGAAGATGATGATAGTGTAGTGACGAAAAAATCCAGGAATAGGAACATTATCGGTGATGAGGAAGACGAAGATGGGGCCGAAACGCAAAACAACACCAATGTTTCTCCTTCTAAAACTGAACTCGATTATAACGTCAATCTTGGTTCCTTTGGAGGGAACTTTTCCCAGAGAAGTGAAAACCAAACGCAGAAGCTCAAAGATCTTCTTGGTGTCTCTATGACCCAAGCATTTGACGCCACTTCCCAGCCTTCCAAGACGGCTGTGAATATCTTTGATCAGCTTAGAGCGAACGGTCAGAAGCTTCTTGGACACGATGCATCTTTTGACACTTCTGTCAATGATCATTCGATCGAGATAAACTGGGAAACTCAAAATGAAAATGTTGATGTGGACGAGCCTGAGACCCAGCTAATTCCAATTTTACCACCCACCCAGTTGATTCCTTCAATTGGTGATACACAAGACATGGAACCCACTGTCAAAGATAGACACGGATCTCAAGACGATCAGTCGCTTGCGGAGACACAGCCAGACTCGCCCACCAAATCCCGACCAAGAAGGTTAATAAGAGGAGGTGTACATTCAGAGTCTGAGGATGAAAGCGAAAACGAAGAGGAAGAAGAGGAAGAAGAGGAGAGGCTTGAAAGAATTAGGCAAGCTGAGTTGTTCAAGGAACAGCGTCGCATCGAGGAGAAGGAACAAAAGCGACTCAAACGAGAGATGAAGGCGAAAGGCCTGGATAAGATTATGGAGAATGAGGCCGAGGAATCTGAGGATGAATGGTTTGGTGTTGGTGGTGCTGATGGTGAAAGATCAGACGAGGAGAACTCTGAAGACGAGAAAATGTTTGATGATATCACCAAGATCAAGCAGGATAGAATGGAACTGGCGAAGAAGATTGCCGCAGAGGATGCTGAAACTGATCAAAAGATGCTGATGAAAATTCTCAGGGACCTTGAGAGCGGCAATTGGAAAAGGCGTGCTGCTGGTGATGCCGACGGTGTTGATTACTTTGATGAGGAAGACGAAGTGATCAGAAGGTACAGACTATATCAACAGAACAAGATGAAGGAGAAATGGGAGGAAGACGAAAAACTAAGGCAGCTGGCTAAGGACAAGAGGTCCAAGGCATTCTTTGAATCTATTGCCGAGGACTCTCAACTAGATTCGAGAAAAGATATATTTGGGGGTCTAGAATCCGAAACTGAAACATTTAGTGATGGAACTGATGATCCCTTCATAGACAAATCGGCAAAAGATAAACTTATGTCACCGGAGGCTGTACCTAAGAAGAAGAAAGTCCACATCACTGAAGCATATGTTCAAAAATCACTTTCGTTTCTTAGTGAAAATCTCGAAGAGCCACGTCCCTCTAGGAACTACCTTGACGAAAACGACTCATTCGAAGATCTACATACGCTGAAGCAGAACTCGATTATCAAGATTCCAGAGAAGACCCCGCAAAGGAAAAAAGTGGTGGAAATACCCTCTGACGACTCTCCTAGTGACGCATTTAAGGTTCCATCTGTGGTCAAAAGATCGTTTCAGAACGTGGAAGCAGCCCTTCTCAGAAAGAGTGAGGTGACAATTTCGACGTCCTATAAGGCCGCTTCCAGCTCAAGCGCTTCAATTATGTCCTTCGGTAAAAGCAAAAGCACAACCAAAGCAGAAACTCAAAATCATAGAATGCTTAAGGCAAGAAGGATCGAGAAGACTTTGAAGTCATCTGGAGGGTTACTGAAACAGCTAACTAATACTCAGTCTGCATTCGAATAATACATCTCCTTACAATGTATATTAATTTTAATCAACATTTGCATTTACACTAAGCTTTGGAGCTCAATATAAGATGATGGTAGTCTCGGTAATCGTACAGATATGGGAACTTTGTTACTCAAGCGTGAGCTGATTCGCCAATGCATCCCTCAACGCTGCTTGACTCACTCTAGAGCTCAAAACAACATTCTGAGCCATTGTGGAAGACTCACCATGCTGAACTATAGTGGAGCCATTCGGTCCTATGGTCAGGGTTGAGAAACTACCTTTGATCTTGTGTTGGGGCAGCAAGGCCCTGGAGTCGTTCATGGAGGTTGGTCGAACATTTGTGGGTCCCAGTGGTTGCCCTGTCTCGGAGGTTACAAGACAGCTCGAGGCAATGAGACTCTGGGGTTTGAATTTCGAAAATAACTGCGGCCACGGCTTCAACGGTGTATCGCTCTCATGTTTGGATGAAAATGAATGATAAGATGATGGAGATCTAGTCTGTTTGGAATCTTTTATCGCTAATGAGTTTGTTCTCTCTATATTCGAGTGGCCCGATGCTGACTGTACGGTTGATGAAACAGGCGAAGCCATAGCAGCTTTTGTCGGTTTCCTTGGGGGGAAAAAGAATCCAAATGTGTTTGAGTTCTTTGCTTCCGGTTTCCGGGCTTGAGACACCAAGTTGTTCAAAGCGTCCCTGCTACTCGAAGTGGTATTCGAGCACAATGAAAGATTGTTGACAGACACAGTCGTAACATTGGAGGCCTTCACCAGGGATCGCTGTGGGTTGGAAAACTTCTGCATCCAGCTCATGGTTTGTGATTTGGAGTCCTTTGTAGGTGGGACGGGTATCCTAGTGGTCAATATTGAAAATATGCTATCGCACGAGTTTGATCTGTTGAGACGATGCTCAAATGTTGGAACTTCTTCGCTTGAGGAGACAGGGTCATCTTTCACTAAGGTTTCTCTGCTCAAATCTGAGAATTTCAGTGCGTCATCTTCTTCGAGCCCCAAATGTTTCCCCGGAGCTGTCTCGACCTTCTTAGGTCCCTCCTCTTCAATCTTGATTGTGGAGTCAGGGGTCAGCAGAGCTGGTTTCCGTTTCACATAATCTTCAAGCTTCTCAGATATGGGCGACTGAAGAAATTCTGAATCTTTAACACCCTCTTCCTCTTCCAAATCTTCTGATTTCCATGCCATATTCCTCATCTTCAGTCCTGTCTCATGGGATATGAAATGTCTGAGACCAAAATTTTTCTGAGCTTCGATCGGGATTATGTCTTTGGGTGAATTGTTTATTTGGGACATGCTCAACTTAGCAATTGACTGAGGTAAGGAGCTAGATCTCGTGTGCTTCTGTTGAGCTCGTTTTCTTCCGATGAACAGTTGCGAGTTGGCTGTTTCCCGGAAGCTTTCTTCGGGTAGCGGAGAAGAATGCGAGAGAACAGAGGTGTTGAATGAAGTGTCTGGCGTCAGCAGTTGTTTATTGCACCTTGGGGTGGTACTAGACCTTGGGGTGGTACTAGTATTTGTCAGAAAATTCAGATTCAGTGATCGCCTTTTGAATGATTTGTCTTGATTATTTGAGACACAACGTATAGGCTTCAGTCTCACGTCAACTTCGAAATGGTCCTGTAGAGTCGGTTCAGATATCATTGCCCCAGCTTCTATAGTGGGAGAGGGTATTCGTGTGATTGGAGGATTTCTCTCTGCTGCTTCCAGCTTTCTCGTGAGGTATCGGAACTCAAGAAAAAGATTCGCCAAAGTTGCTTCCGTCGTCCTCCAATTCAGATCCTCGTCTTTGTTACTATTGATATTAGGGAGTCCTTTCATATCTCGCATGACATTGACACGATGTTGGGCTTCTAGCATATTCAATTGAGACTCGAAGAACTCACTTCTGATCAGCAGGGAATTTAACTGTGAAAGGTAGTTCTGATACAGTTGAAGCTTATGGGTCAGATTTTCAATCCTATTGTCAATTTGAGAAATCATGGCGCTCGACAATCGTAGTGAGTGAGTCAACCTAATATTTTCCTCGATCTTCCTTAGCGTGCTTTCAGATTTGTTCAAGATCTCATTGGTCAGGTGATCAAGCTGACGCCTATGAGTGGTCACATCCCTTGCCGTCGACATGTTCAAGGGCTCGTCTTGACTCCAGGGTCGAATGTTTTGTTCCAAATCAGGGCACTGAGTACGGCTATAGGAATATGACAAAGCAAAGCTTCTCAGAAAAAACTGGTATGTACACCGATAGTCCGCCAGCCGTGACAGTACTGGTTAAGGTCCGAATAGTAGCCTTGACTGCTGCAAAACTGCCAGGTGTGTGTGCGACGGTGCTGTAGTTTCCTGTTTGTGTTTTCGCTAAACTTTTGTGTGTCTCATGCAGCCCAAAGGTAAACAAAAGCCCAAAACGGACGGTTTGGGCCACATGATCTGGTTTCTCCATCAACGAACAATTTACGCTTATTCTACGACTCAAATCTTCAAGTTGAAACGGTCAAGTGTTAATATCTAAAAGCATCGGAAATTGCCTCTACTTTAAGCTACAAAATGCTTCAGATAAAAAATGGATGTATGAAATGAGCAGCCTAAACATGCTTTCTCCTTTTTTTTTTCTTGTTCAACTGAGCGTATATGCTTCTTTATCTCACTTCTTAGCAACTGGCTTCTTCCAGAAATACTGCTTATGAGTCTTTCTACAATTTCTCAGTCCACTTGAGCCTTTGATAGAGCTCACAAGTTTCACTCTATCTTGGTCTTGATCCTTTTCGACATCGTAGTAATACTCTTCATCAAGATATTTTCCTGCGGCATCCTTTCCTTGTCTGTAAATAACACCAATGCATTCGGTCGATGCTAATACCGCTCTCAGTTGTTCTCTAGTGAGGACCTGAGTCAGAGCACTGATTGAATGGAGTTGGTTTAATGGGGTCTGTGACAATCTGGAGAACGCAAGGTGATTAGATAAAACGTTCTTTACGGCGTCCACATCTTCAATTGTGGCCAATACCTTGGTTATGTCCAGATTTTGAATCTTCTCACGTGGCTCTCTTTGCTTCGTATCTGGTTTTTTCTTTTGTGGGGAGATACCAGGTTCCGCTTTCCGACGTCTGGGCTGTTTGTTGAGAGATGATTCCGATTTGATCTGTAACGGATGCTCAATAGACTTGTGTTTCTGGTGATTCTGCTTATGGGCAACGGATTCCTGGACAGCTGAGTCAGAATCCTTGTAGATTTTAGGGGTTTTGCTGCTACTGTCATTTATCTCTTTGAGATGAACCAGACCATTGTCTTCAATGGACGACTTTAGTATTGGCGTTGAACTTCTTGAAAGATGCTTGACAGGTTCAAGATGCAGAGCAGTGGTTTGTTTCCCCTTTGGAGTTTGAATGTTCCCACTGTCTCGATTATAGGTCTTCATTTGCTCAGTGGGCTCAATTGAACTTAATCTCTCTTTCAATGTTGGGATCTCCTCTTCAGTCTCTGATCCTTCATTTGTAACATCTACAAATGTTAAAAAGCCCTTCACGTCTAACACGAGTCCGTTGTTATAGGGAACAGTCACTTGTTCTCCTTTCAAAACTGAAAGCTCTTCAAAAATTTCATCCTCTTTAGCATCCTCTTCTTCATTTTTCATTTGGAAAACGAATACTTTCTCCTCCAATTGGTTAACAACCCCACGATATGGGGTCCCAAAACGGATGATAACACCATTGTAACCTTTGCAGAGCACAGACAACTCATGGGTCTCCGAGTCGTAGTACAACTTTAAGTGGATTCTAGATGCAAACTTGGACTTCATGAAATAATCACAACTAGAGGATCTCCCTAACGTGACTTTCTCTTTAGGGTACAGTAACACTCTCAAAGCGTTCTCTTGATGTGCTTGAAACCCTGTCTCACCATCTGCACATGCCCTTGTTTGTTCGTGTCTCGCTGGAGAAGATGATCTTGCCCCTGTCGAAGAGGATGGGTTTGGTGTCGGATAGGTCTCTTGCAACTTCGGTTCCTTTGCAAAGGGAGTGTTGAGGACGAGTTTCCTCGAGCCCTTTACAGGAACAGATATGGCGTTGAACGGGTCATCTTGTTCATTCAGACCCAAGTATGGTGATGAAGGTGGGTATTGGTTGATACTCATACTTTGAACACTAAGCTTAGGCGTGTTCGCATAGAGTGGTGAAGTATGGCAGAGAGAATATGTGATTGAAAATCCAGGATAAATAAAAGGCGTGTCTGGTTTGTTTACTGTTATGCGCGAGACGCGAACGTTTCTCACCAGGACGCGTAAATTTCTTTGAAGGAGCGATAAATTCTGTTTAAGATCCCCTCCAGTTTTGCTTTAATTCTAGATAGCTCTCTCTGGGATATCCCTGTTAATTCGCTTGGTTATAGATGCACCTGGCCCTCAATCGTGTGACTTTAGTAGAGTAGTTACGGTCTTGTGCAACAGGGATATTAGCGCGTCTTGTAGATTTTGGTGTCAAGCGTCACGTGCTTCTCTTATAGGGTTTTGTCTCTTTTGCGTAAGCAAAAACGGGAGGCTTTACACCCCAACACCATTTACTTGCCTGAGGGACTCAGGCAGACAAAACTTGTGTCCCCAACCGGCTTAACACCGCGCGCTTTCCGCGAAACTCTGCCAGAATTTGCACAGTCACTTTTTTTTTTCCTGCTTTTGTTACGGGCCGCACAAGGCCTCTGGCTACTGTGGGAAAAAAAACTACCGCTTGAATATTTCAGTTTGTAACAAGAGCTAATTCACAACAAGCTAATAACCGTCAACCATGAGTAGTAAGTACGCCTGAAGGTTGAGAGTGTATCGTATTGGAGATCCCATATCACCATTTGCAAGAAATGAGCATCAGAAAGAGTCACCACATTTATCCCCATCACCATGAAAGTTTGGAATAAGAGTTACAACGGAAAGAGAGAGCGGTAACCCAAGAGTCACCTCCCAGTTTCTTACCGAAGATTCTTTTGACTTTTTTGGTTTCAGATTGTCAAGTCCACAGTGAAAGGTGCACATATGGCGTAATGGCTTGATTCATGAGCTAGACGAGACAACTTTCGTCACTCCGGGGAGGAAAACAGTATTATACACTCTCGAAAGAACAACTAGGTCAGATTACTAACGCATCACCTATAGAGGGTACACCATCTTTCGGTAAACGTCACAACAAGTCGCACACTTTGTGTAACAGATGTGGTCGTCGTTCATTCCACATTCAAAAGAAGACTTGTGCAGCCTGTGGTTACCCAGCTGCTAAGATTAGATCCCACAACTGGGCTTTGAAGGCCAAGAGAAGAAGAACAACCGGTACCGGTCGTATGCAATACTTGAAGCACGTTGCTAGAAGAGCTAAGAATGGATTCCAAACTGGTGTTGCTAAACCACAAACCGCTTAAATTTCTCTACTTTGTGTTTTAATGGAATAAAATGACTCATTGTTATGAAATGCATGCTCAAAGAGTATTTGAGGTAACTGGTTTCTGTAAAACAACGGAGCAATGTGTTCGTGTATCATAAGCTTGGAAAATTCACACATTTTGAATTTCAACATACGGTATATTTCTACCAATGGCCCGGAGGGTTGGTCTTAAATCAATGTAGACTTTCTGTGTGAGTTCGTGTATCCTGTGAATCAGCAGTCGGGTTCATGGATATGTAAAGGGCATCTGCCTCATCCATTGTTGTACATTTCTCTAAAATATCTCTAGCCAATTCCACGGCATCATCGTCGTACGCAAACTCTAAGCCATTGCTATAACCAGCCTCAGCAAAGAGTATTTTGGAAACATCTGATTTAGCATTGATATGGCTAATTTCCCTGGCTCGTTCCTCGGCCCATGTGTTGAAAACTGGAGTAATCAAATCCTCTTGTCTGAAAATTCGTAAAAATTCAGCAGCTTCATGAATCGTTTCTGTATTATAGAAGGCAATCCTTGCCAAAACAATCATTAGTTCATGTGTCGTATCTTTCGTCAATATCGGGGATGTTGTCTCATCCTCCATGGTGATCATCTCCCATATCATATGTAAAAGGCGGATCATTGACGATATGAATTGCGATCTTAGATGGGTCAAATTATTTCTTGGACCAAATAATATCAACTCCTGTTGCTTTGCCATTGAAAAGACCAAATTTTTGATCGCTGTAGGTCCGTTATTGAAATATGAGATTCCATTAGAGGTTGTGATAATCAACTTCTCAAAGAGGGAGATAATAGCCATTTGTAAATTGATAAGATGGAAGTCATGCCTGTTCTGAATCTGATGTTTATTAACAATTTCATTCGGGTGGATAACGTTTGGATGATCTTTCAATTTCGTGCCAACTAAATTCTGAACGTGGATATTATCAAGGGTGTTCCCAATCATCTTATTAAGGCTGTTAAACAACCAGTTTTGCTTCCATTCGACTCCATCAAGTAAGAGACTCATCATCGATGCAATAATTTCGTTGTTTAAAATTGGGAATTCCATTTCACTTTCATAAGCATTCAAGCAGCAATTCAAAGTATCAACCAAGGATGAGATTATTAAGATGTTAGAGTTAGAGCTCAGTCCCTGTTTAATAAGAGTCACAAATTCATTTTGGGCATTTATCTCCCCAATAGTGGTTTTGAGGAAATCCGAATCATCACAGGCATTCATCATGAGCGAAGCCAGTATATCCCAACTATACACGAGTGTCATGTGATCCAAAAATTCGTACTGGATGGCATTGATTCCAACTCTTCTATGACGCTGATAATACTCACCACTATCCTCATTCGGTTTCAATAGATAGTCAAGACGCTTAATAATGTCCGTGCAAAAAAACAGCAATTGTTTCAAGGTTTCTTTTGTCACTGCTCTCGGTCTGAAAGTCACTGAGCAGTGAATGAGGGATAGTAAATAAGGAATGGGGAGTTTTTTATATTTCTCATCGGATAGTAACAGAGGTTTTATTAACAGAGTGAGGAATTTGATAAATTTAGTAATGTAATTGTCAAGTCGATTCATTCCTCGTTGTTGGACAAGAAATTGGAGAATATGGGTGGAAAGTGGTTCCTTCTGTGGGATGGTAAATGATTCGTATTGAAACTGTTGGTCAAGACAGATATTTGACAAGAGTCCCATTGTCTTTCTCGTGCTTCCGATTATAACGTGACTCATAATGGCGTCGATAAATTTGGCGTTTTCGTCAGTTTTGGAAGGTTGGAGCTTAACTTGAACTTGCGATCTCTTTATAGGTGCCGTCGTCGTTGTGATTGAAGTCAATGGTGTCGCTGGGTCCGGAGCCGTCGCGTCAACCATCTCGGGATCTTCATCTCGCCTAGTATGATCTTCACCAAGTCTTTTCCTTCTCTTTCTAGAGCTGAGATTTCTCACCTCTACAGATAAGAACTTCTTCTCATCTTCAAGTCTTTTCACCAATCCTTCCAATGCTTGGATCTTTGCCTCCCTGTCGGTTTTTTCAGCTTCTGTCTCCTTCAACCATGATTCCTGTTGCTGTCTCTTCAATCTCTCCAGTTCAGCGATTTTAGCCCTTAGCACGGCAATCTCACCTTTAGCAGATAGAAGCTCGTCATGTTCAGCACCTGTTGCAGGCGTTTCCTGCCGGCTCTTCGGTCTCAGCGTCAGCGCAATGAAGTCGTCATCGTCATCACCAAAACTGTCATCGCTAAACGACATTCCTTTGTGGATCAATGGCAACAGTAGTCAAGTAATCTAGAAGCAGTTTTACGCTGCGGGTTGTTTATACTGTGGTGTGCGGGTGCTTATGTAACTCATCTCCTAAGGATTCGCGAACCCAAAAAAAAAAAATTATTCCACGAGGAACAAAGAATCCGATCAAAGCTCATTCCACACAAATCTGAAAGAGCAAAGGAGGTATGACAAAGGGTACAAAGGAGGTTTTACCGGCATCGCTCGTTCCGGAGCAACCAACGGTTTTGAATTCGAAGGATAAAAACACACAGAGACTCATTGTGGTGCTGAGTGCAGCTTGTCTAGAGACTCACAAGATCAGCTCAGGACATGGGGGCAACCAAGACAAGTATGCCCTTTTGAACTGTGATGACCATCAGGGGCTTTTGAAGAAGATGGGCAGAGACATATCCGAGGCGAGACCAGACATTACACATCAGTGTCTTTTGACGCTGCTCGATTCGCCAATAAACAAGGCTGGGAAACTACAAGTATACATCCATACTGCTAGAGGGGTTCTCATAGAGGTGAATCCATCTGTTCGTATTCCTAGAACTTTCAAGAGGTTTTCCGGGTTGATGGTACAGCTTCTTCACAAGTTGAGTATCAGATCGGTAAACTCCGAAGAGAAGCTTCTAAGAGTCATCAAGAACCCAATAACGGATCATTTGCCTACAAAGTGCAAGAAGGTGACCTTATCGTTTGACGCTCCTGTGACGAGGGTACAGGACTACGTTGCAAAGCTTGACGAGGATGAAAGCATCTGTGTGTTTGTAGGTGCCATGGCTAGAGGGAAGGACAACTTTGCAGATGAGTTTGTGGACGAGAAGATTGGGTTGAGCGACTACCCGTTGAGTGCCTCTGTGGCATGTTCCAAGTTCTGCCATGGTTGTGAGGACGCCTGGGGTATATTTTAGGCCATAGTAAATGAGGTTAAGCATTATTATCCAGTAGGAGAAATTCGGGTTTGACAAGTTAGATAACGAACTCTCGGATGTTGTGGCCCATAGTTAACCGGGACGCCTTTACCCCGGACTTTCCTTGCGGTTCTGCAAAATCGTATATAAATAACGCCAACTGCCCCCCTTTCTTTGCTCCCTTACGGTGTGCTTTGCCGTCCTTGTATATCTATCGTCATCTGCAAGAAAAACCATGTGTCAAACAGCTATCTGTGGTCTCTGTAGTGAGTACTAAAATGGTCATCACATCACAGAATATATAAGCTAACGTTGATCTAGACAAGAAGAGCTGGACCGGATGCGGGGCCCACGTTGCACAAGTCATGGACTCTACTGACACCAAGTACTGGTAAGTTTTCTTGCCCAATCCCCCCCCTTGTTTCATCTAAAAGTTCATTCTTCTAATAACGGAAAGGTGCACTTGCAGACATAACCACGTTGATGAAGGTGTTGATCCCAAGTATCCTCCTAAAGCTGGCACAGGCCGCACAAGTTTGTGAGTGGATCTCTTCTTGATGTTTTCTAGCTTATGGTTTCAGAAGAAGAATCGATTAGTTACTGATTGATTTTGCGTATTGGTAGAGCTAAAGCGTACGGTCAGGAATCCGTAGACTAAGATCACAACCCAGCAAGAAGAACCAGTAAGACCCAAGACCCAAGAGTAACTTCCCACTGAAACTTTTATCTGCCTTCGAACGTTTGAGCTCAGAACTGCAAAGTTTTCTTTATACCACAGCCAAAGGCCGGTATCAAGCTTGTTTCATCTGAAACCAAGTTGAAACATCATCAAAAGTACAAAACCAACTATGTATGGTGAGTCCCCTGTGCCATGACTATGGACTCAACGCTCGAATGGGACTCTCCCCTTATCTACAGCTCCGGGACAGACTCACACAGGCATGGCTCAACAAGTACACGATCCTCCTCGTGCTGATGGCCATAAAGCTCTACCAATTCTACACCTCTTTACAATCATCCTTGGCGTTATCCAAGCTGTATACGCTCAGCTCTTGTCCCACAATAGACTCCGTCGCTTCCAACGTTGTTTCGCTTCCTCACTACTTGTCAAAATCAGCCAACCACATGATTGGCAAGAGCGTGGAGGAGATCAACACAGCCGCTGTGGATACTCTTAAATTGATCCTAACCGGGTCAGAAAACATTATAATCTTCGCTTTGGAAATGGTGATTGGCACTTATACGTGTGTTTTGGTGGCTGCTATCGATGGGGCCGTGGACACCTCGGTGAATGCTACGGAGTCTGTTATAGGTTGGGTGAATGACACTCTAGTGGATATTACAGACGACATTGAGGATGGGCTTACTGATTTGTCCGAGTTTCTCAACAAAGTTGTTGACGCAGCTGAGAGTGTTCACGATTTCTTCAAAGGTGATGATGATGATAATGGATCTGATTCATTGAACAGAGTCAACTTGACGGTGTCGTCTTTGAAAAACCTTCACATTCCAAGTTCCATCAATGACAAGCTCGAGAAACTCAAAGATAATACTCCAGACTTTGCCACAGTAAAGAACAAGACAGAAACTCTTATTCGAGAACCTTTCAACTACGTTAAAACTCAGCTTTCCAACAAAACCATTTTCTCCAATGACGGATCTGATCTTTACGTCCCCTCAATACAGAACGTTTCGGTGTGCTCAAGTAACAGTGATAGAATCGAAATTTTTTATCACGATTTAGCAAACGATGTTCATAAAGTTATCATAATTCTTGTTGTGTTGTTGATCGTTGCAGCAGCGTTGATGGTACTCCCTGTTATGCTTCAAGAGTTTCGTACATGGAGGAGATTAGAAGCTCTTCATAATGAGTTCAAAGGAGTTCTTCCAAAAGACCCTATTGAGACATATGAGCTAACTTTCAACAAATATCCCACAAAGGCAGGATTGTTTGCCTCTAAGCTTATGAAAGATCCCGATCACCAGACTACAATTCGATGGCTCATCTCATTCATCCTCTCATCAAGGGCATCCATCGTCTTGGGTCTATGCCTAGCTGGATTCACAGTTGTGAGTTTCCAACTTATCGTTTTGAAGATTTTGGAGAATTCTATAAGTTCAAGCAGTTCCCCATTCCATGATATCACTAATGAAATTTACTCAAAAGTAAACGATTCAATCACAGATTGGACCGATACGACAAATAATTATTTGCAAGAGAGGGAGACGAATTTGAACGACGATCTCTTTTCATGGGTGAAGACAACAACGGATAGTGTCAACGATACCATCTCGGCATTTGTCAGTGAGATGAATGAGGTTATTGCAGATGCTTTCAACGGCACCATCTTATATGATCCGGTGCAAAACGTTGTCAGTTGCGTCATTGAAAGTAAGCTGTTGAAAATAGAAGAGGGGCTCACATGGGTTTACGACAATGCTGAGATTAGTCTCCCTCGGGTATCTGACGAGTATCTATCTTTGGCATTTGATGGTGATTCCACCACCGGTGTCATGAAGTCCACATCGAACTCGACTTCAAACTCGACTTCAAACTCGACTTCAAACTCGAGTCTTGTGAGTAAAACGTCGGACATGGTGGGTCAAGCAGAGGATATGATGTCGAACCTCTTGAGGCTCACAATCAAAAAGTACAAAAAATCACTAATGATTGAAGTTTGGATCTCAGTGGCGCTATTCATCGTTTGGATTCTGCAGCTCTTGATCGGATCGATAATGGCTTGGTATAAATTACGCAATGTCTCATCCACTAATGACACAAAATTGGGGATTAGTTACCCTAAGGAGTTGACAAGAGAGCAACAACGGTGCTATGGGTATCCCCTTTCCAATCCTTTTGAAGAGGAGGTCTTGAACAAGGACCTGCAAGAGTCAAACTCTGCTGAATTGCGGTGCTCAGCTAGAAGATCACCCACAATTGATAGCATGACACTTCATCCGACGAATTCTTTAAGAAACCTGAGAAACCCGTTTTCATCTGACGACGATAGCGTATCTCGAGAAAGCCCCGGTGGTTCACCTATATCGGATTCCTGGGATAAGTAGCAAGGCTATATAGTAACTGTGATGTGAATTGTGTGTTTTCCTAATTGGGATATTATACGTAGCTAAGAGTGTAACCCGGTGTGAAAATCTCGCCTTTTCTCAGCTTTCAATTGAAATCAAACCAAGTTGTCAATCGCCACGGGGCTTTTGAAACTACCGCAACGAACCCAGAAAAAATGTCGGACGCTGAGCAGGAAACGAAACCACAAGTGTCTGAAGAGGCTGAAGTGAAGCCTGAGACCCATATCAATTTGAAAGTGTCTGATGGGACTGCTGAGATTTTCTTCAAGATTAAAAGATCAACACCACTGAAGAGATTAATGGAGGCATTTGCAAAGAGACAAGGCAAGGCTTTGAACTCTTTGAGATTCTTGAGTGAAGGGCAAAGAGTCAACCCTGAACACACTCCAGATGATTTAGACTTGGAGGATGGCGATGTTATCGAAGCACATCAGGAACAGGTGAGTATATTTCCATATCATTAACCATATGCAGTCACACATACTAACGATCACTGTTGAAAAGATTGGTGGCTGTTAAGATGAAACATTTGGATCTTTTAATGACAAGTATTTTGTTTTATGTGCTCAAAAATTGTTGTATATTTTCCTATGCTATGGGAGCCGAGCTCTGCATTTCGAGTCCATCATCGTCTTACTTATCGTCTTGATTGCACGTGTAGCACTCTCCGATGCGTAACCAAATGGCAATGCCCTCACGAGTTTGAAAACCGTTGTAGTGAGCTATAATCCAGACGCGAAAAAAAAAAAAAGAGACGCGTTGTCCCAAAAAAGGCTGCTTATGTAATGAACGCGTTAAGAGGCGTAAAATTCCACCAGTTTTATCCCCCTTCCGCGTCTTTGCTCACAATTAGCCACACAGATATGCACACGGATACGCGCTGGGAAGATCTAAAAAGGGTTGGCTTAACAACTCTCCGGTGATCATTTCCCCTTTTGGGGTCTACAACACCCCCTTCGCACCACTGAAACACTTCAAAACTTCAATCCGTCAAGTTGCATTTCCCATTTCAGAAGAACGCGTGCCATTCTAGTCTAGTCCAGAAGGTACTAAAACGCACTGGATTAATTGCAAGAGATAGAAAATCCCAAAAAAAAAAAGGCTTCGTTTCGTTCTCTTCTCTTCTCCCTTCAATCAATTGAAAGCTGCCCTCACCCCCAACTGCTGTCACTCTTTACAATTGAACCGTCTTGATCACATTCAGCACACTCTCTAGAGAAACCCTCTCCTCCTGCTGAAAGCAAAATCACGCGAAGAAGAAAAGGGTAAACAAACGCGTAATATGTCCTACCATTCGAGACAGCCTTCCGTTGCCTCCTCGTTGCTCTCATCATCCACTTTCAACAATTCACAAATCAATAAGATCGGACCATGGAGACTTGGTAAGACCTTGGGAACAGGCTCGACTGGACGTGTTCTTCTCGCAGAGCACATCACCACTGGGCAAAGAGCTGCAGTGAAAGTTGTGTCCAAATCCGTTTTGAACTCCCTCGAACATACTGATGATAAAGGCCGTGACGCTGCTGGTTTGGCTTACGGTATCGAAAGGGAGATCATCATCATGAAATTACTCAACCATCCAAATGTTTTAAGACTGTATGACGTTTGGGAAACATCCAAATCGCTATACTTGATTCTCGAATACGTCGAAGGTGGTGAGTTGTTTGATTTGCTTGTCGAACGTGGGCCATTACCTGAAGCTGAGGCTGTTCGTTATTTTAGACAGATTATTATGGGTGCTTCTTATTGTCATGCCTTGGGGATCTGTCATAGGGATTTGAAACCTGAAAACTTGCTTCTTGATCACGATTTGAACGTCAAACTTGCCGATTTTGGAATGGCAGCCTTGGAGAACAATGACAGACTCTTGGAAACTTCATGTGGATCTCCTCATTATGCTGCTCCTGAAATTGTCTCTGGGAAGCATTATAGTGGGTTTGAAAGTGATGTTTGGTCCTGTGGTGTTATCTTATTTGCCCTATTAACGGGTAGATTACCCTTTGATGACGAAAACATTAGAAACTTGTTGTTAAAAGTGCAAAGTGGTACATTCGATATGCCAAATGATATCTCTGTGGAAGCGCAAGATTTGATCTCCAAGATGTTAACTGTTGACCCACAACATAGGATCAAAACTCATCAAATCTTATCGCATCCATTGTTGATGAAATATCCAATCTCTTCAGTGGATCAAAATACAATGAGAGACTTACCAAATCCAAACACCTACCTTAATCAAATACATTCAAGAGATGAGATTGATGAATCCATATTGCAGAACCTTATCATACTGTGGCATGGTAGAGGCAAAGAGGAGATTGTAGAAAACTTGCTAAAGAAAGAATCAACAACGGAGAAGATTTTCTATTTCCTCTTGCTACGTTACAGACACAATCAATCAAATTCAAGTCTAATCAGATCTTTATCGATTGCGAAATCCGTCAACAACATTTCTGCCTCTTCATCTTCATCCAACAGCAATAATGTGAAAACACCAAGAAAGAACAGAAGATCTGTGATTAGTGTCTCATCATCTCGTCGGAAATCTGTCTCTTTTAACAACAAACGCAAATCCTTGACGGAATACTCTCCACAGAAGCAACCACCGGTGCCAAAACACGTTTATGATGGAGTCCAACCACAATTGAATAATCAGATGAAAAGACGGAGCGTCAGGGGCTCATTGATGCCAAATAAGAGAAACTCCATCACTTCAAAATTGATTGCTGTCTATGCTAAACTTGCCAATGATAATGATTGGGTCTATATCGACAAGGAGGCCAAAAGAACCAGTTCCGATTTTGCCACTCTGTGTGATGAGATATTCGATCATGAGAAGTATGAAAAGTTGAGACAAGAAGAGGCAAAGAAAAAAGCTGAGTTGAAAGCCAAACAAGAACTTGAAAGACAAGAGAAGTTGCGTAAGAAGAAAGAAGAGGAGGAAAAAAGGGAGAAAGAAAGGCTCCAAGAGTTGGCTAATGAAAAACTTGTTGCTCAAGCTGAGGAAGAGGCAAAGTTGGAATCTGAACCAAGAATCTCGAATTCTAAAGTTCGTTCAGTGTCAGGTCCTAATGCTAGAGCTTCACAGTTATTAGATAAGGATGATATCTTACAAATCCAGCAAAGGGCTATAACGAATCCCTTCCAAGTTAGACCTAAATCGAAGCTTGATCCGGGTTTGAACTTCAGTCCAGATGATTGGAAGTTATCAAGCATCACATATGATGAAGATGATAAAGTAACGCAGGCTATCAGAAGATCCAAATTCTTAGGTTCCAAATTTGATCTCTCGATGAAAAGACGCTCCACCATTAAACAGAAAAAGGATATTCTTGCAGGGTTTGAAAATGAAGAAATCGAACCTGTGGAGAAGAAGTCAATAGTTGAAGAGACACCTATTGAAGATTATGATGGTCCTAAAACCATTGCTGAAGTTAAGATTCCACAAGTGACGAGAAAATCTAGACTTTATAGCAGTTCCAACAAAAGATTGTCAGTTCTATCCATTTATTCGACAAAGGAATCTTATAAAGATTTAGCATCAAAATTGGCAGAACTTAACGAGGAACCTGTTGATGAGCAAAAACCTGACACCATACCGGAGGAGACTTCAAACAACAACATGGGTACAAGGGATTCCAAATCTACTGGATTGAGATTGAGTTATGCTGATAGATTACAAGCTCTCGACACGGCAGAATCTAACCCAATTGTGGTTGAAGTGAAGGACCCTGTTGATGGTAAGATGAAGAATTTGAATCTACCTGAGTTACCAGATGCTATAGAGCCAATTGCCAAATCAAAGCAATCCAAGATTGCTGTCCATCAAGATTCAGAGCCTTTGCCTTTGCCAAAGGCAAGAATTCCAAATAATTCTCGCACACAACCATCAAGTTCCACCACCAAAGTGACACCTCAACAACCTCTTTCAGATATCACTAATGACAAGAATCGTCAAGAGAGAAAGGGATCCTTTTTCGGGAAATGGTCAAACGGCAAGACCACTATACAGCAAGAGCCACCACGTTCTAGTAATTTTTTCCGCATCTTTAGTGGGTCCAAGCCTGAGCAAAAAACTTTGAACACAGTTTACGAGCCATATGAAATGTACACAACTATCAAGAGACTTTTGAATGGTTGGAGTGATTATGGGTTGAAGAAAATAATTGCTAATGATCAAGAAATGACACTTATCGGGGACATCTCCAAAAACAACATTATCGGGCTCAACAAGGCAAAGTTTAAAGTGACAATAGCCAAGTTTGGTAAGAAGGGGAGTAAAGTTGTATTTGACAAGACAAAGGGCTCCTCGAAAAGTTTCAGAACAATAGTTGGAGAAGTTGAAAGAATTCTCGCCAGAGAAAACGTTCTTGCCTTTAACGCGTGATAGATTTGTATATGTACCAGCAAAGACTCTTTATAAAAATTCTTGTTTGTTAATCTGATCTGTGTGACTTTTGCGAGTGACCAGTTGTAAAAAAAAAAACTGTTGACGGATTGGCGGGGCGTAACACGTCTAAATTTCTTTTTCCGCGAAAGGGAATACCGGGGTGCGCACATACAATTACACGACTGACAGCTCTCCTCGTTGGTTCACGATATCTACGGGCCTTGCTCCTCTCACCACGAAGCTCTCTTCAAACCAGCCAGCGAAGCTTCGAAGGGCCCGGCAGCCTCTGTCCTCTGTCCCGTCTGTCCTCGGACAAGCAAAACACACCCTGGTTTGTCCCCTTCGAAATTTAGACTTTGCCGCCCCGAGACAAATCCCCACACTTTGTTGGCCCGACCAGCACATCTCGGAGAATAAAAAGACACGCCCAGTTGAACAAATCCTTTCCCAGCTTCCCTTTGTCTATCCTGTTTACAATCAGCGGCCGCTTGCAATGAACCAATACAACATCTGGAACCAGCCCCAGGAACCGAAGACGCTGTCGCCAGAGGCGCTCATTGCCAGGCTCAACGGCTTCACGGCATCCCCGAAATACGAGCAGTTCCTCCACTCTCTGGAGTCAGCTACGCCGGTAAATCCTCCACACTCGTTTGGCGCGTCTCAAGAGAACTATAGCTTCACTCTCCCTGCTGAGCTTCAAGGTGGCGTCTCCAATATCAACTCTAGAAGACCGAGTTTTGCAGCTGAACAACTATACACCCACCCGACCCAAATTGGTCAACAACAACAACAACAACAACAGAATCAAATGGGGTTGGAATTCCTTGCTCATTCGAATAATTACTATCAAAGCTCTGGTAATACCAATCTTGTTGATTTCAATTCAAGAAGACCAAGCATTCAAATCCACTATTCGACTCAGAACACCCAAAACGAGCCTCAAGTGTCTAATGGTATCTTGGAGCTTGATAATGGTCTTTTGCTTAATGGGAACGTTATTGTCACATCTCCACAATTGCAACAAGTGTATGCAAAAGCCAAGAATTATTTCTCAGTGGAGAGTGCTGATGAATTATATCAACAACTGTGCAATCAGAGCTCTACAGTGGCATTTCTTCAAAAAATCATTCTTAATTTGAAGAAACTTAACAACATGTTTAGTCTTGTGAAGCCTCTGGTGCTCGTTGTCACCAAATCTGGTAAATTTGAGATTCTTTCAACACCTATCAATTCCAATATTTTGTTGCAAAAAAATGATGTTGTTATTGTTGATGGTGACCGTGGTAAAGACCTTGTTTACATCCTGGACCCTTCAATCTCGTTGGACGTTGCCATATTGATCAACTACTTGAAGAAACGTCAACACGTCAAATCCATTTCGTATGGTGGAACCCATAATGTCAACTCTGGTATTAGCAACACTGTGCAGGATTTGATCAAAGGCCAGGGGATCCTTGATGAAGAGACACAGTTTCAAATCCCTACAAAGCAAGTGTTACGGTTTGCCACTTATCAGGAGATTGGGAATCTACAATTCAAATTGATTGAAGAGATCAAATCGTTTAAAACTTCACTGTTAAAAATATCTAACCAACCTACTCTTAATGGTAATTTAACAATTTTGAACTCTGAATATCAGTTTGATCAAAAGAAACTGACATTTTTCTATTATTCAAATCAAAGGTTGGACTTTAGAAGCCTCATCAAAGAACTATTCAAGATTTATAAAACAAGAATTTGGCTATGTGCTGTCCCGAAACCTACAGGTGCAATGAGTGCTGAAATGAACAATGAGGTTGAGTTTGAGCATTGCAAGATTGACGACTTTCATGTGAGAAACTTTAGAGTGACATTTCAAGAGCTCACAGAATGTGCCTTATAAACAAAACCACCCCCTTGGTTACACCTCTATATATTGGTTGAAATGACCCTGAACTTTATAGAAAATAGAATTCCTAACGTGCAAATGAACAGTTTTCCATTCCCTTTCAAAACCACTGCCGTACTATAATGGTAAAGTCAGAGTTTCTTGATCCTGTAAGTAGATGGGCTCCTTACCCTGGAACGTTTTCCTCCATACGACATGACTCATGCCCACACCCATGATGGCCCCGAGAATGATATCACCGAAATGATGTCTATAGTCCTGGGTCCTACTCAGCGCAACCCATATGGCAATCAGATCTGGGACACCACATAGCACGAGCTTCCACATATGGAACTGCGTTGCAAAGACGTCAAGCTGGGCAAATAACCAGATGGTGACGAAATGCAGCCCTGAGAAGGCGAGAGCAGAATGACCAGATGGCGTAGATCTCAACCCTTCTAGCACTATATGCCGTGAGTTCGTGCAAATGTCTATGGTGTAAGTGCTTTTGCCCTGCTCAACGAGTCGCAGGTCTGGAATACACCTCGCCAGGAAATCGGGACGTGGCCTCGATATCCAGTTCTTGAGGATCACCACTACGAAGCCCGTGATGGTGACGCTGAGCGCCAGCGAGAGCAGCGCAATGTGAACGAGATGGATCTGTCTGTGGGTGACTCTGCTGAGTTTGAATCTCACCTGGGAGAGCGCAACGGCCGCAATGAGAGCGCCTGGAATGACCGTGGCGATGAGCTACGCCGTGTGTCGTTAGTAGCTGCTGTCAGCGGTGGCCAGGCGGGTGGCCAGGCGGGTGGACTTAGGACTCACTAGGCATTGGAGATCAGACACTTGCTCGTTGGTGAAGGGATGCTGCAACGAGGGATCGTTGATGTCGAACTCCCGAAGGAAAGGAGCAGTCCGCAGACCAATCACAGCAACGTACAACTGCAGGACAAGGCAGAATGCCCAATCACCAGCGTATTTGGCAAAATAGCTCATACGGGTTGTGGGAAATTCTAACAAAGATGTGCTTTCCGAGGAAGTTTTTTACACAGCTATATATATATGTATCTTATTGACCGGAATTTTTAACTGTGCTCGTTTCCCATCTTTTGCGGCGACTGAACGTCGTTTATGCTCAGCTTGTTCATCAGTTCACTGGCCTTGACGAAATTAGGCCCCATGTGGATCCCATTGACATTGGACTGATTTATAGATATCCCACTCGTGTCTCTCATGGACGGGAGAATACCAGGCGCACCCTTCAAAGAGTTTGGCGATTGCGGTGACTCCAATAACTCGGCATCCAGGTCTTCTTCGTCAAGCTCGTCGGGGAAAGATCCGTCTTCAGACACATTTGATTCATCCTCATCTTCGTCTTCAACATCCAAGTCGTCATTCTCATCATCATAATAATCCTCATCATCTTCCTCATTATAACTCTTGCTGATCTCCTCTAACGTCAATCTCTTGTCATCACCCTTTTGAGAATTTTTATATTCATTCATCGGATTCTTATCTCTAGAATCTAAATCATCATCACTCAAATCACTCAATTCAGGTAAAGGTTCTCTCCAATAATTGACATCGGTAAAATTCTCATCATGAACCATCTTTGAGTTAACAGGTGGGAAAAAATGATCAACAAGCTCATTGATGTAAACGTATGTACTTTTGTAACCAGCCAACTCCAAAAGTTCCATATGTACTTCTCCATCCGGGTTGATTGTGAATATCCTTGAACTAGGGATTCCAACGCTTCTATAACTCAACGCGTCGGTGATTCTATTCCCAAACCCGGCATAGAAGGGAGTCTCTTGATCTCCATACAAGTTTCTCAAATCGCTCAGGCATGATATCTTGAACACTTCCGGCTTCTTCAAAATAACCTCTCTTTTCAGCGCAGCCATTGTCCGATCAGGTGATAGTATAACAGGCCCATACGGTAACTTATCTCCATCTTGCTCAATACTTCTGAGATAACTCCTCGTCGAGTCTGCCTGCCCAACAGATCTGGCCGTCAAATACATAATGTTATACCCATTCAATTGTATATCTGTAAAGAGTTTGGCAACACCAGGATGGGTCCAATCACGTCCAAGGATCGTAAGAACGTGACCTAAGGCATCAGATTTAGTGATGGTTCCATCTATATCGGAAATCACTATCGGCACGTTATCCTTCCAGAGATAAAGCTTTGACGTTATCAAAGCCTTGCCTTTATCCACGCTGTAACAGACATCGTTTTCACCTGGTTTTAAATCAAGACATTTTAATTGATCTGAGGTTAGTCGTAGCGTCTTGACATAATTTGTTGTTGAGCTAGTAGTGGTAGTTCCACCATCCTCAGAGTATGAACTTCTAGTGTCAATTGAATCTGTCGACATGATTGAAGGAGACGTTAAATCATCAGAGGTGAAGATTTTAATGTTCCCCATTTCATCCTCTTTGATCAATTGAGTAACATCAACATCGTTACCAAACTCCTCTACAATCAAATTTTTGATCAATTCTTCTGTGTCATGGATGTTTTGTTCATTGGACTTGTACCCATTGATATCTAGGAACAAATCTCCATTGTTGTCAATCTTTGTTGGAATATTGATCTTTGTTAATCTTTTCGATAATTTTTGAAATTTTTCAAGCTTAACTTCTCTTGGAGACGTTGCTAAACTTGAGCTCGTTGGTGATTTGGTCAACTCCGGACTAGAATGTGTTGTTGGTATGTCAACGGGTTTTGTATTGACGAGATCAGGAGAAGATTGCGATATGTCTAAAAATTCTGGTTCTTGTAATGATTTCCCTGAAGAATCCGTTTTCTTCGGGGAGCTTGAAGGAGATGAGGATGGAGAACTAGCAGCTGATAGCACAGGTGACGTTATCAGATCAGTGGGGACATTGACATTTTTAGAAGCTTCAAAGACAAAGAAGGCTTCGCCTCCATCACCCAACTTCATGGGTAAATTTGTCATCTTGCCATTTATTATGAAATCCACTTTCTTTTGCGATGGCCTAAGCAGTTGAAACTTGCCGAATCGAACATGGAAGGGAGAACATTGCAACTCTCCTTGCTCGTTCTCAACAACAATGACATCTATAGCACCAGAGAGAGTGGCAGGGTTGATCGAATTCCAGGTCTTCGACACAGAGTCGAAAGCCCTCCCAACGTATTGCATTGTGTACTGTATGGAATCCTCAATCAGTCAAGCCAGGCAAGATCAATCTTTCGATGGAGGAGGCGCACGTTCGTATTATTGCCAGCCCTTTCAAAGAGAATAAATCGGAAAACCCTTGGTGGTTACGAAGCCCCCGTGTTTTGTATAGCTGCTCTATACGAGAAACTTCCAGGTTGTTTTCTGATAAGTTTAGCTCGGAAAGACGATATGATACCGTTATGATAAGCTGAACTATGGCCTATCTTGCCATTCAAAGGGATTGTAAAGAAAGTAGTCGAGGCTATATTTCCTTATGACTAAAAAAAAAGAAGTCACGTGATCGAGAACAGGAAAGCTAGCTAGCAGCCCCTCCAAGTTTTATCTTCTAACCGTACGTATTTGATCTAGTCTGACTATATATATATGATTTAACTAGTGCACATGATGAGCTAGCTCGACACCGTCGAGTTATATGAATATATAGTAATTTCTAATATAACTAGATTGACTGAAAGACCTAGGGCAGGTTGAATATTATTGAATAACACTGATTGATTAATTATTCAAATTATAATTAATAACCATGATATGATTATGATATTTTCAGAATTCTAGTACTGGCTGCTGTAGGAGATCGTAAACAACTCTCCTATCAATGCAGCTGTTTAAACTGGAAATCCTCGATGGTTTTCTCTTCAAATTTGGGGTTTGCATGAGGCCTAAAAATTGACACATCCGAACACCATCCATACTCAAAACTTCTTGATTCACCTTGGCATTTCTAACGTTGTTTCCTCTACGATTTTGTTTTATAAGGTATGGGTTAGTTGAAGGAAGCCAACTCCTAGTAGAGTGCTACAGTAGCCCAGCTGAGGTTTCATAAATGGAGAAGGTCATCAGTTATTTGCAAGCTATATTGGGCTTAGAACTTCGATGATTCGAACAGGAGGGGTTTGACACTGAAATTGGATACTGTCACGGACTCAAGCGCTTTCTGCCAAGAACACTGTCAAACTGTCAAACTATATCCAAGAAATAATTCGATGTCAAACTATTTTGGCACGCGTTCAATTGCATAATTCTTCAGGATCGAGGAACGAATCCCCTCTGTGGACTCTCTCCAGCGGGGTTGAAGTAATATATCAACGTTTGAACTTTTTGAGATTTGTGGAGAAGAAGGGTACGGAATCTAAGCTCATGATCATCGATTTATAGCGACGGTAAACCCCTCTTTGGCTACTCCAATGTATTAACCTAAAGCATGATCGAATGAGGCCACAAGAAATCCTTGGACATTCTCAATATGCGGCTCCCCGAATTCAGGATGCACTTTTCGAATCCAGTCAGCGACCTTGGATTCGATTCGGGACTCAGATGTGGGCATCTGGATAGGCAAGTCTTGGACGACAAAGTCAAATGCCCATTTTGAAATCTGCTCATAGTCCACAGTGACACTAAAACTTTGAAGATTTTGTGGTGGCTTATCACTAAATCTTGGAGATATAACCCTCTTGAGTGGAAGAGGACGCTGAACGAGTCTACTAGTTATCGGGTTATTGGTAGACTTCGAGAGGGGTTTCCTCGACTTGTGTCTCTGGTTTTGCAGTCCAGGGGTACGTGCAGAAACGTCAAACACCCTAAATTCATGGCACCCTTTTAACTTTGAAGAGCTAGGGTGAGTAATAGTATCTTTCAAATTGACCCCAGTCAAAAACTTGCTGCAATTGGGCGTTGAGTCGATGACTGTATCGTTATTACCTTTGCTCGTCATCTTGATGAGGGTAAACGGATTTGAGATTGACATGTTTTTGGATAGCTCCATATCTTCATCACAAGCTGCATGTTCCTGATCAACTGAGTCATTCGCCGAGCTACTTCTAGAAGATAAGCGTTCATGCATCGTTCGACTCCAGTCGTCAAATGTACTATTCGTTGTAGTATCATACTGGTGTAGAGTCGTTTCTTGGCTCGGTAATACGAGCTGAACCACCTCATCGGAAACATGACCTATATGTCCGGGGTCATCGTGAGATGGCAATGACGATTCCAGCTGCGACTTGATATCTTCCACTATAAGAGCTAAATCCATCAAAATGACATCGTCTTTTCTCGGCTCAATGTTTATATCGACCCGATCCTTAGGCACACAGAGTGATAGGAAGCAAGGCCCAGTAAGGAGGATACCCATATCTTTGAAACATGATCGGATGGTTCGCTTCAAGATACGTCCTGTCCCCACTTTAGTCAATAAATTCCTGTCGTTGACAGCTATGACGAAAAGGTCATTATCCGATGCTCCAAGATCGCGCGTTCCCGAGAACGATGTGGTGGAAATGATCAAATCTGCAATGTACTGCACCCCTTGAAATGAAAACTTCTTAGCTTCGGTTTTAGCCCATGAACTGAGGAGCTGCTCCGGTGAGGAAGATATAGGTAACGATAACTTGATTTTACTCTCAGTCTCTTTGTATTTATGAAACTTGGTTACAACTCTCACAGAGAATCGAACATTATGAATCAAAGAATATGATTTGACCAAAGTTTCAATATCGCGAGTGTGGGATCTCTTCGTCAACATCTGTCGCCTAGCTGGTAGTTGCATAAAGACACCTCTAACGACAACCGCCGTGCCTATTGGGGCGGCTACACACCTGGGCTCGGTCCTCACCGGATCAATTCCCTTCATCGACACCTCAAAACACACACCACTTCTCTCATTAGCGGTGCGTGTTGTCACTTGGCAACTTTGGCTGACACTGGCAATGAAGTGCAATGCTTCACCGCGGAACCCTTTCGTGGAGCATTCCGCAATATCCTCCCACCGTGAGATCTTAGAGGTTGCGTTCTTGCAAAACAGCGAGGACCTGTCATCGGGGGCAACACCTGTACCATTATCCGAAACGGCGAGGTATTCGACCCCCGTTCTGTCGACAGCGACATCAACACGCGTGGCGCCGCTGTCGAGCGCATTATCGATGAGCTCCTGGGCAACGGCACATGGCGAGTCCACCGCTGAGCAGGCCGCTAGCGACCTCTGAGTCTGCTGTGGAAGAGCGTTGATCATGGGCGGCAGAGGGAGAGTGCTCTTGCCGCCGTTGCAAAGTGCTCTTGTGGGTTCTGAGTTCTGCGCTCGCTTATATTTGAAATCAAAACAGCTGTGGCCCATCGCCGATCTGTGCAGACCTGCATTCAAATTGGCCCCTCCTGAACCGTGATCCCGACAGCGATTGCAATTCGCTACCAGGAATTTCACATGCTTGAAACTCCTCGGATGCGGTCATTCAGTGGGGGGCATACTGCTCAGGTATTTAAACCCTACCATGAGTCCTTCTTACAGAGGGATTCTGGAGCCATTGGCCATATTCGCAAGATGCACTTCACCCATCTCATCGCGCTTCTGTCGTTTTCCCTGTTAACGAGGGCCACAATCTCCGAGACCCTCTACAATCAACTCGTGGAGGGTGCACACTGGGCTAAGATTGCCTATTGCACAGCTGACTTGACTTTTGATGAAGGGAAACTACCTGAAGAATGTCCTTTGATTTCGTTTTGTGAAGACCACACCACCACTGTTGTCACCGATGTTATCCATCCAAACCTTGCAGAACTTGAAATCTCGGGCTCAGCTTACGTTGCAGTAGATGACGCTAACAAAAAAGTTTATGCAATCTTTAGAGGTTCGTTATCCCCAGGTGACTGGATCACCGATGTTACGTTTGCTCAGTGCGATTATGCTCCATACATTGGTTCCTCCTTGTCTGCTTCGATGTTGGTCAATGAAAGTGACACTGACGTTCTTAACGCCAAGATTCAAGAGCATGGTGACACTTCTGTATGTCCTGGGTGTAAAGTCCATTGTGGATTATATATCGCCTATATGGACTTCATGGAAACTGTTTACCAAGCCACAAAACCATATTTGGCACAAGGTTATAACTTGACCGTTTCAGGACATTCGCTTGGTGGTGGGTATGCTCTCCTCGCTGGGTTGGACTATCAGTTACAAGGTGCAAACCCTCTTTTGATCACGTATGCTTCTTTGAGAACTGGTAACCCTGAGTTCAACGCGTTTGTCGATGAGAGTTTCAATACAGAATCTCATGATACAGCTGCGAAGAACGGCGAGCTTTTGCCATATGGATCATACTCCAGAGTTTATGAAAGCTCTGACGTTGTGCCTGAGTTACCACCAGGTGACTACACCCACTCTGGGTTGCAATTCGAATTGACCACGTTCCAATTGACCCAAACAAGAGAGGAGGTTGATTATAATGGGCCTTCTAACAACCAAGAAAACTCAGCTTTTGACTTTGATTATACAAACCCCTTGGCATATTTTATTGTCTTGCAGCATTTGAACTACTTCACAAGAGTATCATGGCCATGTTCTGACGCTTTGAATGTCAAGTAGTCTGGCATTTTCAAGGAGACGGTTTCTTGAGTTACTTTTATATCTTGAACTACAATGAATTATCATATAATGACTTGTAAGCTCCCTTCATACTCTATCGTATAACAAAATCCCCAGTCTTGGTGATGTACTTTACCCCTTTGTAAGGTTTGACGTCATTGATACCACGTACAATTTTCAGAGAGTCAACCTTTATCCCACTTGGGAGAGCACCTTTAAGCGAGTATGATAGTGAAATCAATTTCGGGAAATGGATTGATCCACCCAAATCTTGATCCTCACTGTCTTCAATCATACCACGCAATACAGCATTGACACCTAATTGCACTTGTGGTTCAAAAACCCACTCATACTTCCCATTGGATTTCGTCTGTATATCACCATGGCTCAATCTCAAAATTTTCACACTTTGGGACGGATCTATTAGGATCTCAACTTTTAAACTATCAACTCTTGAAACATTTTTATAAAAGCTCAAGTTCAAACCTATTTCAAACTCATTATTTTTGACACCAAGACCTTGTTTATAATCTGGAGATACAACGCCAAAATTTCTCTGGGCTTTGGATATGGGATACCGATCCAAATCAATGATATAATCCATCAATGTAGTTTTGCCATCGGGTGGGATGAATGACAAACAACCTTCATTTTGTTGCCATTTATCGATCCTTACACTTCGATGGAAAGATGGGGTTTCCAACAAGTGTCCATTCAAATTCAAGTTCAATAAGATATCAGGGACTCCACTAAGATGTGATGTGAACTCAATCTTACCCTTAAGGACAGCACTAATGACATGTAAGCGTTTCGTGTAAGTTTTATCCTTGGATGATTTTGAATGATGAGGCGATAAAACCACATTGAGCTCCTCAGTGAGATCAACAAATAACTCGTTGTTGGTATATTTAACATTCGGTCTTCTCCATGGAACCCTAGTTTCATGAGTTGATGTGAATGAGGTTGTTGAATTTGTATAACTTTTCGCAATTTGATTTGTAGTGGAAAGAATTCTAGAGCTCAGGGCAGATTTGAAAGGGACCAGCTCTTTTAAAGAGTTGATATCCGTGATATATGGATACCCGCCTTGAATTATCTCTTGCATCAAATTACACATAATGTCATAATTGGCTTCAATTTTGAGATGATTCAACGGCGATCCAAAGTAGTCAAGCAGGACCTCAAGGATGTTGTTCAAAAACACAAATATGAAAACAGGGTTCACCGTTCTATAATGGGCAGAATTGCCCTTTTCAATGCTAGGGGAAGACACAGAGTCATTGTCGATTTCGGACTCGGCATCTTCACGTAAAGATTTCAATTTCAGCCCATCAATTGAAGACTGCTGACGCACGAAGGCATAGATGACAATTCGACCTTGAGCGCATTTGTACACAGTATGACTGTTCGAGATCTCAACGATACAATCGTTTTGATACTGGTGGAAATTGATACCCTTGATGGTGGAGAGTACTGTTCTCAAACTCGGTGAGCTTGAGGACGTTGGATACTCGAATATGAGGTTACTAGAGCGCCAGGGGGTTAGTGCTATTGTCAATGGGAGGAAAGGATCATATTGAACTCACTCTCGATCGTCTGCTAAGTATAGTCCTTCTATAGTGGCCATTTCTTCCGCAGAGGAGTTGGAGAGATTAGCGGGCGGAAGGCTTCAAGTGACAGCGGGATATGCGTTGAGTTTTGAGCCGGAATGGAGACAAACTAAGATGAACAAAGCCACTTCCAAGCGAGCCGGGTAGAGTTGTTGTTATTGCGTTTTGGTGTAAATATTGGCGGATTTACTAGTGATCTATGATGTGTGTAGTTCTCAGCATGGGTCCGAGCGTAGCAGGCGGATGCTTGCAGCGTAAATGTCAGCACGCGTACTCTAGGCAAAGATAACCTGGCGGGTGCCCAGCTGCCTGGCAGACTAATCCTCTATATTATATAGATACAGCGATCAAGATAAGTTTCACCATGGTTGTAAATATTATCATTAGTGGGAAAGTTTTAGAAGAACAAGAAAAACAAAACAACTAAAGAAGGGGTAGGAACATAAATAATTGTAATCATCTTTTGGTCTCTTCAACGGTTGATATCTTGTCATCCGTGTTTGAAGATCCAGCTTCATCATCTTCCACAAGTTCAATGTCAAGATCCTTGGCAACTCTTTCCTCAATGTTACGAATATCCATCAACCCGTACACGGCAATCGTGGCCAAACCTAGCACACCGGCAACACATGAGAAGACAAAAGCGACGTAACCCTTGGCGGTGAACCCACTTGGAATATCTGGATGCTGAACGTTTTCACCAGTCAAATCCAAAAAGTTAGTGTTACCAGCAGCGTTAGTCTCTGGGTTAATACCTAGATTCTCACAGACATTCTTGTGATAAGAGGTTAATTGTTGTGTAGCGTTCTTTTGAATCTCCTCTGGAGCTTCAATGAAAGCCATGGCCAAACCTTGCTCCAAATGCCACTCGATATGACAATGGAAGAACCATACACCTGGGTTATCAGCTTTGAAACGCAAAACCATGTTAGATTGTTCACGAATGTAAACAGTATCTCTCATCATTGGGTATTCTGGGTAGGCAGTGTGATTATCTGGGTCGAAATGAACAAAAGGGTCAGCATCGTCCACAGATGGAGCTCTTTCAATCAATTGGAAAACGTGTCCATGCAAATGGAATGGATGTTTACCAGTATCCTCATTGTTGAGAACAATGTCGACAATATCGTCTTTTTGCAATACGATAGAATGAGTGTTTGTACCATAGACGAGCTCATTTGTTGCCAATTCGCCAGCAGATAGAGCTGTCAACAAAAGTGGGGTCTTTGGAGCAGTATAAGTGATGTTGTTGAAGAAAGCATAGTTAACACCATTCTTCAAATTGTCCATGACAATAGAAACTGTAATGGTGTGGTCAGGCTCATCGTATAGTTCAACTTTGTTGACTGGAACCAAATCGAAATCATCCAAGTAACACTCTGCATCCAAGCAGTCAACGAAATACTCATCAGGCGTTTCGTTGTCATCATCATAAGACAAGTAACTTGTAGCGTTGACAACAAGGTCATCTGGTTGCGTATCAAGCATACCAGTGTCCACAAGTTGCATAATGGCATAGTTTTTGGAAGTGTCACTCTTGGTCTTGAGAAGCACAGTGTAACGCTGAGCAACAGTGATATAAAGCATACTGGTGTTGTATTTCTCAACTGGTATACCATCGACTTCGATAACAGTGAAATCGTGGTCTTCGATAAAGAAATAGTATGAAGTGAACCCACCAATGTTGATCAATCTCAACAAGTAAGTGGTATCAGGTTCCACTGACCATGTCAAGTTTCTAGTGTTGTTCAACAAGAAATTTTGTGGGATTGGTTCCGCACCTGTTGGATTATACTTGTTCAAGAAGTCAGGAAGTAAGTCAGCGTTCAAGTCATGGTACCACTCTGTGAAAGTTAAAGCAGTTTCCTCGTCATAGTCTTCACCTTTTTTGTAAGGGTAGTCATCATCCCTAATGATAAACGTACCTCTCATACCATCCATATACTGACCTCCAGTATGCGAATGGTACCAGTACGAACCGTGCTGATCCGGGACGGTGAAATTGTACAAGAACGTTTGGCCAGGCCCGATAGGACATTGAGTCACCATCTCTGGACCATCCATCTGTGATGAGCCGTGTTGGAACAAACCGTGGAAATGGAGAGATGTGTTTGCATTGTCGAATCCGTTTGTCAAGTACACCAAGACTGTGTCGCCCTTGTTCACTTGGATGTCTGGCCATGGGAATTCACCGTTGCATGTAATAACTGGTCTTTCCTTGACACCGTCCAGGTTAGCACTACCCCAGCCAGTGGTCCAGTTGAAAGTATGCGTTTCTGCGCTCACCAACGATGCGCAGAGCACCGCGGCGGATACCAAATTTGTGAATCCAACCATTTGGGAAATGTGAGACTGAGTTTAGTGTGTCGGACGTGGGATTCAGTCAACAAAGGGAGAGAAGGGCGAGAGTTGAATATATATGGATGTCCAGAAATTTTTTTTCCCTCCCTAGCGAGTGGTGATTCTTTTGGTTAGAAAGAGGTGCAGATGTAGGGCTCTTACTATTAGACCTGCATAGACTTGTAGCGACTTGTTTTAAGGGACGAGAGGAAACCCGTTTCTGACGGGAAAAGGGCTACAATAAGTCCTGACGGGTACTGTCACGGCACTACAGCTCATGTTAACTTTCAGCGTGTCTTAGCTCTTGATCACAACAGCAGTGGGATATCTATTCTAAACAAAGAGGAAACCAGCGTGTGTCCCCCCGGTCCCGCTGATGGAAAATGAGCGTTATCTGATTGATCAATTCAGCTTTTTTTTTTTGCCAATGCAGCGCAGTGTGCATTGAGATGCGTTTAAATTCACGAAAAGTGGGTCAAAAAACACCCAGAGAACCTAAAAGTCCTGAGCCTTTCTTTAAGCTTAATTGGGGCTTGGCTCTTTGAAAACCCGTTGAGAGTCATAGTCTTTACCATCAGGTTTCCATATGACTTGATTTTTTTGTTCACTATTATATCTACTGGGGGAGGGAAAAAAAAACCAGGTGGGCGCAGATGCTTTCGATATCTTTGATATATTTTAGTCGGGACTAATTGGACTTGGGAAATGGACATTTCGAATTTCACTCAACTCGGAGGAGTCGCGGGACTTTTGGGACTAAAAGAAATGCTCCTAGGATGCCGCGGTATTTCCTCTCCTCTCGTATTCTTGGAAAGAGAGACTTGAAGGTCTCGTTGGAAAGTCTTGGCATCCGCCTAAGAGCGGCGACAACTTGCAACCGAGGTACCCAAAGGGACTTGTCCTGGGACTTTTTGGAGACAAGTCCCATGTTTCTCTGGTTGCCTAACTTGGAGTTGAGTCTCAAGACTGGAACACACCCGGACAAGTCTGTGGTCTGATTTTAAAGCTTTTCTGACACCCACTAATCCTTGCATCGTAACTTCGTAAGCCAGCACGGCTCCCTATTGTTCAGGGCTTCGAGCCAATCAATTAATGCGAATACTCTCAGGCTTTAGCTAAAAGTTGAAACGGGGTCAACTCAACACATACAACCTGTAGATCATCTAAAAATGATATGCAGGACTCATAGTCGGGTTATTGCGGCTTATACTAAGCATCAAGTTGTCACGCTTCAACGTTCAGTCGCTCATAGCAGCCTTTATTTAATTCCTACCCATCATGTCAGTACGTCAACCTCCATCGAGGGAGGAACCTTCTACTTATAGTTTTTGGCTTGTACTAATTTGCTCACTGTAACGATGAAGGTTATTTGCTCATAACAAAGGATTATAGAGAAGCTTAAGCAGCCATGATGCCGAAAAGTTTCCACCACCGAGCGTTTCGTGCATCAAAAGAGTTTAGATGCCGTCTGATTGAATGTGCATTCACTGAAAAGATCTCTCAATTTTCTGAAAGTAGAATTGTAGCATGAGGCACTTCTTTTGGCGAAACGCTGGGCCCACATTCTTAGCTTCGGTGATATGAATATACCAAGTTTCAACCATCTGAGAACAAAAATACAGGAAAGCATTCAGAAAACCACTTGTACTCCTGGAGAGCATCAATGAAGAGTGCGCACTATTTCATCCTGCACATTGCCTTGGATTTCTCGGGCACATATCAACAAAGACATCATCAGCTTGTGTTCAAACTAGCTATATATATATGCACAGATCACTAAGGCAGCCTCATATTACTACTATAAGAAGGCTCAAGAATTCAACTCCACCGACACCCGTAAAACTTCCAAGCCTTGTGCCATCAGCCCTTACACCTACAACCCCTAATTGCGACTGATATCAACACCAACAGCTTGGTGAGCGTTTTATAGTGTATATTAGTAGAATAACTGCTTATGTAAACGTTTCTTGGAAGCTTATATAAACAATAGTCGATTACATAATCACAGCATAAGCTAAAAATGGGGGAAAAAGCAGGGCTTCTAACCACTGTCTTCCCCAACAGTTTTCGCCTCGCTTTTTTTCTTTTTTGACACCTTTTCTCGAATCCTCGAGGCACACATTACTTGGTACTTTTTGTTGTTTTGCTTATGCTTCAGCCATAAAGTCTTGGTGCTCACCACCACAGAGAGATGACCAACACCAAGATAAGCAGCTTGTTCAAGACTCTCAACACTATCGCCAGTACACATGGGCCCACCATAAGGCTCAAGCCGAAGTCAACGTCTCCCAATGTCCATGGCTATAGAAGATCAACAGCCCCAACTGCCTTACCTCTGCACAAGATCTTAACCACTAAGCTGTTCCCACTCAGCGTCAAAGAAAGCGTCAGAGACTACCAGAGGCGGAACGACGTGTTGTTTGCTCAAGAAAATCTTCTCAAACTCCTACCCTTTCATGACATAAATTCGAAGGATTTTAGAAGATCTCAAGTATTGAAAGTGGATGTTGGCGATGGGAATTATATCAACGAGTTTACAATTAGCCCCAAGGATGCTGACTATGAGAAACTTAACCATTTCGTACTAATCCATGGCTATGGTGCAGGACTGGGGTTTTTCTTGAAAAATTTCGATGAGATAAGCTCAAATGGGAATTGGTGCATTCACGCATTGGATCTGTTAGGTTATGGTTGCTCTTCAAGGCCAAAATTTGATAAATCTCAATCTTTGGAAAGTTATTTCATCGATAGTTTGGAAACATGGCGACAAAAGAGAGGGATCGATAAGATGCTAATGTGTTCTCATTCCTTGGGTGCTTACATGTCAGTGCTATACACAATGAAGTATGCAGGTCGTGTTAAGAAGTTGCTTTGTATATCACCCGCTGGCATTTACAAATCACAAACATCACCTGGAGAAATTCCGGTCTGGTTCAACTGGTTATGGGAACAAAACGTTTCTCCATTCTCTTTGGTGAGAATGGCAGGACCATTGGGAAGTATGTTGACATCTGGATGGACTTCAAGAAGGTTTGCAAATTTAACTCCAAGAGAACAAGTACTTTTGCATAAATACACCTACGCCATCTTCAACGCTCCAGGTTCCGGTGAATATTATATGAGTCAAGTACTCGGAGCTGGTGGGGTTCCAAAGACACCACTTGTGGAACAAATTGAAAAAGTCACTTGTGATACGGCTTGGGCATATGGGGATGAAGATTGGATGCCGAAAGAAGGTGGATTGGAATGTGTGAAGAGAATCTCGAGAAAAACTCCTTATCGAAGCGAAGTGAAAATCTTTCAAAATTCGGGTCATCACCTATATCTAGACAACTACAAGGATTTCAACAAGTACATTTTAGATGAGATGCAACTTTACGAAAAAGAGTACGTTTAATGTTAATGTCATATAGAAATGCAACATATATGTATATCACAATCATTTTAAAACAAGCTGCGCTTTACGCTTTCCAACGCTTTGATCTAAAATAGACTTGACTTCAACTTGGACTTTATCAAACACAGCAACAGCTCTCGAAGTGTTATCCTTTTGTCTGAATGTCAAAGCATATTTATCCTCCTCAAATTTAGCATCGTGAATATGTGTTGTTAAATCTTCTAGTTTAATCAAACTCTCAACACCAAATTTAGGCACGAGCACAACAATACCATTACTGAAAACCCTAATAACGTATCCAGTCTCAATAGACTCATTGTTTTTCATAACTTGACCAACGTAATACTCAATAGAGGCTCTTCCTGCAAATTGGGCATTTCTATGACGCTTATTCATATTCTTACATATAAGTTCCATCTTTTGCTTGTCTCTATGACCAAGATCCAGAGGCTCATATCCAATCGCAGCAGCAAGTTGACGATGAGCAACCACATCACAATAACGTCTAATTGGGGACGTAAAATGCGTATAGATATCAACTGCCAACCCATAATGGCGAAATTCAGGGTACCCATACGATCCTGAACTGAAATATTCAGCAGCAGTCATGGCACGTGTTGTCATGATACGTACCAACGTGTTGAAATAATCATCTTCTGGATCAATACAACGATCAAGAGAATCTGCCAATGCCTTTGAAGATTCTATGGAAACCGATAAACCCTTGCGGACCCTTAGCATGTCGTTTAACTTTTCGAAATTGGTAGATGGTGGGGCATTGTGTCTTCTCAACATTGCAGTTTGTGGATATTCACTATAGATTTTCCTTGCGACACTTATATTGGCTAACAACATGAACTCCTCCACGAGAGAGTTCGTCTCGAAAAGTGTTTTGATTTCAACTTCCCCTGGGTCAGAAGTTTCACTATCCATATGGACTTTCACCTCTGGAGAGGCAAGGTTCAAAGCACCAGCATCAAGTCTTTTCTGTTTCAACTTCTTTGAAAGGTGAAGCAAAGCTCTCATACCTTGAGTGAGGTCGTCTTGTTTTGAAGGGTCGTCAATCCGAAGTTGAGCTTGCTCGTAGGAAAACGCCTCTCGAGATTTAATGATGGATTTATTAAAATCCACGCTAACAATATTGGCATCATTATCCAATTCCCAAACCACAGAGAAGGCAAATCTCTCAACATACGGTTTCAATGAACATAGGTCGGTTCCAAGGAGCATTGGTAACATGTCAATTCTTTTATCAACCAAATAGACAGATGTAGCCCTAGATGCACCTTCCGCATCTAATGACGTTCCTGGTTTGACGAAATGTGTAACGTCAGCAATATGGACACCAACTTCCCAATTACCATTAGGTAACTTCTTAGCGTGAAGCGCATCGTCGATATCGACACATCCTGGTGGATCAATACTGCAAACAAGCTTATCTCTGAAATCCTTCCGCTTTGGCAATAGGGGATCTTTGGCTAAAACCTCAGGGTCATCCAGATTTTCAGGAACTTTCCAATCATGTCCCTCAGCGGGTAGACAGTCGAGCACTGATTTGGAGAATGGTCTGTATTCAACATCATGTTCCAACAAGAGCGCTTCAGTTTCAGCTTCAACAGACTCGGACTCACCAAGACATCTGACAAAATGTCCTTCTGGATATTTAGAAGTTGTTGGCCACGAATCTATCGCAACAACAATTTTTTGTCCCAACAATTCATTAGCACGACGTGTACGAATCCTTATTCTGGGAAGAGACTTATCCATGAGTCGAACAAAACATGATTTGGCAGAGTTAGTTACAGCTTTGGAAACAGAATTCTCCACAATCTGCCCAACATAGAGTCTCCAAGATCTCTTAACAATACCAACGACACGTCCAGTAGGTTGAAGTTCTGATGAACTATTTTGGGTATTGATAGCATCCTGAGTGAGAAGCCTTCTTTCCTTGTCTGAAATATCTGGTGAATCCTCGTTATCTGGATCTTCGTTTGTGTTCAAATTTTCATCGTCAATGATCATGGCGGAAGGTTTCTTCCATTGTGATTTTGGAAGGATCTCCACAATTACCTGGTCACCATTGAACGCTCTATTAAGATTCTCGCTTCCCAAGAGAAGCAATGGTCTAGGCAATGAAGGGATAGAGATTTCACCTTCAAGAAAATTGTATGAAGAGATGTTCACTGATCCTTGATACAAAGTTCCGTTTTTCAACCCTCCCATGAGTCTTGCAGTAGAATAGTATTCCATGAAGAAACTCTTTGTGTTATCCCTTGCTTTGAAATTCTCTTCCGATGGTATCAAATCTTTAAGTTCATCAGCGTTAGGGTAAAGATCAATATATTCCTCTAAAGTTTTCGTTAAAATGCCTTGCTTCGTGGCCTCTTCTTTGTTAAGTCTATCATTTGTGATGAGAACGATGCTTATCTTGCCATCGAGATGCGCCTGGTACCATTTGGCCACATTTCTTATAGCTCTGTCATTACGATCATTTATGGTTTCGGACTCTAGTCTTTTCGTGAATGTCTCCTCGTGGAATTCATTGTGGAAAACAATAAATCTCTTCTCATTATCTTTGCACAAAGTTCTTATTCTTGTATATATTGGGAAACTCTTGTTTCTAACTTCATCAAGGACAGTTTGTGGAACGATAACATCGAAAAAGACTTGAAGGTTCTCCAAGAGGTCGATTGATTGCAAGATGATGTTTGTATCAACAACAACGTAATGGGGGCCAACCTCATTCAACTTCAGTGGAGTGTCACTGAGAACAAACTTGGGTAATTGACCAAGAGCATCAGGCTGGATTATAGAGGAGCATTTCTCGCAGGCTCTTGAGAGACATGGGATATCATTTCTGAGATAGTGTTCTCTGACAATCTTGGAAGCATTACCATTCCGAGAACGAACAAACACTTTAGACGTTACTGTCAACCCGTCATTCAGTCGTTTCCGAGCCAATAGAGGTGTAGTCATATCGAATCTGAGGTGTCACCAAGCTGAGTTATAACAACCGTTTCTACTTGTGCAGGCAAAATTTTCGAGAGATGGGCTCTAAGCAGGCCAAAAAGAATAAGAAAAATCCTGATTATATAATCAAACATCAATATATTACATAATCAACACCGGAACTCTGTGGTCACATGACGGCAACCGGATATTACCCAAAGGGGAGATAGTACAGATTTGTTGGGCGACGAGCGGATTTCCCGAGACTTCATCAGGACCCAACAAAAAAAAAAAAAAAAAAACATTTGGATGGATGTTAGCCAAATTGAAGATTTGCACAGCAATTGAGGCCCTACGAGAATAGGCTTAAAACGGTCATGGCCTGTTGTCCGATCAGTATATAGTTATGAACCCATGCCCGCATTGATCACACCGCTTTTTCTCTCTTCCACACCTCGCTGATCGTCTAATCATTCGTAGAAGCGTTGCTTTGCACCTCCCAACTACGTCATTGTAAATTTTTTTTTTTTTCTTCTTCCTTCGCCTGTTACGCAAAATTTTGTTGGCACCGGCGCTAGGCAGAAGCGCTAGGCAAGGCTGAGTCGGACCCGGCCGGAGATTGGTTCGCCCACAGGCGGGAGGGTGCTTCCCCTGTTCTGCGGCGTTCTGGGCGGTGGGGAGGAGAGATAGGCGTTGAGTGGAATGGAATCCCGTCAAGAAGTTAAAATTTCCCGCTTGCCGCAAAACATATAAAGAGCCTTTTCTCATAGTTTTGCATATTCTCCGCCACTACGTTTCAGCAAAAGCAGAGAAAATGGTGGAGCTAGTCAACGTACCAGTTGGTGAAGCGCGTCCAGGTGAGACCGCACCGAGAGTCAATGGCCGTTTGAAAAACCTTGAGCCAATCAAAAGACCAGTTGGTTACAAGGCCAACACCGTCTATGAGTTTATACTTGAGTCCTTTGAGAAGGGCGGTAACCGTCGAGCCGTGGGTTACAGAGACGTGATCGACATCCATAAGGAGCAGAAGAAGGTGAAGAAGATGGTTGACGGCGAGGAGAAGCTTGTGGACAAGACGTGGTTCTACTACGAGTTATCAGACTACAAGTATGAAACTTACTCGCAGTTGAATCAATACATCCATCAATACGGTCGTGGTCTTGTCAAGTTGGGAATTGAGCCAGGAAACACGGACAAACTCCACATCTTTGCAGCCACTTCGCACAAATGGATGAAGACTTTCTTGGCGTCACAGTCCCAATCTATCCCAATCGTGACAGCTTACGACACGTTAGGTGAGAAGGGTCTTACTCATTCCTTAGTTCAAACCGATTCTAAGGCCATCTTTACCGATAATAACTTGCTGCAAAACCTTGTCAAGCCGTTGCAAAAGGCCACTAGTGTCAAGTTTATCATCCACAGTGAGCCGATCGACCCTAAAGATAAGAGACAAGGCGGGGAATTGTACCAAGAGGCAAAGAAGGCTTATGACCAAATATTGGAGGTGAGACCAGATATTACCATCCTGTCTTTAGATGAGGTTTTAGCCAAGGGGAAGGATGATGATGTGCCTGTCCGCCCACCAAAGCCTGATGACTTGTCATGTATCATGTATACTTCCGGATCTACTGGTGAACCAAAGGGTGTTGTTCTCAAACATGAAAATATCTTGGCTGGTGTTGCTGGTGTCTCTTTCATTGTTGATCGTTCCATTGTGAACGAAAAGGATCGTATTATTGCCTTTTTACCCTTGGCTCACATTTTTGAGTTGGCATTTGAATTGATCTGCTTCTACTGGGGTGGGTTGATCGGTTACGCTAACGTTAAGACTCTATCTGACACTTCTTGTCGAAATTGTATTGGAGACATGAAGACGTTCCAGCCAACTATCATGGTTGGTGTTGCCGCAGTTTGGGAAACTATCAAGAAGGGTATTTTGGCCCAACTTGAGAAGCAACCATCATTCTCTCAAAGATTATTTTGGGCAGCTTACCATTACAAGTCTAAAAGTTGGAAAATACCTGGCTCGGGTTATGTCATTGACAATGTGATTTTCAAAAAAGTTAAAGCTGCTACTGGTGGTCACTTGCGTTATGTGCTGAACGGTGGTTCTCCAATCTCAAAAGATACTCAACTGTTCATCACAAACTTGATTGCACCAATGTTGATCGGTTATGGTTTAACAGAAACTGTGGCAAATACCACTGTTTTGCATCCTGATCATTTTGAGATTGACGTTCAAGGTTCTCTATCAGGTGCTATCAAAGTCAAATTGATTGATGTTCCAGAAGCTGGGTATAAAGCTGAGAACAACCAAGGTGAGATATTAATCAAAGGTTACCCAGTGACTCCAGAGTATTTCAAGAATGAGAAAGAGACGAAAAACTCGTTTGACGCTGAAGGGTGGTTCAAAACTGGTGACATTGGTGAATGGACATCAACGGGTCAATTGAAGATTATCGACCGTAAGAAGAATTTGGTTAAGACCTTGAATGGTGAATACATTGCCTTGGAGAAATTGGAATCCGTTTATCGCTCCAACTCATATGTCGCCAACATTTGCGTCTATGCTGATCAGAACCATGCCAAACCTGTGGCAATCATTGTTCCAAACGAAAATGCTATTCGTCAACTAGCTTTGGAGTTGAAATTAATCAGTGACGAGAAGGCTGATATTCACAAAGTTATTCATGATAAGAAGTTGGTGAACAAGGTTCATAGCTCGCTTGTCAGCACTGCTAAATCCCAAGGGTTGAACGGTATTGAATTGATTGCTGGGTTGGTGTTTGTCGATGAAGAATGGACTCCTGCTAATGGGTTTGTCACATCTGCTCAGAAATTACAAAGAAAGAAGATTTTGGAGGCAAACAAGAAGGCTGTTGATGAACTCTACAAAAGAGTTTGAAAGGCTTATCTTTTCTTATGGTTAATGTTGTCGATTAATTTGAATGAAGTTGTTGAAGAGTCATAGTTTTTCGTTGTATCCGCACTGGTTTTGGTTTGAGGGGTTTTTATATAAAGTAATTATCTCTGTTGTTGGGTGATACTCGTGTATATATATAAATCAACTACACAGCTTCTCCTAAACAGAAGAATATGATCTAATGGACTTATTGTTAGAGTAGTATTGACAGAAGCGTTATGCCGTCAAAGGCTGATGATTGGATGCTCCTCTCTCATGTATGGGAAGCACATAATATTTACAAGAATCCAACTAGTGGGATAGTTTGCTCACTTCTTTATAGGAAACGGAAGCTGTTGACCACCTTTCGCCTCCATTTCTTTCAAGAATTTCTCCCTTTTCAAATCAACAACGTACTTCTCCTTGAAGTAATGGACCCAACTCTTTGCGCAGTTTTTCTCAAACTCAAGTTCCACCTTTGAACAGTTCTTCTTAATCACACTGGCATTCTTGTCGTCAAGTGGGTTCTCTACACCGTTTTCTTCCAGACAGTTTAGATATCTGTCCCTGGCATCCCAGCACTGTTCTCGTTTCGATCTATTGGGAGCAGCACTCTGCTCTTTGTTGCTTCCAAACAGTCCCATACTGGATTTCTGGCTCTTTGAAGTGAGAAATCTCTTGGTGATGTTGGCATATATAGCATAAAGCTTCGCGAAAATTGCCCAAACTAGTAACACAGCTGGAAAATTTAAAAGTATCAATACATAAGCCATTTTGCCAACTCCAAAACTCCACAAAACTCGACTCGAAACTGTCCGAAAAAAGATGTCAAATATCGGGCTTCAAGTGCGCCAGGCCGTGCCTTCGATTGATCCCGTGGTGGCTGATTATGCCGTTGGTTATATCAGCAATCTCCAACTCGCCACGGAGGACAGTGTTTTTGCCCGCCAGTTAAACGTTGAAGAGGAAGTATCCTTCATTGCTGATCTGCTGAGAAACGCTGGTGGTGATGAATCCAAAGTGCGCAAACTGGCACAAATCGTCACCGAGAAACTCGAAGAGGAACTCAAGGCCAATGAGGCGAAACTGGAGCTCACTGGTGACACTTCAAAGAGACTTTTGGATATAAACCTGTTGAAAAATCATGCTAGTAAGGGGAATATCAATACTAGTTTGGCGTTATTAGGTGTTACGAAGGATATCGAACACACTGGGAGAAACGTGGAATCTAAAGTTGATAGAAAGAAATTGGAGAAAGCTGAAAGAAAAATTGCAGCTAAAGTTGCTAAAAGAGCCAACAAGTTTGTGGAATATGAGGCTTCAAGATTGATCTCAGAACAGAATAGTCAACAAGATTATGATGAGTTTTTCTTAAAGATCAACCCTATCGATTTCGGTTCAGGTGCTGGTAAATCCAAAGATATAAAAATTGATGCCTTTGATCTCTATGTCGGTGATGGTCAAAGAATTTTGAGTGATGCCACGTTGAGTTTGAGTTATGGTCATAGATATGGTCTTGTTGGTCAGAACGGTATCGGTAAATCTACTCTGTTGAGGGCTTTAGCTAGAAGGGAATTAAATGTCCCAAAACATATCACCATCTTACACGTGGAGCAAGAAGTTATGGGTTCTGAAGTTTCTGCTATTCAATCTGTTTTAGATGCAGACGTTTGGAGAAAGCAATTGATATCTGAGGAGAAGAAGCATCACGATAGAATTGCAGAGATTGAGGAATTGAGGAAACAATTTGATGAAGACAGTTTGGAAGTGAAAAAACTCGATAATGAACGTGATGATTTAGAGACTCATTTACGTGAAATCGAGGAGAAATTGAATGAGATGGAATCGGATAAAGCTGAAGCTAGAGCTGCTTCCATTTTATACGGTCTTGGATTCACAAAAGAAAGTCAACATAAACCTACAAACTCCTTTTCTGGTGGTTGGAGAATGAGATTAAGTTTGGCAAGAGCTTTATTTTGTAAACCGGATTTACTTTTACTTGATGAACCTTCCAATATGTTGGATGTCCCATCCATAACGTATTTGGCAAACTATTTGCAATCATATCCAGCTACGGTGCTTGTTGTGTCACATGACCGTGCCTTCTTAAACGAAGTTGCTACAGATATCATACATCAACATTCTGAAAGACTTGATTATTATAGAGGTCAAAATTTCGATTCGTTTTATGCAACAAAGGAGGAGAGACGTAAAAACGCACAACGTGAATATGAGAATCAAATGGCATACAGACAACATTTGCAAACTTTTATCGACAAATTTAGATATAATGCCGCCAAATCATCTGAAGCACAGTCAAGAATTAAAAAACTTGAAAAATTGCCCATTTTACAACCACCTGAAGAGGATAAAGTTATCAGTTTCAAATTCCCAGATCCGGAAAAGTTGTCACCACCAATTATTCAACTCAAAGAGGTTTCGTTCGGTTACACCCCTGAAAATTTGCTTTTGAATAACGTTGATTTAGATATCCAAATGGATTCAAGAATTGCTCTTGTTGGTGCCAACGGGTGTGGTAAGACTACTGTGCTTAAGATCATGATGGAGAAATTGAGACCATTAAAGGGATATGTTTCCAAGAACCCAAGGTTAAGAATTGGATATTTTGCACAGCATCACGTTGACGCGATGGATTTAACAACATCTGCAGTGGATTGGCTCTCAAAGACATATCCAGGGAGAACAGATGAAGAATATAGACGTCATTTAGGTGCATTTGGTATCACTGGATCGCTTGGTTTACAAAAAATGCAACTTTTGTCTGGAGGTCAAAAATCCAGAGTGGCATTTGCCTCTTTATGTTTAAACAACCCTCACATTTTGATCTTGGATGAACCTTCGAACCATTTGGATACTTCCGGTTTAGATGCTCTTAGTGACGCATTGAAAAATTTCAAAGGTGGTGTATTGATGGTTTCACATGACGTTAGCGTTATAGATACGGTATGTAATGAGATCTGGGTGAGTGAAGGTGGTACGGTGAAGAAGTTTGGTGGTACGATCTATGATTACAAGAAGTATATCCTTGCTTCTGCCGATGCTTCAGGAGTTGTCAAGAAGCACTGAACAAGTATAGATGTATATTTGTCGAATGATTCCATGACAGGGCCCGAATGAGCCTATATCACACACATTGCTTTGATCGACGTTGTAGGACTGTAAAGATAGAACAGCACTGTACACATGAATGACGTGACCCCAGTGTGAAACCGCTCTGGCAGCATAGAAGGCCGTTCTAGAAATTCTCCAGCGTGAGGCTGAACAGGAAAACACGGAAGTGCGATCGGCCCAGAATGACTCCACGATCGACACACAATCGTCAGAGTCTTCCACCCTTTTGCTGTTCAAGGGAGACAAGGACGTGTTGGCCTCAGAAGTCGCTGCGATGAATTGACAACGAGCCATTCGCTCCTGGGAGCTCAAACTCGCTCCTTTTCTCAGCGTTTTCCTTTGACGTTTCTCGAAGACTTTTGGGTGTGGAATTCCGAGAATTTCTACCCAGCCGTTCGGTCCGAAAGCGCAGGTTGACACCTTTTCTCAGTGTTGACGCCATTTTTTCTGTGATTTTCCATCAGGCAATTAGTAATGGAACTGACGGGGTGTAAATCACTCACTCTCAGCTATATAAAGGGTCCTTGGAGCTCTTGTTGTGGGCTGGAGTCGTTGTTCATCATCATCACTTGAAAGCACAGAAAGCACTACAAAAGCGAACACACAAAGCGAACACACAAAGCGAACACACAAAGCGATATTATAAAATGGCAGGAAACGAAGCTGTTGAGATCAACCCAGCAAACGTTGGGATCAAATTAACTTCACATGGTTCCGACTGGCTATGGGCAGTGTTCTCCATATTTGGTTGCACGGCCTTGGTCCATGCTGCTCTTGCTGCTTATAACTTCCACAACAAGAGAGACAAGTTGAGAGCTTACATCCACGTTGGACCTCTATGCTCTGCTGCTACTCTGGCATATGCCTACTACACTGTTGCTTCAGACTTGGGTTGGACCGGTGTTCCAGTTGAATTCAACCACATCACCATTGGAGATGACAAGAGACAGATATTCTACGCAAGATACATTGGTTGGTTCTTGGCTTGGCCAGCTTTGCTATATGCATTTGAGTTGAATGCTCAGGCTCAACGCGTTGTCTCTAGAATCGATGTTTTGCAAATCTTCAACCACTTGATCTTACAAATCTGCTCCACAGAGGTGTTTGTATTGGGCTTGTTGATTGGTGCCTTGATCCACTCTACATACAAATGGGGTTACTGGGTCTTTGGTGTCTCTGCTCAATTATTTGCCTTGGTCTTGTTGGTTTACAGACAGACCATCAGCTCTTCAGCTGCTACTAGTTGGTTGAACAAGCTCATCATTGGTGTCTACTCCCTCTGCTTCATCTTGTATCCAGTCTCATGGGGTTTGTCTGAAGGTGGTAATGTGATCCAACCAGACTCTGAAGCCGTCTTCTATGGTGTCTTGGATCTTGTTGTCTTCTGGATCCTTCCATGGGCTGTTGTCTACGACGCTGCTACAAACGGTACCTACGTTGAAGGCACAGCTGCCCCAGCTGGTGATGCTGAGAAGAACATTGAGAACGAGTCTCCAGAGTTGAGAGCATCCGGTGAGACCGAAGTCCCAGCTCAGGCTTGAAAGTCTAGACTCTAATTGTCGTGGTGGAAAATGGCAATTCAAACCAAACCCGCTCGTTATGCTTTTACGATCTTGCAATGACCTCTTATTTGATACCACAACTAATATCAGTTATATAACTTACTTAATATCCTAATTTTAATAGCCACGATGATTACGAAATATACATGACTGCAGAATATCTAAATTTATAGTAGATGCTCGGATGTGATTACCGCTTTAGGAAGTCTAGATAACGTACAGAGAAGTATAAAGCAACACAAGACTCTCTCTCCAACTAAACTGAACCCGTGGCTTCTTCTCTTCATCTAATGAGACGGTTCGTAAGCTCTGCGCCGTCTTTCAGAGCTGGCTCGGCACGGTGGGACGCGATACGGCAAGCAAAGCCGCTGGGATACTTCCTCACAGACAGCTACAATAGGAAGCACGACTATCTCAGAATCAGCGTCACAGAGAGATGTAACCTCCGCTGTCTGTATTGTATGCCAGAGGAGGGCGTGGAGCTCCAGCCAGAGCAGGCCATATTGCAGACCCATGAGATAATAAAGCTAGCGACCCTTTTCGTCAGCCAAGGAGTCAAGAAGATAAGACTCACCGGAGGTGAACCAACGGTACGGAAGGATATTGTGGAGATCGTTGAGAAGCTGAGTCAGATTCCAGGCGTGCAAGAGCTTTGTATGACATCCAATGGCGTTGCCCTCCATAGGAAGCTGCCAAGGCTGGCTAATGCTGGATTGACTTCGTTGAATCTTTCATTAGATACACTAGTGGAGGGGAAATTTGTATTGATAACAAGACGTAATGGATTGCAAAGCGTTTTAAAGAGTTTAGAGAATGCCTTGAAGTTGAACATCCCAAAAGTGAAACTGAACGTTGTTGTCATCAAGGGGTTGAACGATGATGAGATACTCCATTTCGTTAAATTGGCGCAATATTACAATATCGAGGTTAGATTCATAGAATACATGCCATTCGATGGTAACAGATGGGAACTATCTAAAGTGATGAGCTTTGAGGAGATTTTAGAAGTGATCAAAGCCGAATATTCTTTAATAAGCCCAATCGAACACAAATATGGGGAAACGTCAAAAGTGTTTGAGATACCGGGGTTCCAAGGCCGGATTGGGTTTATCACTTCGATGACCGATGATTTCTGTTCGGATTGCACACGTCTGAGACTCACATCAGATGGCAATTTGAAAGTTTGTCTCTTTGGTAATGAGGAAGTTTCACTTAGAGATTTATTGAGGGCTAATGCCACTGACGATGAGGTTTTAAGTGTAATTGGTAAAGCAGTCAAGAACAAAAAGGAAAAACATGCTGGACTAGATACATTGGCCTCTCTTAAAAACAGACCTATGACATTAATTGGTGGGTGAGTTTTGCATCTCTATTAGGTGGGTTCTTTCGTTTCAACTAACTTTTTCTTTTTTTGCTTCAGATAACTCAAAGATTAAAAGACCAATACTGGCACCCTACCACCACCCTCACATGCAAGGAATCAGATTGTATTCGACAAAACTCACTCATGTTTCCGAAAAAGGAGAGGTGAGAATGGTTGATGTATCAGAAAAGAACATCACCAAACGTCAGGCTCAAGCAGAGGGATATATCAAATTTTCCAATAGATCACCAGTGGAGCAGATAAACCAAAACACAAATAAAAAAGGGGATGTAATGAGTATTGCTAGAGTCTCTGGCATCTCTGCGGTCAAAAAGACTTCAGATCTTGTTATTCTGTGCCATCCATTGGCGCTCACAAAAGCTGAGATTCACGCGGAAATTGTCAATGACTATGAGATTAGAGTGGCAAGTACTGTTCAATGTGAGGGGAAGACAGGTGTCGAAATGGAGGCATTGGTGGGTGTCACTTCGTCTCTCCTCAATATCTATGATATGTGCAAAGCTGTCGACAAGAAAATGACTATCCATGGCGTTCGCGTGGTTACAAAGAAAGGCGGGAAACATGATTTCCATTTGAGCGAACCCTAGACTTGTAACATAAAGGGTTTCTACCTTTGGTCATACCAGCCTGGCGCGAGAGAGTTTTTTTTCTTTTACCAGCCTTTGCCAAGATTTTGTGTGCCTTGCTGTTTGACCCAATCGGCTGGGTGCCATGATATTGAGTTTGTTGCCATGATCAACTCCAACAATTTTTAAATATGCAATGCAGGTCGAGAGCTTCTTGATCATAACGTAGCGTCGTCATCTAGAATCCTTTAGTTCTTATTTGAAGATGTACTAGTTTAATTAGCGGATATTAGGAGAGAGTGATTAGCCGGTTACAGATACATATCATCAGAGACTGACCATCAAATTTTCTTACTCAAATCTACAACAAATTGCTTTTGTGCTAAAAATATTGTTTTCGACCTTACATCATGTAAACAAATACAAAAATGTATGCGTAAGCGGGTACGTTATGTCGAGTGTGCAGGATGGACCCCCGAGATATGACGTAATGACTATTTTGAGCTTCCATCGGAACAATCGACAATCAAACAGTTTATGCTCCCTAAAATGATTGGATAATAACCGTTCAGCCACGGCATCTTGATTACATTTGCTGGCTCGAGATATAGAGGTTCTTTTTTTAGAACCGCTCATGACGACATTTTTAGTAATTATCTAATGATCATTATGCGTGACGTTGATATTGTGCCCGTTTGAAGCGACACCTGGGGTCCCAGTGACTTGAAAGAATAAGTCATCATACTGATCAACAGCCACTTTGCATCATAATTTGTCCTTTAGTCTTCAAACACACAGTTTCCATGAGCCAGCCATCTTGGAAATCAAAGAAAGAAGGGGTTTCTTTGTGTGAATTTCCAGTACCAAAACGGGAAACAACTTCCTGCATGAAACCTGCATTCACCCGCATCTAATAGCACGCCATTGACCTTGAGAAATTCACCACCTTCTTCAACATCAGCATCAACTCGAAAAGTATAAAGGGCAGTAATGGTCCGCCCCTTGTTTGCTCCAGTCAATTCAATCTTATTATACACAAGCTTCGACTTATTCACTCGCTCCAGATATCCACACAGTTTACACAATGCAATTCTCAATTAGAACTTTGGCATCTTTGCTTTTAGCCTCTGTCGCTCTCGCTGACTCTGAATTATTCACCTTGCTTGTTATTAGATCTGGATCTCAATATCAATACGCTGGTATCTCTCTTGTCGATGGTAAATTCGCTGTTGGCAAAAATGATTACGTTGAAGGTGTTATCACAGACTCTGGTGAATTCAAATTAACTGACGGGTCTTACGCAGTGGTCAAGGACGATGGTGTTTACACCGGTTCTAAAGGCTCTTCACCATTCTCCGTTTCCGGTGGTCGCTTGAACTATGAAGGTTCCAGTAACTGGGCCATTGACAACGGTGTTGTGCTTGCAGGTTCCGGTTCCGGTTCTGCTCTCTCTGTGGTGTTGAGAGCTACCTCAACCAGTGGTTCTGCAGTTGCTGACTTCTCTCCATCAGGTGCCTCTGCCTCTGGTGCTGCTTCTACAAATGGTACTTCAAACGTCACCACTTCAAGCGCTCCAGCTATTAACACTCAAACTGAAAACGGTGCTGCTATCTTGAAGAACGCTGGTATTGGGGCTGGAATTGCTGCTGCCGCCGCTTTGTTGATCTAATCAACTGATTTATCGACACTAAAGACTTCTTTGAGAGCTACTACAGCTCGTACTTTAATATGTAATTAATATAATGAAATGGTTGAAAATAGTTCTTGTAATAATATTGTCCATACCTATAACAGTTCATGGGATATGTAAAATTAAAGCTACTATACAAGTAGGATAGTGACTTATAAGAGTAAACAATTATGATGGCATATCATGATCGATCATATCTCCTCGGCAAAAAGTATGGCAGTAATATAAGCTGTGAGAACAATATGTTTTAAACCATTGGTTGTTCCAATGTTAGCTAAAATCTACCTAGTGAGTCCATTTGACGTTGATTTTGATTGATTGTACTCGATATATCTCGAGTATTAACCTCAAGGGTCCACTACAGCAGTCTTTTGTGGGGGAGGCTTGCGGTCATGTGTCCCAGAGTTACCCGCACACATACACAGCGGTTGACGCCACAAAACAGGACAAAGCTGGTTGAAAAGTCCTCAAAGCCAAGTTTCAAAACTAGTAAAACATGCGCAAATCCTTTTTTTGATGAAAGCCGTGCAGTCAACCTCTGGGGCTCTCAGATTGTCCATCTTTAGGGGAGTACCAGCAAGCGAAGGTTTGTTTTCCTGCATGTCCTGTAAAGTTTTGTCAGTCCGGCATGAACGCGCCCCAAAAATAGATTAAAAGTGTAGATTTGAGATGACAGGGGTTCTTCCAAGTGGGGTTGATGAAGATGGGGAAACTGGACACTCACATAGTGGATCTAGGAAGGCTATGGTTCTGGGGTGTCTTTCACTTAACTCACCTTCACTATGTCTACATAAAGTGATTGTTCCTCATGATCGAACAATACGCTGCAGTTCATTATAGCGAGATTATTTTTTCTCGGGGCGGCGGAGAGATATCTAGATACGAAAATCGGCCCACTTGGTCTTAGCGTAATCCCTCTTGGCTCCTAAGAAGTTCTTCGCTATTGCTGAGAAGAGTGATCCGTAGCACTGAGTTCACAATAGTGTAAGAATATATTATCCACAAGCTTTTTGGTAACTCTTAAGATAAGATATTTGTCGGAACTGTTTGTTTTCTTTCGGCAATAGAAAGCGGCAAAAAGTTTAAATCCCTGCACATTGCATGAACAATCTGCGGTCAAGACTTTAACCGAGATAGACTCAGATTTCATGAAACCCAACCCCAAAAAAAAATATGGAATCACCAAATCTATTGCAGATTATACAAAAGCAACCTATTCGTTCAACCACCCTGATATTAACTACCATTGCAACCTAAATTCATCTCACAAGAACTGGTCTATAATACAATGATTCAACTGAATCGCCTAATACTGCTACTCTTGCATACGAGCATTGTCTTCTCCCTACCCACAAAACAACTCAAGTATTCATTGATGATACGCAAGGACTTCCATTATCTTAATTTCGAAACGGTTTCACTGAAGGACCACAAGCTCGTTGTGATACCTGCGGAACTCGACACGTCAAGTGAATGGTTTTCAGCAACGATGGACCACGTTGATGGAACGTTTCAAGCAGAGGATAAAGTGTTAAAGATTGGCAGCGATGGACGCCTGGGGTTGGCTCGCCAAAGTGAGATTCATCATGAAAGAGGTGAAAAATCAAAAACAAAGTTCTCAATAAAGGACGGACGATTGTCCGCAGATGGGTTGTCATTGTTTACTCTATGTCCTACTTCTAATCTCAATAAGGAAAGCATGATATTTACAATACACGCTTTCCAATCTCAATCTGCAACTTGTGAAGGTGCGATTGACGCAGTTGAGTTGGTTGTCTTGAACCAACTTGGAGTTCAGGCTAATGATTTTGAAGCTCCAGAGTTTCTCTACAACACGGGGAAATTAGTTACTCTACGAACCAAATGATTCGCGTTTGGCAAGGAGGATTTCAACAACATCAGAACATTCCGGCACCCACATTCCTAATACCTAACGTGCTCTGCCGATCATAGGAACCTTAGAAAACAGCGACTCGCGTCATTTTCATTTCCATTCAAAGCTGATCTACTTCAAAGCCCCACCAAAAGGAAGATAGCTCATATTACTTCTATATTAAACTGTCTCTTGCTGCAATACCACTTTATTCATTTCTTGCAACACAGTAAGCATCAGATACTTCAATAGCCTCATACGTCCCTTGCAAACTTGTCAAAATTCTATACTCATAGGCGTAAATGTCAGTCACCGTATGCGTTTCCACCACCTGTGACTTTTTCTTACCTCTTCTCACTTCCACTTCTTCCGTTCTCACATATGTTAACGAAAATGGCGGCGTTCCATCGAACGAGAATATAATTTCAGCTTGATCACCTTCATGTATGTCTTGCACAATTGAATCACCCTGACTAACTTCAACAGATGGTATTGGATGTACTTGAATTGCCAACTTTTCTTTATGGTCAATATTTTCCGGGTGCGTAAAGTTAACAACACAGTTTGATGATGAATCTTGCAAGGATTTTATGGAAATCACACCAGGATCGGACGCTAATCTCACAAATTGACTAGACGCTTCAACAGTCTTCAAAGTCAGCCCATTAAAATCATAAACAATGGTGAATGGTGGCGTGCCTATTAGTTGATATCCCACATGATCTCCAACACAGTAATTAACACTTGAATCTAACTGACTAATCTTTGGAGTATCAGTGATCGATATGGAAATATAGTTGTTCTCGGCAAATTCCTCTTGTACACACCCATCAGAATCAAGAATTTTCACGATCGTAACCAAATGATTTCCAAGCCTCAACCCTCGATAGAGTTCTTTCAAATCAGAAGACGACTCAACATTATACAAGGTGATAAACTCTGCTTTTGAGCTACTCTCATGATAAACTTCAAATGTGACGGTGAATGGAGCACTTCCATGTAAAACGAGCCTAATCGGTTCCAAAAGATCTTGCTCAAGTAAGTTGGTCGTACATGTTCTGTAAGACTTCCGCTTATTCTTGAACTCGCCACGTGGCGAAGGATTAACGTTCTGTTTGATTGTGATTTCGTCGATTTTGTAACGTATCTTTTCTAAATCATATTTGGAATAGATGGCATCATAGACACCTGTGATGAAATACTTATATTCACCACCCTTATCATTCATTAGCCTCAAAGCCGCAAATTTGGTTGCAACAGAGAGCGATTTCGAGAGCCGCTGACCATTTGGACTGACAATAGCGTAATCAACGATGAATGGTGGTGATCCATACAAGGAAAGGTCAATGGAATCTTCGTGATACTGACAGACATTTTTCTTCTCAAACACATGGTCTCGTATTTTGGATATCTCAGAGTGCTCATTCAAAGATAGGGATGGTTTTGGATGATATGTGATTTCAAAAGTATCAGTTGATTGAACAATACCAGCACATTCTGAGTCTCTCACTGACTTAAGCTTGTAGATCCCTGCCTTAGTAGCTTCAATAGTAGCAGGAGAGATACTTCTGAACTCTTTACGGTGGGCTGAAACAAAATTCCCCCTTGAATCATAGAATTCGTACTCCACTTGAAAAGTACCCTCTCCCAACAATCTCAGTGGAAGCTCAGCTCTATCGCCTTCCTTGATTCGTGTTCTGCTCTCTCCATCAGGAGCTCCAAATGCAACGGATGGAACTTCTCTTCTGACTGTTATTTTGGCATCTGCACCATTCAAATTGACAAGACAACCAGAATTATCTTCAACAGCAGTCAAGGACACAATATATTCGCCCCCGGTTTTGAATTCTGGAGTTTCGAGGTCAAATCTATTGGATTTAATATCCTTGACTGAGTAAGGTGTTCTCTTGCTGGTCAAGGACTCAATTATGTCATAATCCAAAGTAAATGGTGCCTCCCCTTTGAAGTGGATAGGAATTTTCTCTTTGGAGCCCAAACAGAGCGCTTTCAATGCATGAAAGTTTGATATCTCCGCGCTAGGTTTCACCCTCATTGAGGTGGTGAATGTGAAGTCTTTGGCAGGCAGAAGCTCAATAGGATCAGAGTATAGACTATCAACTAGACTGGTGAAGACTATTTCATAGTTTCCTTCAGTAGCCGGTTCATAAGAGTAACGAAATCTTGTACCAAATGATTCAAGCTTTTTGTTTTCTTGTGGGAACCTTTGACCGTTTTCAATTCGGAACACCTTTTGCTGTAATGTGAACGGTGGGGTACCAACAAATGACATGTCGAATACAAGACCAACTTGTCCCACACACGAGTCTGTTATCGGTTTGGATTTGATTAATACTTGTGGCACCACTGGTAAGGAAACAGTTACCGATGAACGACCATTGATTACCGATGGACAATACTTTGATCTCACTGAGATAAGGGTATATCTGCCTGGATGTTCAACTTTGTACTCATCACTAGCAGTCTTGAAGACATGGGTGAATGTTTTGGTCTCGCTCTCGTCTTCACTAACATATCTGAAAAGCGCTTCATATGGAGCGGAGTCTTCGTTTTGATCGATCGATAGATATAGTGATCTTTTCGTTGCCGTGTTTTTGTTCACTTTTTCAGCAAGATGAAGCTTAGGCAAATCATGTGCATAGAAGCTTTGCGAAAGGCGATATTGTTTAAAGAGGACGTCATTGTCATCCAAGGTGTCAGTGAAATTGACCAAATTTCCGAGTCCATCAACAATCTCCTCAATTCTGAAAGAATAATCGCCTAGACCGCTAACTGGATTCTCTAATTCCACCTCCACTGGAGTCGTTTTCGCCCAACTTAAGTCTGCCAATTGCTCTTTCGTGAATGCTTTCGAACCGGCATGGCTCAATAAAGGGCTCTGGAAGAATTCTGGCTGCAGACTTTGATCGTCAAATTTCTGAATTTCATTGTTAACCGTCTTAGTGTATTTGAGCTTGAGTGGTGGCACACCCTTTATGGTAAACTTCACCGAATAAGTGTCACCAAGACACTTGTCAGAGGAAAGATCATCAAAATTGCTAATCTCAGCGGTGGGACAGTATGGCACAATCAAAGAAGAGCGATAGTTTCGAAGGCCAAGTGATTTTGAGTCTCTTGCTTGTGTAATCTCGTAAAGACCAGGTTTCTTCACAGGGAGATTCAAGTAGTGGATAGTTGGTCCCGAAACCAGATCTCTCTCAAAGAGTGAGTTGAAGTTTTTCGTGTCAAATTTTTTGATATCCCTTTTGGTGTAATTTAGAAGGATTGGTGAATTAGTTTCGAAATCTGTGTACCTCACTTGAAGAAAGTCAATATCCGAAGAGGAATTGAGCCTTATCGGGGCGTTAATTTGGTAACCTGACACACCATAGGGCAAGCAGAAGCTATCCTGAAGTGGATTCAGATGAATAGTATTCTCTGGAAGGATCTTGATTGTGTGCGAACCTTTGAAATGATTCCCAGTGTGATATCTGTTTGAGTCGACGGAGCTGCCAAGAATTGTGAGATCCTTCGAGTTGAAGTTTTTCCATGCCATCAGCAGAATTGACGTCAGCGGGAAACTGAGATTGCTTGCAAGAAACAAATTGATTAAAAACATGAGAATGATCTGGAGAGTGACAATTGGCTTCTTATATGTAAGATGTGGAATCCTGAGGGCCGGAAGAAAGTATAGAAACGCTGAGTCATAGAACAGATACTTTGTCACGAAGTTGAAATGCTGACTAGGGAAACCGATCCCGAAGAGCGTGGATATGGGTAGATTATTCTTGAAAAGAATGAGATCGTAGAATTTGTACGACTGGATGATCGTGAAGAACACAAGCACAAAGGCTCGCTGGGACCCAACATCCAGTACTGTGGTTGGAATCAATGGATCGTGGCTTTGTGGCGATCTCGGAGGCAAGTAATGCTTCACGTTGACCTTTTCATCAGACTGAGAACCACGACGATGCTTCGGCGTCTCCGTGTGATCCTGCGAGAGCCTTTGGCGCAATGTTGACTGCGGAGTTCCAGGATAGCCGGCGGGTTCTCCATACAGCTCGGTCAGCCTTTTTCTTCTAGACCTTTCCATTGCTTCTCGAAGCAGAGAATCTTGTTGTGTTGTTTGTTGATGTCTTCGCTTTGTGTGAGATTTTTCGTCCTAAAAGCGTCAATAAATGACAAAAGAGGCAATTACTGAATGAGGATAAAAACAAACACAAAACTCGTAGAGCGAGTTCGCGGCTGCAAGACACATCATTTGCTCTTCGTTTAAGCCAAATACTTGAAATCAAGTCCGCTATTTCTGAAGGTTTGTCCTTTCGCTTGTTGCACAATCCAGACAGGATAGTTCACAGCTCTCTGATACTGGATGCTTGCTTCCTTTTGAAAGCACTTTTTACAATCACACCGACAACTATCGGTTGCTGTGAAAGAGCACCTTATGACTACCATGATGATACCAGTTTCACCGAGACAAGTATTGACCAAATACCTCAAGTTTATCGGGCCGGGTATAATGGTGTCTGTGGCTTACTTGGACCCTGGAAATTACTCTACTTCGGTCTCAGGCGGCGCTAATTATGAGTACAAACTACTGTTTGCTGTGTTTCTATCCAATATATTTGCAATTATACTTCAAAGCCTCTGCATCAAACTCGGATCTGTCACAGGGTTGGATTTGGCCCAAAACTGCCGTAAGCATCTGCCACATTGGCTCAATTTGGTCCTCTACGGTTGTGCTGAGTTGGCCATTATCGCTACCGACTTGGCAGAGGTTGTGGGTACTGCTATTGCACTCGAAATCCTATTCAACATACCCCTGAAATTTGGAGTTCTTCTTACAGTTCTTGATGTGATTCTAATCTTATTTGCATATAATCCTGAGTCGAACTCCATGAGGAGCGTTAGAGGTTTTGAAATCTTTGTGAGTATCTTCGTGTTTTTGACCGTTTGTTGTTTCTTTCTAGAATTATTCAAGATTGAAGTGACCAACAAATGGGACCTATTCAAGGGATTTCTTCCCTCCAAGGCATTGACAGAAGAGAAAGGAACATATCTCGCACTGGGGATATTAGGGGCCACTGTAATGCCTCACTCTTTGTACCTTGGGTCATCGCTGGTCCATACAAGGCTCAATGAGTACGATGCAGCACATCATTGCAAAAGGATTGATCCCACTAGACCTACTATACAAGCTGTCAAGTACTGTCTGAAATACTCATATGCTGAGTTGATTTTGTCCTTATTTCTGATTGCAACATTTGTCAACTCGTCAATTCTTATAGTTGCTGGATCTACTTTGTACGGACAACCCGATGCCGATGATGCGGATCTAATGAGTATATACGAAATGCTCAAGAGATACATCTCACCTACCGCAGGCCTGATATTCGCTCTTGCTATGCTTTTTAGTGGACAGAGCGCTGGTATTGTTTGTACAATGGCTGGTCAAATAGTTAGTGAGGGGTTTATTGAGTGGAGTTTCAGCCCATGGATAAGGAGAATTGTGACAAGAATGATCGCTATCATTCCGTGCCTTTTTGTATCCATGGGTATGGGTAGGAAAGGCATTGCTGAAATCTTGAACGGTAGCCAAGTGTGTTTGTCTTTGATCTTACCTTTTGTCTCTGCTCCTTTGATATATTTTACCTCGGTCAAGAAGTATATGCAGGTGGAGTACTCATATGACGATGCCCACGAGGAGACGGCCCTTATAAATGATGCCTCTGTCAGGGACCCGCTCAATAATAATGTGAGAACGGTAGACTACACCAATGGGAAGACTCTCACCCTACTAGGGGTTATTACTTGGGCTACCATTACGTTTTTCAATTTTTACCTGATTATATCATTCATCAGGGGGAAGGATGTTCATTTTTGAGCTTCTCATCATAGATCTACATAGAGTTACCAGTCATTAATCTGATTAACAGGTTTTCGTTGTCCTTATCTAGCTCTCGTTTTGTACTTCTTTCTGTAACCAGAAGTATTCTGTTGCGGTACAGGGAGCGTTCCCGGGTAGACGAACTGCTCTATTGGTAACAGTGAGGAGGTTTTTACATCGAGGGTTGCATCGCCTGAAAGTATCAAATCTTTCAAAATCCGGAAACACTTGTAGTAAAGGGCCTCTTCTTCCTGGCTTGGAACTTTTAACCCTTTTTTGTATCTATCTTTCCTTAAAGATTGAAGCTTCTCAAGCTGTTGACTCAAGTAGGCCTGCTCTGACCCGTTTTCGTATGCCTCGATTTCATCGTCATCAACAAAGTGTGAAGAGTCCCATTCAAATAGATTAAAATAGTCTGCTTTTTTCAACGTTATCTCTCCCTCTTCCTTTGTGTCATCCTCCATATCCATTTGCTCATGTTTGACTCCTTCTTCTTCGCCATTAATCTCCTGCGTGCCAAACATATCGTCAGATGACTCCATATCAACATCATTACTTTCATCTCTCCAGCGAGCTAATTTTTTGAGCCCAATATGTTCTAGCCATAGGCGACCTTTGTCAGAAGAGGAAACAACAACATTCTGTTCATCAATGATTGGGGCAAAACTGAGCAAGTCGCTAGTCTCCAACCATTTCGCGGTTGGTAAGGAATACCAGTTGGGATGTAAGAATCTGCTGAGAATCTCTGTTATAGGTCCATTAGAAGCAGGTAAACGATTGATATGCGGAGAAAGATCCCCCAGTGGCACAGACGACTCCGATGCGAAATTTGGGATCACTTTCGTTGAAGAGACAAAATCAGGCAAATTCGCTTCTCTATCATCTAATGATGAGCGGTTGTTCAACGATGAAAACAGAGGAATGTTATTTTGAGTGAAAATAACATAAGCCTCTGAATGGCCTAAAGTGTAAGAGGTTCCTATTTTGTCGAAGTCCTCTGTTAGCATATCCTCCAAACCGGACTCTTCATGGTCTTGCCAAATCTTTTCTCTCTTCTCTTTGAGCTCCTGGATCGTGATTCGAAGTCTATAACACTCTCTTAGGAATAGCTCAGCAGCAAACTTGTAGAATCTGTCAACCTCCACGTAGTCCTCAGATCCAAGTTCTAGTTGGTTGATCAAGATGTAGGCTGACAGCCTTACGTCATGGTAAAATTGATAAGGGCTCTCGTATAAGTTTTGGTCGAACTTTTCGAGGACTGTGGTAGTTTTGTGCTCCTTGTTGTCATTGATGTAAATGTTATAGCTTGACGCAATTAGCTTAGGGTCATGCTCAAGAAAAGTACTTGGAATAGCAGTACCTAGCACGCTCTTTTTGTCGGCACTGGATTGGTCATTAGTAACAGGATAAGGCCCGCTTGTTGATTGACTTACCTTTTCAAAATGTTGAAGACACTCTCGAGCGTTTCGAGGAATAGTTTTCTGCTTTCACCTGTTTGCACAACTGTTAGTTCTTCCCGGACCTCGTGGCTAATATCAAAGACGCGATGGCTCCACTCACCTTTCGCGACGCCGTTGCTTGTCATCTTCTGGTTTCCTCCGCTTGATGTGGCGCGCGCTTCGGAGTTTCTAAGGTCTTTTGATGTTTTTCCCAGTGAGAAAATAACAAAGTAAAAAAAAAAAAAAAGATAAACTAAAATACCCGTTTAGGAAAGTACTATTTTAGGCAAGAATGTATAATGCTGTGTATATAAATCAGATTCGTTACTCATTGACCCATTTCCCGTTGATTCTGCTCTGGATTACTTTGATGGGCTTGAGATCCCAACCAACGCCACCGGTGCCCATTGTCGCACCGTATCTTGGAACGACGTAGCACTCTCTTCTAGTAGAAGATAAGAGCTTAGGGGCATACGGTGGGCCCAAAGGTTTGGAGTACGTGATCATCCCGCTATTCTTTGCAACATTAGCAAGTCCGACTCCACTGATGTTACACAGCGATCTCAATCTTCGCTTGGGTAAGGTTTTAGAGTCTGGCTTGTTGTTAGCACCGACGGTGATCGACTCGTAAACGAGATACGATGGTGGTATTTCTCCAGTAGTGCACATGACGGATGAAGGGTGTATGTAAACGTAAGGACTATCACCTTCATTGTCACTTCTCGTAGGTGCAGCACAGATATATGGAATGTTGATAATATCGGTGTTGCTTGCAAGTTTGATGTCAGGATCAAGCAGATCCGCTCTGATAGCAACTTGATCAACGAATCCTGCTGCAATAACCTGTTTCAAAAGTTTGACTTGGTCCTCTTTCGGTAATCCCACTTTTAGATCACTATCTTTTACGACGGAAGCCACGTTCTCCTTTGTCGTCAAAGATTTGACAATATACGTCACCTGCTTTCTGAGCTTCTTGATTTCTTCCATTAACTTTGGTCTCAAAAAGTTATCTTTCAGAAAACTATCAATCTTCTCTGGTTTGACCCAGTCGAACGCGCATACTGCGCTAAGCAATCGCAACGCATCACTGTATTTATCGAGCTTACTGAACATTGACCTAGATGAATGAAATTTGGAGCGCAGTTGTCGTTTGAACTCCACATCCATTGGATCCGGTATGTCATCATTGTCATCGTCATCATCATGGTGAATAACCTTGTTTTCAATACCCAGCTCATTTTCGCTAATGAATGGATCACCAACGGAAAGGGCTGAGACAATGGCGACAACATAAGGCATACAGCCCCTTTGATTACCCAGCATCAACATCTTGGCAAATCGTGGGCTCATCGGAAACAAGCTCATGTTTCTACCAAGCTCTGTGATCCGACTTTCTTCAGTCAATGCACCCAAATACTGCAAAAGTTTTTCCGCTTTACGCAATTGGTTTCTTTCTGGCGGGGTGGGGAAAGGAAACTTCACCACTTCGTGAATACCCATACTCTTCATAGTTAAAACGACACTTTCGATTGGCATACGTAGTATCTCTGGCCGAGAGAACTGAGGGAAATCTCTCTCATACACAGCTGAAGAATACAGTCTATAGCAGTGACCTGGACCGGTACGCCCCGCTCTACCAGATCTTTGATTTGCACTTGCCTTACTGATCCAATCAATCTCAAAACTTTGAACACCAGTCTTTTCATCATACTTTCTTTCTTTTGACCTTCCGGCATCAACGACATACCTTATACCAGGAATAGTCAAAGAGGTTTCAGCGACATTGGTAGCCACGATACAAAGACGGCTCCCTTCAGGAGGATCTTGGAAAACCTTCATCTGTTCTTTCGTTGGCAAAAGAGAATACAAAGGCAAAACATAGAGGGGATCCTTGTCAGTTTGGCCCTCTTCTAGTGTCTCTTCGAAACCTTCCTCCTCTTCCTCATCTTGCTCATCCACATCACCATCATCTATCAGCTCATCCTCATTGTCCACTTTCACACTGAACTCGATGTCTTCAGCCTCAGGGTCAACATGTTTAGCATTAACACGAACTTCAGGTAATTCTTCAGGCTCAACGAGTTTGTTTTTACTTTTCTGCGGAAATGGGAATTCTCTCCTCAGTTTATCAGTGAGTGCACTAATTTCATTCTGGCCAGTTAGGAAAATCAAAATCCCACCTGGAGGAAGTCTTTGATGAATTTTGCAAGTTTTTCTGAAAGCTTCATCGATGTAGTTGTAAGGTGTCCGTTTGTTGAAGTGAATGGATACTGAGTATTGACGGGCTTGAACTTCCAATATTGGAGGAGGAGTGTCGAAAAGCACCTTGTTTTCACTAAAATCCGCAACTCTTAAAGTGGCAGACATAATGATTAGCTTGAGTCGCTTGTATTTGGATGGATTCTCATCGCTCAACTTACGACGAAGACGAACAACACGACTCAGCATTCCGATCAAGATGTCAGTGTTGACGTTACGTTCATGGGCCTCATCAATAATAACAGCAGAGTACTTCTCCAGGATAAAATCTGTCATCATCTCACGAAGTAACACACCGTCTGTCATAAACTTCATTCTTGTATCTTTTTTTGTGGACGAATCGAACCGAATTTGGTAACCAACTTTGTCACCATGATCTCCAAGTTCCTTGGAAACACGATTAGCCATAGAAACAGCGGCAACCCTTCTAGGTTGAGTGACACCAATGATCCCTGGATTCTCAGGACTCTCTGGAGAACCATAACCGGCTTCATAAAGGAACTGGGGAACCTGTGTGGTTTTACCGGAACCGGTTTCACCACAAATGATTACAGTATCATGGTGATGGATGGCCTCCATAACTCTGTGTTCTTCAGCGAAAACTGGGAGCTGCATTCGGCTTTGCTGGATTTCATCAGGTCTGTTGACTGATACGAAAAAAGCTTTACGCTTACTGTTCTCATCAATGGGGATAAAATCTCCCTGCAAATCATCTTCTTGGTCTTCAGGGCGATGAGTTCGGTGAAAGTTTTGATAATCGTGATTCGGAATCGAAGAAACCGCTTCCTCTCGACCTTCAAGGTTCCTTATCTGTTCATCTGCCCACTCTTTGAAGTCCTCGGCTATTTTGCTATGAGAAAACTTAGGTCTCCTCTCATCCTCATCATCTTCCTCATCTTCATCATCATCCTCATCCTCCTCCTCCTCCTCCTCAACTCCATCATCACCATCCCCTTCCTCAAGTTCTTCATCCTCTGCCTCCTCATCCTCATCCAGGCTTTCATTCTCCTTCGTGTCGTTGTCCTCATCACTCTCATTATCCCCACTTTCGCTGTCACTTGAGATGAAATCGTTTTCATCCTCAACCTCTAGTTTATGCTTATTCTTGAGCTTCTTCATTTCTTCCGCCTGGATTTTGGCCCTCCAGCTGTATTTCTTTTTGGGTCCCTTTTTCACCACTTTTTTCACATTCTGACCAAAACCGGCAGCCATTCCTCCTATATTTGACGGTCTCATATCTATGAATGTTGACTGCTTAGATTCTGAATCTTCTTCACTACTGTTGTTTTCCGATTGATCATCGGAATCTTCATCGTTCATGTCCTCATCCCAGTCACGAACTTGGCGTTTCTCGTACAGGATCTCGGCAGTTTTCTCATCACCTCTACCTTGCTTCTCTAACGACAAAGCCTCTGCAAATTCTTCCTTTCTAGTTTGTTTACCGGTACCTAGAAGCTTTGAGCTTTTCAGCAGCGAGGTATCAAACTTTGAATCTTGTAATTTTTCAATCAGCACTTGTTTCTCCTCTCTTTTCAGCTGATGCTCAATGTACTTATCCAGTCTTTTCTTCTTTTGTTTTGAGAACTTTGACTCTTTGGGAGGCCTGAGCTGCTCCTCGAGCTTTCTTTTTCTTGCCTCCTTCTCTTCTTTGGACATCGGTTGCAGGATTTCAGAGTTAGGATTCACCTCTTCTTGCACTGGTTCCACTAGCGCTGTCTGTGTCCCATCGTCCAGGTGTCTGTAAAATTGTTTCTGTCTGGCTCTTTTCAATTTCTCTTGTTTGGCAATCATGCCGGCGCGCGCCTTCTCATTGAAACGCTTCCTGTACTTCCCCATCGCGGCTAACGTCTATATTCGAAAGCTTCTGCAAAGACCGCCAGACAATACGATTTAGCATGTTTCTAATCAAGTCGATGAGGTTGAAATTTTTTAGATGAGCGGTTATGGAGCGATGGGCACGTCGCGAACATGTTTGGTGTTATCGCCTCACACCAACGCTCGACGTGCTCTATGCTCATCAAGCCAGGCTTCAGGGGAGGAGGGTCTGCGCCCTTAGCTGGTATGGGGAACGAGATCGAATTGGAGGATGGGGTCTATGGTCTCATGGAGAGCCCCAACATTGCTCGGGTCCGGTTTGGCGAGTATGACCTAGATGCCTGGTATGGCTCAGCAGTGTACTTTGCCAAAGACCAGAAAACTCTAGGATTCCGTTATTCAAACCTACCGAAGCACTTCTTGAGTAAAGCACAGGTGAATCGAGAGAGAGTATGGCTAGAGAGGCTCTACGTATGCGATCATTGCTTCAAGTATACTGACATTGAGGAAGAGTTTGCTACGCATCTTCTTGCCTGTAAGCTCAGGCATAAGCAGTTGGGGAAAATCAGGTATAAGGATGCTTCCCATACTATAAGACAGGTTAGAGGATCGAGGCATAAGCTTTTCGCACAGAACCTGTGTCTTTTTACCAAACTTTTCCTCGATAACAAATCGGTCTTCTTCACGGTGGACTACTTTGATTTCTATGTCGTTTACGACAATGATACAAACAAGCCGATGGGGTTCTTCTCGAAGGAGCTTTTATCAGTTGACCGGAATAACCTGGCATGTATTCTTGTTTTCCCACCATACCAAAGGCGACATCTGGGGACGTTGCTGATAGCGTTTTCTTACGAGCTTTCTAAAGCTGAGAACCTCATATCTGGGCCAGAAAAGCCCTTGTCCCCATTTGGACTCGTTGGATACCTGCGATATTGGAGTGCAGTGCTATGCCGAGAATTGATTCACGGCGATTTCAAAGACCGAGAAGTTTTAAGTCTAGAAGAGCTTACAAAGGCTACTGGCATACGACATGAAGATGTTACAATGACATTAAAATATATGCAGATATTGACCCAAAAAGACGAAACCCTCTATTTACAGAGGAGTCGTTTGAAAGAGTGGGCATCGAGTAACAAGATAAATCAATTTCCTCTTTTGAAAAAGGAATGTTTATTGATCTAACATCAAACACACAGTTAGTATTTGCGAAGAATTCAGATCATGTAGACTCAAATAGCATTTGAATTTCTTCCACTCGTCTCTTTCTTCTCTCTTCCTCTTCCGCCTCCACAGCTTCACCAATTGTTCTCTTTCTCTCTTGGATCTTTAACATTTTTTCTTCGATACTCCCCTCCATAATAAATCTAACAACCTTGACATCATTCTCTTGACCTATTCTATGTATACGGTCAATAGCCTGGTCTTCCACGCTTGGAGACCACCATGGATCACACATGAATGCCCTCGAGGCCTCTGTCAAATTTAATCCAACACCACCAGCTTTCAAAGACAAGAGCAATACGGTCACTGTGTCTCTAGGTTTTTTGAATTCAGTTAAAATCTCTGATCTTTTCTCCATAGTAAGCTTTCCATGAAATTTGAAAACAGTCAATTCCGGTTCGCGTTGCAATTCTCTCTCCATGACATCTAGGAATGTAGAAAATTGGGAAAATACAACAACTTTCTCAGTTGGCGAAGTATCTCTTATGATACGTAAATGCGACAAAAGCGCGTTCAATTTGGAAGATCTCAAAGTATCGTCATAGCGTTGTAATCCGTAACAAGACTGCCCCGTCACGGCATGTTTTGGCTGGAATAGCTTTGAACTCGAAATTTCTGATCGACAATTAGGACACAACGATGAATTTCCCTTCAGTTCTTGATAATTACAATGCTCCAAAATACACATCAAGCAAAATGAATGCGCACATTCTGTGAACGCAATATTCTCGAATGGAATAGGTTGAGTGGTACATATGGAGCACTCCAGATCACTCACATCTTTGAAAATACCTTGAATCTTAGATTTCACCATGTTCATTTCGTTGATGGGAAAATCATTCTTCTGTTGAAGTAAATCTTCAGGAATGTCCATTGTTGATATATTTTTGGACGAAAGGTCTTCATCTAGTTCATCTCCTCCTCCTCTTATAAGATCCATATGACAACAAACCTGTCTCAACCTTAAAATGTGAACCAGGATCATTGTGTACTTTTTCAATAAATCACCTCTTTTTATACTATCCTTCACAGATGACTCAGCCCTTGCTAAAAACCAGTCATATAATCGTCTTTCCCTTGGACTAAACTTGATTTTTTCAATGATCACCTCCTTCGGAGGCAACTCTACCAAAGGTTTACCATTTTTTTCCATATTCTTTGTTCTTCTCAACAACACTGGCTCCAAAATGGACTGTACAACATCCAGAGCCTGCTTATAGTCCTTCTTTTCGAAGGGAGTTGTGATGAATGTGTTCCAATAAGATATATTTGCCCAAGGTTCGAGTTCCAAAAATTTGACAAGGGAGTATAGGTCATCCAATCTATTGATGATGGGAGTACCAGTTAATAACCATTTCCTTGTGCTTTGCAAGTCATAGCATGCCTTCGTGGTCTTAGCCATTCTGTTTCTGATGTTATGTCCCTCGTCTAATACGATTCTAAAAAATTTGACGGAGTATAGCCCACTTCTTGGAATTTCACCGCTGTTGGATAGACGCAAAAGTCTCGACCATTCGTTCTGGATAGTTCCGTACGTTGTAAAAACAACCATAGGTGGCTTTTCTCCACAAAGATCTCGTCCCAAATCACTACCAACATCGGAGCCGTAATAGACAAGAAACGTGCTGTTATCGCCATTTGCCTTTTTGAACTCATCTTGCCATTGTGCCATTAATGACATTGGAACAACAACCAAAGTGGTTTGGAAGGCATATCTTTCCGAATTAGCCTTTGCCATGTCATAGTCTTTGTCAAAAGGTGCATTATGTATTAGTGCCAAAGTGGAAATGGTTTTACCCAACCCCATCTCATCTGCGAGGATTCCTCCTCTGCATAAGCTTTTGAGAATTGGCTTTTCTAACGAGAACTCGCCAGAATAGAGGTTACCATAAAAGAATTCCTGATCTTGGAAGTCTGTCCGTAATGATTCATCTCTCATCACAGCCCATGAACGGTCCTTTGGCCATCTGAACTCCTTCCATAAGGGATTCATAAGGTCACCTTCCTCTTTATTTTCCAATTCTCTCTCACTTCTCAGCATCCAAGTGAGACCTTGTTTTTGATAGGATCTTAGATCCATCTTGAAATTGTCCTTTGTTTCAGTTTCAGGCAGGGTTTCCAAAACTTTTTCCGTTTGTGTTCTTCTATAGAACTCTTTGAGCTGGTTTAAATTCATTTGATCAACTGGCTCTCCGTTGCTCACATTTGGTGAGGAAGATCCGAGTTTTTCTAATTGGGTATCATCTTCAAGGTCAATAACCTCACCAACGTCTTCCTGATCTGAAGATTTCACTTGATAATCCAGTTTGTTGAAAAGTTTAAGCATGGCAACTTGTCGATTCCTTATTTGCCTCTCTTCCTCAGTCTCTTGAGCACCATTGTTAAACACAGGGAGCCTCATTTGTTTAAGCTCATCCTCGTAATTGCCATGATTGTATTTTTCAAACATTTTTGATGTAAAGAAGCAATCTAGTTGAACAATAAATGAATCACCAGTACTAAGTCTCCCGTCACAAAGCACTAAAGTGACATCAAAACTGCAAATCTCCTGATCTATAAGTGAGTACAGGATAGAGGCAATATCTTCAGGTAATCTACCAATCTCTCTCCTTCTTTCCGGATTATCATTATCTTGCACTAGTTTAACGTAAGAAGAAACAGAGTTCTTGCCCCTTCTTGAGCCATTCGATGTAGAGGAGCTTTTCACAACGGATAGGCGAGTACCGTATGGAATCGGACTCACTGTGGGTCTGGTTGCCCATGCTGTAACATGTAGGCTACCTATGAATCTTCTCCACCGGACACTTTGTGATAAGGGACTAGAGCAACTGTTGGTTCTGATGGGTTTCTTGTTTGCAAAATTTGAAGGAGAAGAGTTCATTTGTGAATAAGTTCTTGCGTTTGATGATTTTGAGATGATAGGTTGAGTAGTGCTTGTGTGCAACTTCGGCGAAGGTGATTTCTTTGGTGAAGGTTGTGTACCGTGTAGATAGTCGCCATCATAGAATTCATTAACTGCAGCCAAGACCGCGTTGTCTTCATTTTTGTATTTGACAAAGAGTCTTTGAGTTTGCGAAGGGCAAATATCTGGAATAATGGCTTGGATCTGAGACTCGAAAAGTGTGAATTCGTCAATCTCTGGTGCTGCTGCTTCCTCATCGGTATCGTTATCCTCTGGAACGAACAGCGTCTGGTCAGAGCCTATGTCTAGCGGCTGAGTATCCAAGGTTGGAGGCGAGGGCAGCGAGGCCTGTTGTAGCGATGAGTCCGCAGTAGATGCCATTTTCTCTGCGAACCGAACGTGATGCTGGGAGGTCTCTTCTGGTTCCTGCTTCGGCGTGTAGGTTTCATCCTCAAAGAACCTCGAGTCCTGTGACATTTCTAGCTTTCAACCAGACACACAGCGCAAACACAGCGGCTGAAATCGAAGGCCGGACAGCTGAGTGTACGCGCTTTACTACGTTTACGCGCGCCTCTGTGGGCTTTCTAGACTTCCCAATGGGGAAAATCAAAAGAGACCATATGGTTTCAGTGTAATTCTGCTGCTAAAACCCGAACACCACTTAGTGTAGCTGTGCGTAGGCAAAGATCAACAAACGGCTGTCAACGGGATTGCTAAAGTTACAAAGGCTTTTGGGTTATAGATGCTTTTATGACTATTGTGCGACATCGATGGCTCAAGATTGGTTTTCCCGAATAGTAGGGAACCCGGTTGTCCAGATATGGTCGTACCGGTCTACCTTCATCTTCTTCATGGTGTTCTTTGTTGGGTTTTGCTCAGTGATACCTATTGATTCCATATCGCAGGCTTCTCAGTCAAGTAACAACTATGCCTTCAATACGTTCATCGTTGTTGGTGCCCTTGTGCTATTTGGCATCACGTCATCAGTGTTGGCTACAACAAGACTCTATTTACGCAGGGCATCGTTGCAAGATATACCAAAGAGATATCTGCCATTGGACGAGCGAGACCTTCCCAAAGGTTGTTATGAAATGATTCAAGCTAATTTTGAAACATGTGAAAGAATAAGGGCTATGGCGCTGAAGGCACCCAAGGGTGTGAAACATGCTGGATTATCAGCTCCAGATTCAGAATTACTACCCCCGTTGCTAAAATTCGATGATACCGTCAGAGCCATTGGTATGACTCTCAAATGGGATCATACTTTAGTCGCTAGTGAAGTGGTTCTTCCGCAAAATATGAGCTTTAGAGAGACAGTGGCATATTTGGAGACGAAGCTTTTATGCACAAATCCACAACTCTGTAAAGAATACGTTGAGCTTTATGAGGAGCTTCGATACTCTGGCAAGCCTATAACGGAGGAGCAGCTTGTATCATTTATGGAGCTTTCGATTGATTTTATCAAAGATATCAACAACAGCCTCGATGAGAATACGAGTCGGAGAGGCGGCTATACGCCTTCCGAGATGTCTAAAGCCACTGGATATTCGAGATACTCGTTGAGGAATAGAGCGACTCAGGGGCCTTATAAGATGAAACCTTCAAGCGATTTGTTCAAGAATGAGTATGGTGAGTATCCAGATGAATCCAATATGGATGATTACACTATAGGGCGAAGTTTTACTGGCAAATCACAAAGTTCTGCAAGGAGTTCTGCAACCACTAATTTCAATCCCTTTTAATCGAGACTGCAGCCTATAATCAATTTGAATGTACTATAATGTCAAATCCGTATCTGTCACCTGGCAAATGGGTCTTGTTTGCCGGATGTCTTCAGTAGATTTTCTTTTTGGTCAATTTTGGCTTGAAGAGGAAGATCAAAAGACAATTAGTTTGTGATGAACCCGCCTCTAGATGCCATTATATAGTGATTGTACGTTAAAAGTTGATGGAATAAAGTATATATATATATATATTATAGGCAGCTCCCAATTTCACCTGTCAATGCTTTCTTTGCGATTGATTATGATATTTTGTGATTATTTTTATCATACTGAGGGAGTTCGGTATATTTCTTGTTGCTCTTTCTTGGTTTGAACTTACCCAGAACTCTATGTTTGGATTTCCACACTTTGGATCTAATAGCAGAGATATCCCTGTCACTCTTTGTCAACCACAAGAAGACATACATACCAAACCCAGTGATGACAATGACTGAAGGGATGGAGAGGATGATGTAATAAGCACTATCGTCAGTGATACCTTCATCTTCTAATCTTCTAGTTTCTTTATTCTTTTTGCCAACTTTCGACCCCTTTGTAATTTTGAAAATAGTGGCATTAGTTAAAAGATTAAAATCATCGTCAGAGATATTGTCTGGTTGGATCGACATGGCCACATTTTGAACGTAATCATTCAATAACCACTCCTCTTGAATATCCAATGGATAAAACCCATGAAGGTTCTCAATCCATTCACTTGTGTAAAAAGCATGTTCAATATCACGTTTCATACCTTTTTGTTTGGCTTTTTCCTTGACATAGGTGAAATGGAGTCGAACATTCTTCACTTCATCAGGGAAGAATTTTGTATACCAAGTGACAAAATAGATCTTACCAATAGCCAATTCGACATTTTCCTTTGGTGTACAGAAAGGTGCACTACTTTTATCTCTAGCAATCCCCTTTTGATAGAACCTGTCAGGTGTGCATCTGATCAATGGGTTCAACGAGACATATGTCTTATCTTCATCGATAAATTTAACCTCTTCATGTAGTTGATCCGGATCCATATTATGAGCTTTCAAATCTTCATAGCTATATGTGATTGTGGTTGCTGTCTGGAAATACGTTGAATAAGTTGGTGATGCGTTTTTGGTTTTACCATTCTTGACCTCAGGTTTGATAGTTTTAGGAGAGCCATTCTTGTTCAAAGAGACCCATGGTTGAGGATAATCCGTGTTTTCAGGTGGTTTGCCATAGAAAGTCACACCTTGCATCACCGTAGGTGTTACGATCTCATGTATCGATGAATAAATGGTACGTACCCACGGTTTTGGTGTTTCGGACGAGGTTGTTGATGTTGTTGTGGGTAATCGAACTCTTCTATATCTTTTCTCGAGACGTGGAGCCTCCGTCACCGTTGTTGGCGTCTCTGTGGATGAAATCTCAATAGCTGCAGCGCCAACTGCCGTAGCAGCTGACAGCAAATACAACAATCTCATCCTTTTTAATGGGTATTGTTTAGTCCTTTGCCTGTGTGTTTGTTGTGTTTTTTTTTTTTCTCTTTCACGGTATTAAAATTGGGACTCGTTTATATGCCAATCGGCTTTTCGGGCCGAGCTGGTTCGTTGACTTCCTAATGCGGTAATTATAGGGGAGCTCTAAAGGGAGATGAATGATTATCAACCAATTTATATGTGTATATATAAAAGACATCTTTATTCTATCAAATGCAAGTTTTAAAGGCAAAACGGAAAGGCAAAACGGAAAGGAAAACAAAACGAAAACAAAACTATCAACTCTTTCTAGGAGCATCGCTGTCGTTGACGATAAGATTCAACACAATCTCCAATGCGTTCAACTGTTGGCCCAAGCCTGGATTATTGTCGTATTCACCATTTGACCATTTCATACCACAGGTGACACCATTGGATCCACCAGAACAGGATTCTGCTGCAGCTTTTGCTGAAGGTTTTATCAATCCACTTATTTTGTCTCTTGTATCTGATACAATCTTGGACGTCAACCCCAGATACCTCGTGTATATGGCTTTGAAGACAGTTTGATCCAAATTGCAACTATCAAAAGTTTCACAAGCTCTTTCATATAACACTGTGTTGTTATATAGAGTTTGTGATCCCAAGATGATATCTTGAGCCCTTTCCAACCAGTCATCACTCTTAGTAATGTCATACATATATGCAGAACCTCCTATCAAGACACCATAGTTATAAGTCCAAAGCACTTTTGAAACGTCTGAACAATTTTGACTTGCATCAAACCCATCATAAACCTCAGTTCCATATTCTAAGTCATTTGTGAGTCCTGATCCATGGATCCAGTCATAAATATCCTCTGCTGAGTTTGTAAAAGTTTCATCACCAGTGAATCTTGCCAATCTAGCTGTTAATTGGAAAAGGTTAGCATTGGCAATTGTAGCTTTATAATCATAACCGGAACGTGATTGATCAAATTGCCATCTGATCCCACCGTTGCACGTATCGTTATCCCATCTATCATGCAGCACGTTATAAACGTTTGTAGCCAGTTGTAACCAACTTGGATAACCATCATTAGATGGGTCTTTAAACCCCATTTCTGCAGCCTGTATCACAGTTAACCCCCAAGTACCAATGTCATCATTACCAATGTTCCCCGATTGTGAAGAAGGTTGGAAATCAGCGTTTTCACCAATTTGGCTAAGGATCCCTTTATATATAACGTCTTGATACGTTTCGTTTTGGCATATATGTTGGTAGTTTAACATCGAGGCAAATGCAACACCTGACTGCCACCAATACGAATCTTTAAACGTTCCATCCCCGTTATAATAGGTCATGGCTTCGTCCACAATTATAGATGCAGCATCGCATATTGAAGATGAGTCTGAAGTGTCGAGTTTCAAAGCGGAAACAGACGTCAGAGCCAGGGTTAAAATGAATGGATTTATATGCATGCGGATGGTACTTGGGTGAAGAGAAAGGATAACTATGGACGAAAGAGCCAACAACAACAACAAAAAAAAATGAAGTATATTTGGTGATCTATATATATCAGTCCCGAATCCAGATTGCCCCTTAAAATTCTGGTGTTTATGTTTCATCGGAGATTCGAGACACGGACGCGCATGGATATGCACAGTTTATATGAGGAAAACCGTTACGCGTTTACGCGTCTCGTTTAAGGCACATTTTTCTTTCCTCTTCTCAGAACTTTTGAAAGGAATAAGGGTTGGAGAATGGGGTTCAGTGGCAAATTGTAGTCATATTAGGTATCTAGCCAGTTGTTGTATTGTCTATAATTAGACACTCAGCGTTACAGTTTAGACTTATCTGAGATCTGGACGTGTGATTTCAAACTTCGAACCTCTCAATCTTCAAAGCCCCGATCGGCCTGCCCCTTTGTAATCTCATAAATTGTAATGCCAAAAGCCGTCAAATTTGTTTCATCTAACGATGCCGGGGCTGTTCCTTAATTTTGCGTTTGCGCACTTATCGGTGATCCGAAGGGGGGTCTAGAACTTATATATATAGCGACGTACGCTACGTTTGCAGATCATGGGATGGCTTACTTCTTTTCTTCTATATATATATATATATATATGAATATTCACAGCCCCATCACCTGAGCCAGTTTGCTGAAACTAGAGATAACGGTTCTCTTTGAATCCAACTTGATCAAAGTATCGCTTGTGGGTTGAATCGATGTTAAATCAGTAGCCAATTTGATCTTCTCAATGTCTTCTTCATCGCCTTTACCTGCCAAACTCTCTTTGAGCTTCTCAAACTGATTGGTGCGGTCAATAAGCACACCGTTCCACCCGGCCTGTACACAACCTTCAAGATCGTTTTGTACTTCATCTCCTATATGCCATGCGTTTTGTAACATTTCGTCTCTGGAGATGAAAGGTCCTCTGAGATCGTCTATAACGTAGTTGTAGAACTCCTTATGCGGTTTTGAATGTGTTATATCGTATGATAGGTAGACTTTTTGGATATATTTCAACAGCCTTAAACTCTCCAGCACTTTCACCACTCTCGGGTCCCCGTTACTCGACACCACGATAACGAGGTCTGACCTCCCAGAGTAGGATTTCAGAAAGTCTTCAACGTCTTTGAACGTAGCATAAGCCTCATTAGAAGAAAACGTATCCACTAACTCTTCAATGAAATCCACGGGCACTTCCACTGGCGAATAGGTGTTGGCTATCAGAGTCGCCCACCAGTCGGTGTAAGTCAGCTCTGAGCCCTTCCCGTAGTTCGGATAGCTCTCTTTCATCTCCTTCATGACTTTCCCAAAGTGTTAGTATAGTTTTGATACCAGCCCTCGAATCCAATACTACTCACTTATAGGTAATCGCTGCTTGAGATGGCTTTCCGGCACGCTGATTCCATATTTGGCAGCGACTTGGCCGTAAAGCTGAAGGATGGGCTTCTTAGGCACGAACAGCGTGTTGAAGGCATCGATCGACAGCACTTTCGGAACCTTCATTGTGTGTCCATTTTGCAACTTATCAGAAAGAAACGCGAAAACTTTTCAGCCCTTTTTAAAGCTATATACTCTAAACAACACGCGTAATGTCAATCGTGTCGTTATTGGGGATCAACGTGTTGAACAACCCAGCTAAATTCACGGATCCTTATGAGTTTGAAATCACATTCGAGTGTCTCGAGCCTTTGAAACAGGATCTAGAATGGAAATTAACATACGTTGGCTCATCGAGATCTCTCGAGCATGACCAAGAGCTAGATTCGATACTGGTCGGTCCTGTCCCTGTTGGTGTCAATAAGTTTCTGTTCACTGCTGATCCTCCATCAGCGGATCTGATTCCCTCGAATGAACTGGTGTCCGTGACGGTGATACTGTTATCTTGTTCGTACGCTGATCGAGAGTTTGTAAGGGTTGGCTATTACGTAAATAACGAATACGACTCAGAGGAATTGAGAGAGAACCCACCGGCAAAAGTACAAGTGGAACACGTTGTTAGAAACATATTAGCTGAAAAACCAAGAGTCACTAGATTCAATATCGTATGGGATAATGAAGCTGATAAAGATGAATTCCCACCGGAGCAACCAGAGGTGGAATTAGAAGAGGATGAGGAGGAAGAAGATGAAGATGAAGTGGGAGAAGAGGATGACGACGATGAAGAAGACGATGATGATGAAGTGGGTGCTGATGATGTTGAAGAAGAGGAGGAAGAAGAGGCTGAAGAAGAGGAGGAAGCTGAAGAAGTTGAAGAAGCTGAGGAGGAGGTCAATACTGACGTTGATGATGAAAAAATGATTAAAAAGCCTAAACTTGATGTGTCCAATGGTGATACACCGAAAGTGGAGCCCGTGGAGCCCGTGGAACCTGTGGAGCCCGTGGAACCTGTGGAACCTGTGGAACCTGTGGAACCTGTGGAACCTGTGGAATCTGTGGAACCTGTGGAACCTGTGGAGGAGAGTATAGAATCAAATCAATGAGTTCTCGATTGTTCGTATAACTCATTGATTATTTGGAAAGTTTGTGTAATCTTGGCAATCATAAGCTTGGAGGACGGATCATCTATACGTAGTTTCAATGTCCGTATCATCTTATCAGGGTGCCACCTTATCCTTTCGATTTTCAAAGCTTTTGCATAATTGTTTGACGTTTGCAGTAATCTCTGTACATTCTCTTGATTCAATTCATCTTCAATATGAACCACTGGGAAAACGACCCTTCCTTCACCGTTAGCCCTAATAGTTTCCCATTCTTTATAATAATCATCATATTCAAACCGCTTTGAAGTCGTATCTTGTGTGTATTGATCCTCTTTATATTGATCCCCTTCAGGTAATTCCATATATGACCAATCATATGAATCATACCCTTCCGTCACCAAGAAATTCCTTCTTTTATAAAACTTTGGCTTTTTTTTACTTCCAACGAATCTGTAACCATTAATCGAAGGCCCCCATTCGACAAATTCATCATCTGACATTTGACATATCCGTTGTAATGTTTACATTGTTGGCTGCAGAGTTGTTTTACTCTTTAAACCCTCATCGCTTATGTCCAGTATCTTACATAATCATTGCTTACATAATCTATACACGACAAAGCTTACATAACATACTATATATAATAGCTTTCAGTCTCATCCAAAGAGAACCTCCCAATTCCATTCCTTCATGACCGTGCTCCAGTGACTCCAACTGTTCACACCTTCTGTAGATCTACTCTTGGACCCCGTGAGGGCGTCAATTCGACCTTGGAACAAATCCCAATCGTTCGATTCCTGTTTCTCTTGTCTCAGGGCATCTTTCCGTCTCCAAACTTCCTCGACAATGTCCACTGACCGATCAATAGTACCTAACCACATCATCTCAGCCAGCAGTTTCCAGCGATCCTTCACCCATTGTCGATCTTCAGGCTCCGTCATCTCACATGATGCAACCAAGAGTGGGAACATGTGTAATATACAAGTTCTTGAACTCGTTGGGATCGATGCTAAAAGCATCAACACTTTTTCCGCTAAATCTGAAGAACTCTGTGATGAGATCTCAGGAACAGCCTGTTGTAAATATAACAAGGTCGAATAACGATACGCCTCTGCAGTTGCTATACAAGATGCAACATCACATAATGGGTCCTCCATGATTATTTGCTTCATATTGGAATCCGGTTTCCATGATTCAATTTCAGTCTTTAATGAAACGGCAGTAGATACTGTTGAAAGACTTAATTTCTCCATGTTACGAACTTTTGCTATGAATGAGGCAACTCGACCAATTATGAAAAATAGTCCTCGTGCACAACCTAAAAGCGGATCAATTATGGAATCCTCTTGGAGATTTTTAGAGAAGAATTGATCGTTAAACAACGGTGATGAATCATCATTTTTCAATTTGTTTAAATTTTGAATAAGTTTACCATTCTCATCATAATCTGAATCAACAACATGTGAACTTGACATCTTGGCTAAAACGTCATAATAAAGGAAAACGTTGATCAAAAATTCATAAAGTTGTTGATTCTTTGAGATAGTCTCTTTATCCAATTTGTTAATGATGGATTTAGCACCTTTCAAATGGGCAATCCCTGTTGTTGTATGCTTATCCCAAGAATCCGTAATGGCCAAAGTCAAACATGTAGCTAATGCAACTTCATGAGGGATAGAATTATTAACAAGCCCCTCAGCTAATTCATTCATGGATTGTTTCATATACGACAATCCTAATTTCCTAATTTTTTCATCACCTCTAGCAACATGAAACAATGACATTGAAGCCAATGATTTGAACAAAACTGAATTCTGTAACGCCAAGGGCCAAATCAAACTTCTCCAAGGGTTCTCCGTCGGACCATCTTTGATTGACATAATGGCACATGTATACTTATCAAATGCATTAAACACTTTATCGAAATCTGTCATTAGATTGAACCTTTCAAGTGAAGCCAATGCCTGATGTTGATGATCCACAGTTGGTGTATAATGAATGATTGGAGTACTCCCTTTCAATGAACGTGAGAATGAAAGTAATTCTCTGCGATATTGTGGTAATGAACTGCTTGATAACGCTGAATCCATCGATAACGATCGTCTCATGGTCATAGATGACTCGTTCTTGTTGTCAACTTCATTGACTTCTTGGATTTTTTGATAACCTGGTGAAAGGGGATCAATGTTGGATGGTGAAGGTATATTGAGGGAATCAAAATCTGTAAAAGCCCTAACAAGTGTTGATAACGACGGAGAATTGGGCACGGGGGATAGTTCAGTAACAGGGTGTTTATAATCAATAACAGAAGTGGTTTGACGTCTTTTGGGGCTTGGCAATTGCTCATCGTCATCTGGTTCCACTTTTGTTGTATATGGGTTTTTACCCATCGACATTAATTCATTCTGTCTAGCCAACTCTTTAGAGGTTTTCCCAGCAATCGAGAGGGCAGCTTGTTGTAAAGCGTCCTCGAACCCAACAGGTTTTGGATCCAGCGGTCCAACCTCCTCCTTAGCCTCTGGCGATACGCTTTTCTTCATCACTTTAGCACTGGTTGTTGTCTCCTCGAATGACTTCCACCGGAACGTTGTGGAATAGCCACCACATTCAATCTTCTTCTTTGTGCAGTTCAAGCAAGCAGGTTTTGTCTCATCACACTTGAGTCTCTTTTTCTTGCATGTGAGGCATCCGCTTCTTGATTTCTGATTCCTTTTCGTTATCTTGGGCTCTTGCACTTTAGTCACCATTGTATTGGCCAGCCTGGATAAAATGTATCAGAAGAGTTATCAAATTGGGCAAAGTTATATATCTATAAAAGATAAAAAGAGTCGTGACAGACCCGCTTTGGGCCGCCCTCCGCTTATAACGATAAGCGATAAGGCATAAAAAGGAAAACTTTGAACATGTCAAAAAACAGTCCAGGCGGGAAGCCAAACAAGAAAGAGAAACACTGTTGGCCGAGGAGACGGGCCAGATGGAGTCTCTTATAAACACTCAAGATCTCGTTGTCAGTCTGTGCTTTCGTATTCTGAGCTGATTTCACCGTCTTTGGGCAAAACCGTCAGCGCTGAGATCAGGGCGTTGCGACCTCCGACGGTGTGGATTTGCGGCTCGGGATAAAATTGCCTAATCGGGAAGTTATATACGCAGCTACGAGTGATTTTTTTTTTGCATTTCGCTAGTTGTTTTGGTTTTTGTTTTCCATTCAGAGTTCTTTCAACAGTTTGATGAGTTTCGAGTTGTTAAACAGAGGCGTGTCGATGCTGGAAGCGTTGGGCAACACTCTTAGCAAATTATAAATCTCGTCGCTAACAAATTGCTCTGACGATGGTCCGTTACTATCATGGTCATCCTCCTCATCCATCTGTACTCTTTTACTACTAGGCTCATCGTCTGTTGATGGTTCTTGTAGTTTCCTTTTCAATCCCAACTTCGGTTTTACCCATTCGGTGTTTTTCAGATCATGGGATCTCACTAGATCGTCCTCCAAATTGTAGTCCTCAGTCTCAACGTTAAACGAGTATCTATCGGCAAACAGTAAAATCTTGGATTCCTTAGGGAAAATTTCAAAATACTTCCTCTCTAGTTTCTCCACACTTGACAATTGTCCAAATTTGGCTTCATAATGTAAAAACAACTTGAAAATCTTCTTTAACCAATATTCATCAATCAAATTCTTCTTTGTAGTTATAGCGGTTTCGAAAACTGTTCTAGAATTGATATCATCATTGATATTTATCAAGAATTTCAAATATTTGTAAATGTATTCACCATCTTCACCAAAGAAAGTTGGTTTCAATCCCAATTCAAACACTTTGAGGGCAATGTTTTTACCATTCGAATAGTATTCCAAATACGCATTCTCAGCAAATATATGATGTGTTAACGTTTTCTTCGATTTACGACATAGTTTGAAAACGTTTCTAGCTTCTTCCAACCCTTTTAGTCTTTTCATCGATTTCATATATTGACAATAAGTGAGAGTTATGGTCTTGGACAATTTCCCTAGTTCTTTTTCCTTGGATTGAATCAGTTTATTTCCCTTGAACAAATGCTCTTTTTCTTCATCAGTGATAGGTTTAGGCCCTTCATCTGAAGTTTCTCTATTAACCATGGACTCATTGATTAATTGTTCTTTTAACTCTTCCAATTCTAAAGTTTGCCTCTCGTGTTGTTGTGTCAAGTATTCAATCAAAGCCGTGTATCTTTTGATAACTAAAGTTGGATTATTCTCCATTTCATAAATCTCCACCAATTTGAAATTAAGGGCAAAAGAACCAGGGTTGACAAGTAAACTTTCATTTAACAATTCTTGTATTTTAGTACTTGAGAAATATTGTTCATTTTCTTTGTAAAAATCGACAAATTCAAACCAAATTTCTGGATAAAATATCAATTTTTGAATGGCTTGACGATAAACGTAGTCCACTCTTTCAACCAGGGCATTGGAATCAAGTTCCATCTTATTCTGCTTTTCCCATTGGATCCAACTTCTCCATAATTCCAATTGCTCAAGATTATAATCATTTTCATCAGGTATGGTATCGTTGGATCTATCAAGTCCCTTTGTTACATTTGACCATTCTTTAAAACAAGATCTAGCATTCATATAGGCTCCACTCATTTCACTTATAAATTTCCGGGCAAAATCTTTACCAACATCGTTTTCGAAAATGGTATAATCACTCCATAATTGTTCTAAATTATTTAAAGGTATCTGTAATGCCCTTCTGAAAGTTTTCCTCTTTATATCCATCTTTTGTTGCTCTTCAAAACTGGAGCTAGGTTTCCAATCATCAATGAATTCCAAGTACTCAACCCATAATGAACCGGAATCGGGATCCATACCAACTTTATCCACTGCAGCTTCATATGCTTTGAAGATATCACCTCGGGCACTGGCACCACCTGTAATCAAATTATTGGTCCGTCTGACGTAATTGAGATAGCATTTCATCAAATCGACGCTTTTAACATCTCTCCATATTCTTTTGAAAATGGCCTCCACTTTACCAAATTCACCGCGGTTCAGTTCATATTCAGCGTATGAGATCCATTGACTGCTTAGGAAGGGGAATTTCTTCAAGAACTTCTCATACGTCTCACGCACTTGCTCGATCTTGTCCTTCTGCTCAATCTTGTGAATCAGCTCTAGCCAAGTTTTGATATCACGATCATTCTCTTTCAGCTTGTCCTCCAGCTGTCCAATGACGTCCGACGCCAATCTCTTATTCCTCTTCGGTTTGGCGCTATGGACCTCTGGCGTGGATTCCAGCTCCGGCGTAGCTACAGAGGACATCAGTGGAGCGTGTCTCTCTTGTGGCCTTGTTTGCTTACCAAATTGTTCCCAAGTGTAGGTTATTGTTTACGAAAAAGAATTTTCATGGTTTATGTAATCTGTCTCTCTCACGACAAGATGGAGTTGCACGTTTGGGGTTCCGGCACTGAGCTGGCGATCCTGGATGCCGAGTGTCTGGCCAGCGTGTGGTTTCTGGCTGTGTGCGGCGCCGACTTCACCGTGGTGCCGTCGTCCAACGACGATATCTCCACGACGGGCAAGCTGCCCACGCTGAAGCATCCTGGAGGACAAGCTGATGGGTTTAGCGGGATCGTCAGATACGTGTCTCCAGCTGTACTGGAGGACGACGCCGTCGGCCAGGGGCTGTTGCTCTACATCCAGGACAACCTTGGGATGATTACGGATTATGCGTTGTATCTGAACAAGAACAACTACGAACAGTATTCAAGATCGGTATTTGCAAAGTACTTGGCTTTCCCACTCCAGTATAACACACCTCTGAAACATAGAGCAAGGGCGAAACAGAACTGCGCCCGGTGTGGGTTGAAAGTGGAGGACAAGACCGAGGTGGAGCAGGAGATGGTTAATAACGTACCAACGGTGAGTAAGATCCAACAACTCAAACATGACAATTTGATTGAGGAGAAATTGGTGCTGAAAAACTCTGTAACGAACATGAAATGCTTGAACCAATTGCAAAAAATTGTCAAGGTTCTCTATGATTTGAAGAGCGAGACTCATGGAGTCCTGTCCGGCTTGGAAACACCAGCTGATTTTCTGATCTTGGCACATGTATATATCCAAACACACAAGGACCTACCGGACCAGTTCATAACGTCATTTTTAACAAGAGTATTCCCAGATATCATTGTGTTCAGAGATCAAAACATGCAAAGGATTGAACAAGCAATGAGAGAAACCAAGTTTCGTGCACCTTACTTCACTGAGTCTCCCAATATCTTCAACGCGATCAAGTCTAGGTTTTCTGTCTAGGACTGCCCACCCATGTGTAAATTACGTCTACTATGATGTCTCAGGCCTTCCACTTATCTCTTTGATTTGTTTAAGGACCGAGTCCATGGCCAATGCTTTCCAGTGTGGAAGGCTCGGTCCAAATACTCACAAATGACAGCTTTTAATTTACAATCCCTTTTCTTTGTAGTATGTCATTTGAATGTAGACTAATAAATACGGCTAGTTTGGTCTGTAAACTCGTCCTAATATAGAGACGGATATGTTTGGCTTCTCACCATCTTTCAGCCTCGGAAAGGAAACCGATCCGTTCAATCGTAACTCGAGCTTACTGAAACATTGATACCATGGTTATTGGTGCTTTAGGTTCCCACATTGGTCACTAGACTCTTCGAGTGTTGAATATTGCCAATCTGATCTGCCCCATCAGACATTGAAGAAGCTTTTGAACGCCGATTGCAGGGTTGAATATATCCATGTTATCTATAGGTGAGTACCCATTCGTATAATGGAACTTCACGTTTCAGATTTGGCTGATAAGTTTCGTCAAAGCGGAGTGTCCTCCTTCGATATGTATCTCGCTGTCTGATTCTCCTCCCCGACATGACTCTATTTGATAGCGATCAGGGGGCCGAACAGGCAGTGAGAAGAGCCGACCTCACACCAAGTGAAACTCTCAGTATCTCCAAGTCGATCAAGAATTCGATAGTTTAGTTTTTCTTCGGTTTATAAAGGCCGTCATGTATATAGTAATAAACCACCGTACTATCATCGCTAACTATGCCAGCTATGATCCGTTTAGGCCTTTCACCTCGTATCTCTTTGACTTGTTCGAAGATCGAGTCCAATTCTTTCGGAGTCAATTTAGTCGATATGGAAATTGGCAAAACAAGTTCAGATGCTGCTCCATCTTCAGCCAGATCCTTCGGCACGCCTTGAAGAAGTATATGATTAGACGTGGGTATCTCTTGAATGTTTGTCCAGAGGTTATAGAATAGCAAGTTGTCTCTAACTTGGTCCTTTACTGACATTTGTATCGCCTGTATATGATGTAAAAACTGTTCTCTGAATCTTTGATATTTTAGATCGAGAGCCCTTTGAGGGTTTTTACGTAAGCACTTGAACGTGACTGAGATTGACATTGGTATAAAATAGTTCTATGTAGAGCACGGTAATGGCTCAATTCCTAGCTTTCATCTTCTTCGCCCATGCGTATTTGATGGACTTGTTGACACCAGCGGTGAACAGGCCTTTGATCATTTGTGAAGTGGAGCTTTTCAATATGGTACTTTCTAGTTTGGAATTGGCATTCTCCTTGGTGAACCCCGGTGGTAGAAAGAAGTGCTTGTTATCAATCACCTCCGAGAGAATTGGACTGTAATATTGTTGGAAATACTCAAAATTCTTCTCCACAATGTTTTCAATTTTCTTAGGACTCTCAGCACCCAACTTGTATCTGATATCGCCTTTGTAACTCAAGGCTGTAATGTTTTTATAAAGCTCAAATTCTTCGAAAGGTTTATCCTCTGGTAAATTCAAATATGCCAACGTGGCTGCTGCTCTCAAATTCTGCTGGTTCCAAAATCTCACCATTGTATCATCTCTTAAAATCTTGACAGGTTTTTGTAATCGTCCTGCTAAATAGAATGAGTTCCAATGTGAAAGGTCATTAACCAATTTATCCACAGAGACGACTCCGTATTTAACGAGTTTCCCATCAATTTCCACATATGGGTTAAAATAGACACCTGCACCAATAGACTGGAATTTCGAAACGACACTCGATCCGAAATATCTCAAAGAAGAGTAATGATCTTTATTCTGTCTCATATTGATTGAATGCCAATGGTCAGGGTACGTAACGGCAAAGATGAGATCAATTTGAGTATCTGGATTGGAATATCCTTGCGAAAACACACCAGACCCATACGCGAAGGCATACCTTATCGGAGCATCAAATTTCCACAATATCGACCGTAACTCATTGGTGTTTGTTTGATCAATGTTTAAATGTTGGTTCTTTGCATAGTTTGGTGGAAGATGAGCAAATCTAGTTGAATCTTTTATACCCTGCGATAAATATTCAGCTTTTCTTAAACTTTCATCCAAGAGTTTCAAATCTTCATTTGTACTACTACTTGGCTCTTTTGGTGATTTGCCCTTCTTTTTCGAATGGTTTGTTCCTAATATAACAGATTTTTCAGCTAGTTCCTTTGCGGATGGTTCGCTAACGGTTGACAGTAGTCTTTTACCAGGTGAAAGGCTTGAAGCACTGAGTATCCTGATTCTGCAAACGGTGGACATTGTTCAATTTTGAGAGCTATTTGCAGTGGATGGGAGAAATAAATAAGTTGCGAAACGAGAGAGAGAAAGGTTTGGTAGCTTCAATGTGAGAAAGGTTTAGGCATCGGTCCGGTTGGTTTCTCGCCACTAGTAGAGGAAGGTCTAGAATCAGCGGTCGCGAATAGGCGGGTTTGGGCTTTGCAGAGCTGGGCTCAGTGGCTATTCGCCAGGCTCAAAATCTAAGCGGAGCCGCCAGCCCCACTGTGCCGCGGCCGAGGGGAAAGTTCGAAAGATTCTATAAATACGTTACAGACACGTCTTTTGACCATAGAAGGTCACCCTTTAGAGTGTCTGTAACAATTGGCTCCATATATGGAAATGTTCCTGATTCGGGTCCTGTTGAATTAATATTACATAATATTTTCCCATATATGGACACTTGCCCACTTTGGCTGTTTTCTGACTATTTTGTTTTTATCTGTCTCAACCAGCCGTTTCGTAGCTCAACACAAACCACACAACTCTTTTGCAGGCCAAAGAGAGATGCGTTGGTTTCTCTCCGTCACGGTCCTTATGCGTCTTTTCTTGACGGGAATATGTGCCCTTGAAATTGAAAATGATTGCATACCCTCAGATACTCCTTCAAATATAACCTCAACGACTCCTGAAGAATCCTCTACGTTATATGCCTCCACTATAAGCCCCACGGAACCCATTGTGCCGACTACTTCTCGCAATATCACACCAGAGCTGACTGCAGTACCCAAGAGCTCCACTCATCTGAATATTGAACAGTCACCAATCAATATCAATCTCCCAACAGCATCAGATATAAAGGACTCACAAATCAATAATGAAACGATAATAGAGGAAGAGGAGGAACGCGCTCAATTTCTGTCATTTGAAGAATGGAAAAGGGCAAAAGGCGTTGAGTCGAACCAAGGGAAAGACTCTGAGCAACTTTCAGTCAATAGAATTGTCACCACGAACCCAACAGCGGGCACCATTGGTGAAGAAATGGAGATCGATTTATCGAATTTCTTTGCACCGCAAGAGCCTGAAGGTAAACTTTACAAAGATAAATTCAATTTTGCCTCGTTCGATTGCGCTGCTACTATCGTGAAGACAAATTCCGAGGCTAAAGGGGCTACATCTATTCTATTCGAAAATAAAGACTCTTATCTTTTGAATCCTTGCTCAGCGCCTAATCAGTTTGTCATCATTGAACTCTGTCAAGATATATTGGTGGATAGTGTTGTTATGGGCAATTTTGAGTTTTTCTCTTCAAATTTCAAAAAAATTAGGCTATCAGTGAGTGAAACGTTCCCTGTCCCTATAAATGGTTGGAAAGTATTGGGAGAGTTTACTGCTAAAGATATCCGTGACTTACAAACTTTTGACATTGCAAACCCAATTATTTGGTCGAAATATCTTCGACTAGAGATATTGGAGCATTATGGTAACGAATATTACTGTCCCTTGTCTGTTGTTCGTGTCCATGGGAGAACTATGATGCAAGAGTATAAGCAAGAAGAGGCGTTACAAAAATCCAAAGCTGAAACAGAGGAAATCATCAAGCAGCAAGAACATCAAAAGGCTGTAGATCGAATCGAGACCACCTCTAAAGAACCACAGGACTGTGTCAAAGCTGAATGTAATGTCACTGGCAGTTCTCCAACAAAGACGCTGCTCAATGGGACCATAATACAGGACTTGGACATAAACCTCAGCAATTTAACGGAATGGGATGATTTCGAAGAATGTGCAGTCACTTTACCACAGCTCACTTTTGAAAGTTTTTTCAAGGAATATCAAAGCAGCTCTTTATGTGAGCCATCTATTTTCACTGCTACTAGTGTTCCTCCTCCACAAGCCAATGGAGGGACTCAAGAATCGATTTATAAAAACATTATGAAAAGGCTTTCATCCTTAGAGGCTAACGCTACTCTGTCGGTGCTGTATATCGAGGAACAAAGCAAATTGATTTCGGATTCCTTTACATCATTAGAGAAAAGACACGCGCAAAAATTGGAGAGTTTAATGAAAACTTTCAACTCCACTATCTATTCTCAAATTGAAGGGTTATCAAACCTTTTTGAACTTTTCCAAAAACAGTCTGATATGATGTTTACCAGCCAACGATTCAAACATGAATTGCTACTAGAAGATGCATATAAGAGATTAGATACACTCGCAGCTGACCTAAAGTTCCAGAGAATTTTAGGGTTCATTAATGGACTAGTGATACTATGTATTCTTACATACGTTGTCCTGACAAGAGATATCCATATTGACACAGGATACGGAGAAGGTGACGGTATAAGGCATCTCCAAAAGCAAAGGATCAAATCCACAGGCTCTAGAATCCGTGACAATATCAACACTTTCAAACGATATTATTACAATAGTGATGGCAGCTCGTCAAAATCACCAGAGTTTTCTGATGAGGAGGAAGAGAGTGGAAGGGCTACACCTTCAAGCCCTGAACATAATGAAGAGATCACAAATAGAGATTCAACACCAGAGACAACAGATCATGATTTAACGAAACCACTGACTCCTGAACAAAGTGATAAAGAATAAGCCCATCATCTAATGACTGACGATTGACATAGACTACTATTCAAATATGGTTCCTATAACGACATTGCCATCTTAGAACTATAATGTTACAACTTATAAAACAGCTGACTATGTCTACTCTCCACTATCAGCTGTCTTATGTATCGTAGTTCAAACCATGACTAATTATGAACTTTAATAGACTTTAATAAACCTCGCTGACAAAATTTTTATGAGCCATAAAACATCCTGACACCATTTTTTTGTTGCTGATCTAAATAATCGGCGTCGTCGATATACTTAGGGAATAGCAAATAGATGATTGTACAGCTACACACACCAAGGATTCAGAATTCGTTGCATGCATTATGGGGGAGATGAACATTACTATACATTAGCCTGGCTCCAATCATAAAGTTCGAGCCTTTGATTACCAAAGGAAGCATTAACAACGCCTAGCCAACTTAGATAACGGAACAAGTACTGGAGTAGAATGACAAACCTTGGACGTGAAACATGAGACATGTTACCTGACTCGATATGAGATTTCCAATATCAGATTATACAATCACATTCATCTTGTTCTGTGAGCGCTGGGCTAGTGGAGATGAGCCTAAACATGAATCATTAGTATCATTTCTCTTATCTTCACCATCCGTATAGCTCCTCTGTCTCTTATTAGATGATCCCTGCTGCTCGTGTACTATTGATGGTTTTCTGAAAAATAAAGTGCTGTTGTTTGCAGATGAAGGAGCGGATAAGAATATACTTCTTTGATGCGGATCCATCGGTGATGTTGATGGTGTTAGTGATAATGAAGTTGCAGAGTAATTATTTTGATAATTATCACTAGAAAACACGGATGAGATCGTCGATGAGGCAGATGGTGGAGTTAGAGGAGGATGATTCCAAGCAAATGGTATTTGTGGAGCTGCAAACGTGGTTGGATTAGGTTGTGAGTTCAATCCAAGTACATAAAGAGCAGCACAGCCAATGTTGGAGTTTAACTCAAATTCATCAATGTTGTTGAAAGATTCTGTATCTGGAAATTGTTGAAGAACGAATTGAAGTCGTTGAATGTAATCAATAACTGTTTGAATACAGTTCAAGCCACTAGATTGCTTGTACTTGTTTTGTAAAGCCTGTGTACAATCATTAAAGCAGTTGAGTAGCATTATTGCGGCCTTGGCAAGTAAATCTGGGGTATCGTCGGTGTAGCCCGAAAGGAAAGGTTTGACCACCAGTGGTGCAGTATTTTCCATGTCTTCATGACAAGTATCATCTTCATTACTCATTCTTCTCTCCATATTCTGTAAACGTGCAACGGACTCATCAATGGAGTCAGCAGCAGCACCGGAGCCCAATATATTGCTTGCCAATAAATGAGCGGCTATGGCAATAAGCGAAGGTGAGATTTGTAGGAAATTGCGTTCATATAAAGAGAGCTCACAAAAAAATCTCGAAAGGGTTTCAATCTTGGTTGATATATTCCTCTTGTTGTAAAACTTGTTATCGATCTTTCTTGGTGTCTCTTCAAGAAACTTTGCTGCGTTACTTAAACACATCTGGAGACAATCCTCTAAAGAGACATGAGTTAATGACCAGTCTAAAGTGGTTAAAATGTGTCTTTCCATTTGAACAAACATCTCTGCATCATACGCGTTTCGACACATTATGGTGAGTTCCTTCAAAGTTGGCACCCTAGATTTCTTGTCCTCGTACTTAGCCGCGAGCCATAGCGCCGTGCAACCAACTAGTTGATAATGTCTTTTGAAGACTACTCTTTTCGAACAATACTTGTCGATGATATTTACCGCCAGGAAAAGGGTCTGTGGGTGTAGTCTAAAAGACTGGTGGATCTCTATTAGAAAATCGAGCAAGTATGGCCTCATATACCATTGGATCTCAGGTTGAAGGTCAATCATAGAGCAGTTGACTAACGAGCAGCTCTCCACCAGGGAGAGATAGTCTGAGATCTCTTGATCATAATCACTCGTAGCTATTCTACTGGCTTCTGTCTCTAACAGCTCTAGAGTTGGGTGGTACTCGCGTGGCTTGAGGTTCTTTGGCGGTCCCATCTTTTGATACTTTGGTGTCCACATTCTGTTTCTTAATACATTCGAGTTTAACTCAGTTGAAATCGATCACAAGATGGGGAGTTACCAGTTATAAGAGAGTCTCAACGCCCTAAATAATTTTCATTCACGCTGAGTTTGAATCGCGTCGCTTTTTCTCGTTGATGCGTTTTTGCTCATTGAGGTTCCTGCAAAGGAAGCGAAAGGAAAAGTGCAAGGCGCGTCATTTCGTAGCTTTGAAGTTCCCACTTTTCGAGCGCGTTAGCGGGTGGAGGGTGGGGCGTACTGGGAAGATCTCAGAAAAATCTCCGTCTAGAGAGAGCGCGTTCCCGCCTAAGGAGTCTGCGCCTAGAAGGGAGTGATGAGAGCGTGCGGCAACCAGGTGGGATCAAGACCAAAGGGACCGTGACACTTCCCAATGCGGTAGCAACAGGTGAAGGGGGTAGGCACATTTTAACCGTATCCAGAATTCTATCTGCAGCTAGAAGGAGGCTCGGTAATGAAAGGGGGAGGATGGACTGCTATTCTATTGGTTGTTTACTTACGTCCGTGTTGACGCAGATGGGTTATAGTTTGCTTAAGACAGAGATGCCTTGAACAAGCACACAACTATCATCATATCTCATTGTCCTCTTTCAAAAATATCTAAAGCAGATGTATTGCTCGAACGGATATTTGATACAATATCTAACTGCCCACAAGATTTCGAAGTTACAGGTGTCAAGGCAACGACTTGTTGATCTGTTTGACTCAATCGAATGCTGAACCCTTAAATTACGCACAAAGGGCTGAATCACGTTACTGCAGAGATGCAGTGTTCAACTTGGAATAAGTTGTGGCTACCATATTAGGCCGGCATAGGGATGCGCGCTCGTGATTATCCTGCCTTTCAAAATCCAATGGATTCGAGCAAAGAGAATACGAATCGCTGGGATTGAAGTTTGCATATTGAGTTTGGTATAGATCTACTTCTATGTCTAATTCCTTCAAATTTAATACTGCTTCACACAACGATTAGTTACTTAGCAAAAGCAAAGTCTTTATAGTTTGTGACAGTCAAATATTAAGTGATCGTTCGAGACGCTTGAGCCTAATATGATGAGGACTTCAATGACATGAAAGATAAAGCGATGCTGCTTAAGCAAACCACAATTAATTGAGTGCGAATCACAAGCTGTCAGATCAATTTGAATACACCATCGATCTGTGAGTTCAATGGTCCTCTTCCTCGAGATAGAGTCATTTATAGTAGACTTTCAGAATTGAAATAATCGGGTACATCATCTTCGCGTTCGGACTCTAGACTCTCTCTATATTTAAGACAGGATTCGGGTGTAAAAAATGGGTTCGAGAATTTCCGGATCAATTTTTTATCTATTCCATCAGTAAACACCAGATGTTAGAATCAATACTAGTCTAAATTCGACCCTGATCTTTACATATTCACCCGACAATAAACCTTCAAATTATAAAAGAGATTGTTTGCTTCTCAATTTTTTTCCTATCTTCACAGCAGCTTTTAGATGGAGGATCAGCAAAAGGTTGGATACAAGATGGGTCCAATGCCCTTACCAGTTAGGAACACTTCATTAAGTCCCAATACGAAGAAGGAGGAGGAAGAGGGAGATTTTGAAAGAGACTACGAGATAAGGGAACAGGATAGATGGTTGCCTTTGGCAAATGGTAAGTAAGCAATCCAGAAACTAAGCTCAAAATTTATTAACGTACTGTGAAGTCGCTCGGGTAATGAAGAATGCTTTACCTCCTGAAGCTAAACTTTCCAAAGAGTCAAAACTGTGTGTACAAGAATGTGTCTCTGAATTCATCTCATTCATCACATCTGGTGCCGTAGACAAATGTCAGGCAGAGAAGAGAAAAACCCTTAATGGGGAAGACATATTGTATGCAATGTATACCTTGGGTTTCGAAAATTATGCTGAAACACTAAAGATATACCTGGCAAAGTACAGAGAGGTATGTCACTAACTTTGAACCGTTCAATTTTCAGTACTAACCTCTGAACACAGCATGAAAGAGCTGAAGCAGATGACCGGAGGGAAAAAGATCGACTCAAGCGCCAGTTACGCAAAGAACGTAAAGAACAAGCAAAACGCTTAATGAGAGAACAGGCTGGAGATGAAATGAGAAATGAGTTGGATAATAGCGGACAACCAGAGCAATATGATGGAGATAGCGGCAACGAGGATCTGGAGACTTCAGGCGAGGTTCAATCATACGATATGACAAACCCCGATCTGGCACAATACGTTCTTGAACAAGATCCATCAAGCGATGGTCCCCTTGACCAGAATGAAGAATTCGGAGGTTCTATCTGAGAAGTTCCCCAGTTTTTCTTTTTGTGTGTTGCTAGAATTAAGTATAAATTCGTTTTTGTGTCACTCTCGGCGGTATCACCAAACAGACCACATATAAACACCGAACTGCTATTTGACCATTTTGGTTTTCTTAAGCCAAAAAGACTAAAATGGTTGAATTTCGTGCTCTTGTACCAACTGCCCTTCTTCTGTTACAAGCCATCGGCACGGAGGCTGTCGGATTTATTATCCAGTTCAATCCAGATTACAATCACAATGCCTTTGTTGCAAATTACTACAATGAATCCACTATTGGTGCTGCGGTATTGGACCAAGTAGGTGTCACATCATTTGAAATTGGCGATTTCAAAGGGGTCATGGGTGAGTTCAGCGTTGAGACTCTCAAGGCTCTCCATGATGATAAGAACATTGGTGCCATTTCCATTGACCGAGAATTGGTGTTATCTGAAGTTCAAGAACACGCACCAGAGCACCTCACTAGACTATCTCAGCGTCACAAGTTGAGAAAAGGCCAAGGAATGGACTTTGTTTATGATCCTTCAGCTGGAATTGGCGTTGATGTGTATGTTTTGGACTCAGGTATCCAAGCTTCGCACCCAGACTTTTCAAAAAGAGTTACCAAGATTGCAGACTACACTGGAGAGCCCGAGAGCACAGTGGATCCGATTGGCCATGGAACTTATGTTGCCGGTCTCATTGCTAGCGAGCCGTTTGGTGTTGCTAAGAAAGCCAATTTGTTCGATGTCAAAGTGACCAATAAGCTCGGTAAAACCAAATTAGCGTCCGTCATAAGTGCTTTAAACTTGATCACTCAAGACGCCAAGATCACTCAAAGACCGACACTGGTTGTTATCCCTCTAATCATGAAAAAGAATGCCATATTGAACGGTGCAGTTGAGGCTGTTGTTAGGGAGGGAATCCCCGTTGTGACTTCAGCTGGGAATGACGCCAAAGATGCTTGTGAGTTCTCACCTGGCAGTGCCAAAGGCTCCCTCACCGTTGGGTCTGTGGACTCTCAGGACAACATTGCTAGCTTCAGCAATTGGGGAGCCTGTGTTGACGTTTTCGCTCCAGGTGTCAGAGTGAACACAACGGCAATTTCACCTACAGAGACGTCTGCCATAAAGTCCGGTACCTCGTTGTCTGCCGGTATCACAGCTGGGATGGTTGCCTACTTTATGGGGATGGGCGACACCGGTGCTCAGGCGGTAGAAAGAGTAGTCAAGTACTCATTGACTGACAGCATCCCCAAAGAGAGCTTGCTGGACAAACCCATGACAGCCAACAGGATACTATTCAACGGTGAAGGCGAACCGAACTGGGGAATCAAGGTCTAAACGTCTAAGCAACATTGCAGTATTGACTGAACTACAGTGTAGCAGGTTATGATTTAAAACAATAGTATTGCGCCTAATGACAAAGAGATGGAAAGATGAAGCAAATTACAATTTCGTAGCGGATACAGGGCTTTCAATGGTTGTGACATCATCGTAGATCAGCGTTGTCAAGAAATCGTGATACTGCTTCCCAGTGACATCATCCTTGAAGTAATTTGCAGCTTCGTAAAACTTGTGACCAGGCTTAGCCTTTGAAACCAGCTCTTCAACAACTTCACCAAGAAGCTTTGATGTATAGTCTGCAGTAACAACTTTGCCCTCTTTGGTCTTGACACCATGATGAACCCATTGATAGAGTTGTGATCTCGAAACTTCAGCAGTTGCAGCATCTTCCATCAAGTAGTTGATTGGAACACATCCAACTCCTCTTAGCCATGCCTCAATATAGGATAAGCCAATCTCCAAGTTGGCCCTAATACCGGCCTCAGTGACAGCACCGCCTTCAACAAATGGTGACAGCAAGTCCCTTTGAGTGATTGGAACATAATCTTCAACACCCTTTGGTGAGTTTATTTGGTTTGGTGTCAACATCTGTTTGAAAATTTCATTGGCGACAGCAGCCAAAGCTGGGTGAGCAATCCAAGTACCGTCATGACCGGCATTGAATTCTCTTAGTTTATCCTTCTTAACATTCTCCATGGCAATCTTGTTACGATTTGGATCGTCCTTGATTGGGATCTGAGCAGCCATACCACCCATAGCATGAACTCCTCTCTTGTGACAGGTATAGATCAAAAGTTTGACATATGAAGCCATGAACCCGACATTCATAGTCACTTGGGAACGGTCTGGCAACACAAACTCTTTATGGTTTCTCAAGCACTTGATGTAGGAAAAAATGTAATCCCAACGACCACAATTGAGCCCAGAAGAGTGCTCTCTCAATTGATAGATAATTTCATCCATTTGGAAAGCACCTGGAAGGGTTTCAATCAAAACTGTAGCTCTGATTGTTCCTCTTTGAATACCGATATAATCCTGGGAAACGTTAAAGATGTCATTCCACAATTTGGCCTCAAGATGGTGCTCCATCTTTGGCAAATAGAAATAAGGACCAAAGCCACGAGCAACTGCCTCTTTAGCGTTATGATAGAAATAAAGTGCAAAATCAAAAATTGAACCACTTACAGGTTCTCCATCAACAACGACATGCTTCTCCTCTAAATGCCAACCTCTTGGACGAACAATCAAAGTTGGAATATGTTTATTCTTGTTTAACTTGTACTCCTTTTCACCTTTTTTGAAATCCAATTGCTGTCTAACAGCGTCGTACAAGTTCACTTGTCCGTCAACAACATTGAACCAGGTTGGAGTAGCAGAGTCTTCCAAGTCACACATATAAGTTGCAACATTGGCATTCAAGGCGTTAACCAACATGGATCTGGAGCTTGGCCCCGTGATCTCGGTTCTCCGATCCTGTAATTTTGGTCCTAAAGGAGGACCTTTCCAAGTTGGATCGTTTCTGATGTAGGCAGTCTCTGGTAAGAAATTTGGCAAGATACCAGCATCCCTCTTGGCTTGCTCAATCTTGCGATTTTCCAAGAGTCTTAGTCTTGTCTTGTTGAAAGTGCGATGCAAAACAGCAATAAAGGCTAAAGCATCTGGAGTGATGATGTGTTTAGCGTTTGGTGCAACTCTTGCTCTCACTTCAACGCCCTTGAGGATATCTTGCGTCTCTGGGAATGGGCTTTCTGTTAAGGTCATTGTATACGTTATCTGGTATCAAACCCAAAGATACGCATTACGAAGACATGGAGATATACTGCATTTATATAGACACGTCTGACTTGATCATGGATGTGGTCCAATGGTCCAATGGGCCAAAGGGCGTGCACTTCTTTGACGTGTCTCGGGCAAATGCTTCGCATGAGATAAAAGCACAGAGCCCCAGGGCAAAATTCGGCAACACCCGTCACCCGGTTCCCCCTGATCCGGCAACTAGTCGGTCACAGGTTGTTGACTCGGATCCGCTCGCTGTCTGACTCTGTTCTCCCGTCGCCACCGTTATGTAATCAGCGCGCACACCATCACGTAATCAAAACCGCGCGCCCTCTGCGGCTTACGGCTTAGGCGCGCTGATTAGTCAGAGCTGTGGTTAGCGTAGAAGCTCATGGTGACCATAGGGAGAGAATATTATGGAGAACGGAATTAGTTCCAAAATTTAATTGCCTTTTCTCTATTGATTACAACTCTAAGCTGCCCTGCTTCAAACGATGGGCCAGTACACCAGTAGGATTGTGCAAATGAACCACCACGATACGGGACAGTCCCACTCGCCTAGCCAAAGTTATCAGGATGTTCCTCCGTCAGCTGAACCGGCTCAGACCGAGGCAAGGCTGTCAAATCTGAGAAGAAGACGCTCTTCAACAAATACAAACACTTTGCCACCACCTCGCAGAAGAAGACTGCCGCGCTTACACGATTCAATCCGCTTCTGGGCAAGAAACGATCCCGCGGATGAGAATGATAGTGAAGTGGAGCTCTCTAGCAATCATGAGCAAGATCTGTACACTCAACCTTTATACGAGGTTGCCAGTGGCTCATCTTCGGTCAGAAATTTCCACGCCACCACAACAAGAGATACCGAACAGATAGCAAATAGATTCATGGAGGAACTGGATGACATAGCATCAAATTTATCACAAGCAGTCACGAGAGATACTTCAAATAGCCGTCCAAGGATTCAACCTCGCGCATCAAGCTCTTCCCTTTTACACACATCACGCTCTAATACTTCTAATAACGATGAGTCGTCGAATAGTATATCATTTGAACATCAAACTGAAATGCTTTCGAGACTTTTAGAGGTTGCCGCTACTTCCACAGTTGTCACTCTTATGGGGTCATCCGTCGTCAATGGGAGACGCTTCGATAGCACATCGAGAGCCAATGGTTCTGAACAGGATGGTACATTCCAAGAGTTTGTCACCGCGCTTAGAAATGGTCTTTTGACAACGGAACTCTCGAGGAACTATCAGGATCAGAGTGCGGAAAATATGACTTTCTTTAGAGCCTTTCGTTTTGACAGCGAAGCGACGGAAGAAGGCTCTGCAGAAGGAGGGTCTACTACTACTACTACTACTACTGCTTCGAATAATTTGAACAATTCGAGTAACGAGGATGAAAATCCAAACAACACCCCCGTTGTACCAGTGATGATTATCGGTGTAAGATCCGTTTACCAAGATGCATTCGATAGTAGCAACGCCCATGAAGACGTTGATTGGTTCTTGCGTGGAGATCGTCAACGCGATACAGCTCCACGCAATGAGGATCATAATACACATCAGGAACAAAGACAAGAAGAACAACGTCACCACCAAGATCCACGTTCTGCTCCTCAAAGATCATGGGTTATATTTGTCATGGGTAACTCCTTTGCCTGGAACCACCCGCTGCTTTCCGCTCCATCACTTATGAGTGATAATCCTTCGTATGAAGACTTGCTCAACTTGCAGGAGTTGATTGGTCAAGTGAAGCCACAAGTTGCCACACAGGAGGAATTGCACAAACATGATGACCAATTGTTTGAATTGAAGATTTGTGATTCGGATTTCACACCTAAATCTACTCACGGAATATTAGAGCAATCTCAAATTGAACGTTGTCAAATATGTTTGACAGATTACGTGGATCACGATATTGTTAGAAAGTTAACGAGTTGTCACCATTTTTATCACAGGGAGTGCATTGATACATGGTTATTAAAAGGAAAGAATAATTGCCCTCTATGCAGATCTAAAGGTGTTTCAAGCTCTGGCGAGGAGACAACATCATGATGTTGGGGTATTGGTTTTTATTTTTATTTGTCTAGTTTTGTTGGTAAGGGTTATTTTGAATTAAGGGGCGAGGAATTTGTCAGATTAGATGAGTTTACACAGAATTTTCGTCACTATACAGGCATGTTAACATGGTTTCCTTTTTTTCCCCTGAGATTTAACCTCTGATATTCCAGCTCAAAAGAGGTTTAGGTCGTAGTCATGTTCAGGTATAAAAGATACCAAAACAGTTCTTTCATTGTATTTCCGACCATTGAGATCCAGAGCTGCTTGTTTAGCCTCTTGCACATTTTCAAACTTGACGAATATCTTCCCAACGCTTGTGTGGAGATGTTTCGGGTTCCGTTTGTAATCCGCCTCAGGTTTAGGGATCTTGATGGATTCAACTTTGCCAAACTTGGCGCATTCACTTAATATGTCCTTTTCAAGTTCTTGGTGAACAGTTTCCTTTTTCAGATCTTCTGGATGGATTGCGTTCAATAGAATCAACACATTAGATTCAATATTAGTGGATGTACTCTTGGCAATATTTGCAATAGAACGGAAAGTGACCTTTTCCACTTGACTCAGCCCCTTAGATGCATGGATGGCATTCAATGTCGTGTCCTTAATGACAATGTTCTTGATCTTGCCTATTGCGCTTTCTGTGTCAATGCCTGAAAATTTAACAAACACGATCCCTTTAGAATCACCTTCTGCATTTTTTACAACTTCAAACACAAAATCAGAAGCTACCTTTTCTAGAACTTGCTTGATCTCATCCTCCGTAATATCCGTAGGCATATTCGTTACGGCAATTTTTTCCTCTGAATCAGAAATTTTGACTGTCTCATCAACTTCGGTAGGAGTTATATAACTCGCTGGACGCTCAATATTTATCTTGAGGTTAAGGTCTCTTTGAAGAGCATGGAAAGAGCAATATAAAATTGTGGTGATCGTGTAAGTGGAAAGATGAAGAACCAAAAACTTTTCCTGTATCAGTTCATGCTTAACAATGAATGCGCCTTCAACGTTTAACGAGTTGATGTAAAGTTTGATGTTTTCCACTAGACGATCCACCGGATATAGCGTGAACTCCACACCTGTTATCACTAGTTGTTTGGCTGATCTAGAAGATAAGGCATCGATGTTCACTTGCTCGAAAAGGATCGACGTTTGACTATTCAAGTCTCCACTATTAACTAGACCTTCAAGCTTAGATATATCAACTTTCCGAGCTTCTCCTGGAAGAGGGAACAACCCAGAAATTTTGGCTCTTTCAGAGCTAACTTTCTCAAACCCTTTTGGTTTTATATCCCAAAGCGAGTTTCTTTCAAGTTTGTCGATCGGTACCACGTTGGTCAAGTCCTCATTACGCGATTCATCATAACGACTCTCTCTCTCATTATATCTTCTATCATCATATCCTTCTCGTCTTTCATAACGGTCATCCCTGAATCTTCTACCAGCGCCATCATCTCGTCTGTAATCGCGAGGCGCCGCGTAGCGTTCATTGCCTCTTGTGTCTCTTCTATCTCGATGGTCCCTATATTCTCTGCGATCTCTGCGGTCTCTATAGTCTCTAGGCTCTCTGTATTCTCGCCGTGGTCTAAACCCTCTTTCATCTCTTATGACGCCATGTATGGGATCCCTCGTCTCCTCCGTTGAATACCTCGAATCCCGTGCACCTTTTGAGCCGTTGAAGTCTCGCCCTGGGGCCGAAACGCTACTATTTTCCCTCGTATCCCTTTGTCTTGAGTCTCTCACCTGATAGCTATACGGCGTTTGCGCAGCGCTCTTTCCGGAGACGATGTTGTCATGTTGTTGCTGTTGTTGTTGTTGTTGCTGTTGTTGCTGTTGTTGTTGCTCTCTGACGACTAGAAATGATGTTAGCTATATAACTCCCGGATCCCACAGTGCCTGTAACTCACGCTTCTGTTTCAGTGCCTCCAGGACATTGTTGGTACTCATAGCTTTCGCTCTGTCTTTAGCTCCTGTTGTCTGGCAGATCTGATATTGCAATTTTTTCCAAAACTCTGAGTTGATTAGGTAAAATCTACCTACGTGTTCATCTCTCACTTTCTTCTTCCAAATCCACAGCATTTCAAAACAATGAAGTTGGCGAGTTTGTTGGTGATTCTCTGTGGCGTTATAGCGTCCCAGGCGGCGCTCCTTGGGATCGACTTTGGCCAGGAGTTCACCAAGGCTGCTCTCGTGGCGCCTGGGGTTCCGTTTGAGATTGTGATGAGCGCAGACTCGAAACGTAAAGATGTCTCCGGGGTGGCGTTCAAGCCTTTGGCCAATGGCGAAGTGGAGAGGCTGTATGGCTCACAAACAGCTTCGTTCTGTACGAGGTTCCCCAAGCAGTGTCTACTGGGGTTGAAACCGCTTTTGGGGAAGCCAGCTGACGACCCGGCAGTTCATCACTACTTGCATGCGCATCCAGGTGTCGAGGTGGTACCTTCTAGGAACAATCGGAACACGATTTCATTCAAAGTCGATGGCCATCAATATCCAATAGAAGAAGTGCTGGCTATGAATATACAAAACATCCTGGGAAGGGCTTCGCAACTTCTCAAAGAAAAATCGCCTGGTGGACTTTCTCAAATAAGAGACGTTTCCATTACAGTCCCAAGCTACTTCACAATGGCACAGAGAAACACAATCAAAGATGCTGCTGAGCTTTTAGGTTTGAACGTTGTCGCATTGGTGGATGATGGAATCGCCATTGCATTAAACTACGCAACCAATCATGAATTTCCCCTGGGAACAGAGTATCATGTCGTGTATGATATGGGGGCCGGTTCAACAAAAGCGACACTGGTGTCATTCAACAAGATAAATGAGTCACTTCCAGTAGAGATCAGAGTTGAAGGCTATGCTTATGACGACAATCTCGGTGGTGGATATTACACCAATGCTATAGCTGAACTCATCCGTGAGAAGTTCCTAGAGTCACATCCAAATATTCGCTCTGATAAGTTTTATTCAAATGAGCGTGCCATTGCCAAACTTTATCAGATTGCTGAAAAGACTAAGCTCGTGTTGAGTGCCAACAGTGAAGCTCATGTTTCGATAGAGTCATTTTATGACAATATCGATTTCAAAACCACAGTCACACGTGATGAGTTTGAAGAATTTGTTTCTGATTCATCAGTAAGGGTTTCCTCCCCACTAATGGCCTGTCTCGAGAAAGCTGGGATCTCAATTGATAAATTATCATCAGTAATCTATGCAGGTGGTTCTACACGTGTACCATTTGTCCAAGACCACTTACGTACCATAATAGGTGACAATCTGATTTCCAAAACCATCAATGCCGATGAAGCTGCCGTCTTGGGTACTACTTTGCGTGGTGTGCAAATTTCTAAAATGTTTAGGGCTAAAGAATACAATATCACGGTGCCTTCAATATATAATTATTGGATAAGCTTCGACAACGAAGAAGTTGTGATATTTCCTGAGGGCACACCTTATGGGTCATCAGTTTCTCTTGATGTGACTGATAAAGTGCAAAGTTCTAAGACCTTTGCCTTTGATGTTATGGAGGATGCTAAACGCTACATGAGGTATGATGCTGGTAAACCGGAAGATATTGTTTCAAAAATGGGCTTTAATTTTAGCGAATGTGTCGACGAAGTTCGCTATGTCGCCCATTTTTCACTTTCTGATAGCCGCATTTTCTCCCTGGACTCGCTGGAAGCTCAGTGCAATAAGACGGTGGATAAAGAGGCCAAAGGCGGATTTATAGACAAACTGAGAGGGAAGATAGAGGACCAAGAGGAGTTGGAAAACGAAGGGGAGATCAAACCAAGTTTGCAAAAAAGTATTATTCCTGCAAAGCTCAAATACTTGGGACCTCGTCCCTTGGGTACAGCTTCTAAGCAAGAACTAAAGTCGCACTTGTCAACCTTGGACTACCAGGATAAACAAAGAAAATTGGTATCGGAAAAGTTGAATGAGCTCGAGGCGGCACTGTATAGTACTCGCTCTTATATCAGTGACGACAACGTTGCTGAGAATGGACCTCAATCTGTGCTGGAGGAAGCTAACAAACTTGTTTCTGAATACTTAGAATGGCTTGATTACGATAGCGATGGTGCCCAATTGAAAGATATAAGACCTAAATTGGAAAAGATCAAAGCACTCAAGAAACAAATTGAAGAGTTCATGGAACTATTGGCTATTCCTCTTGATACTTCTGATTTCGAAAAAATTCATAGCGAGGGGGTTTTAGCTATCAATAGCTTGCAAGATACAATTTTAACTCTGGGAGAAGAGACGTTAAATATATCTTTGTCATATGCTCAGAACGGTTTGGATTTCGAAAAGGAGTTTAAGAAAATTTCTTCAAATCAGCTCGTTTCGGAGAAAGATATTGATAAGGTAAGAAAATCCTTTACTGAAACATTTGAAAAAATCAAAGATTTGTATGAACATCCCGAAAAGCTGGAGAAAATTGACAGAGAGGAGAAGTTTAAAATAAGAAAGGAGGCTTTAGAAAAGATTGAGGAGCTCGAGAAGGTAGAAAATAAGCTGAAAAAGATGCATTCTCAGAGGGTAAAAGATCTTACAAATGTCCTTGCGAAACACATCAGAGCGCAGAAGAGGGCGTCATCAAAATCGGAAGTTTCAAAACTTCAGGAGAGCAGTACAACAGCGGAGTCTTCATCTTCTACTAGCAATCCTGATAATTCAAAAGTTGACCATGATGAGTTGTAAGACGAGTCTTATATATATGTCAACGCTGCCAATATACATAGTGTCATTGATTCCGTGTAGAAACCAAGTCGCGCGCAGCAGCTCTCCTTTTGACATTAAGCAAACATCCTTTCCATCACAGTTCAAAAGGTCCTGTTATGTCAATTTCTCATGAGCCAGCTGCGGTAAAGCGTCCCATAGTAGCGCAACACTCGCCAGTTATCGGTGGCACAAGTCACTTAGAAAGCTTAGCCTCAAAAGGCCTAAGTATATTTCTTCCAACTACAAGTCATTCCACGCAAGCAACCCCAATAAGTGCCATATTTCTCGCTCAGTTCGATGTTCACTCCGGATATGAGCTCAAGTGGAGCAAAGCCACAGATGGTGTGTCATTGAAAGGTGTGGAGTATAAATCATTGCCATCCGGACTTCATGAAGTGGAGAGAGATATCATTTCATTTGTTCAGCAGAGGGGTGGTCATGCAGATAACGAAATCGATGATTTACTTTACGGGGTGGCGGTCTTTCACCAAGATTTGGAACAGTCTAGAGATGTGGATCGAAGAACAGTTAAGATGTTCTCTCTCGGTGTACTTGTTGATCCATCGGAGTATCAAAGAACGATAAGTTCTTCCACTAGATTCTCAGCTCCAATATGGAAGCCTTCAACATTTTCTAGTGGGATCGAGTACGCTGAACAATTAGAAAGACTCTTAGAGAATTGGAAGGAGGAAGATGGCTACGGTGTATTTGAAAAGTTTTTTGAGCAAAATTCCCAAATTGATGTCTTGGATGCAATAGGAACACCGATTTCTTCCCCTAAGACCCCGAAATCTATCAACCGCTTTGAAAGTGGCTCTAGAAATAGCAACTCTCAGACTCATCATTACCTTTTAAAAGTGGATTCTCTACTTGAGTCATTGGGCCCTCTTATTTTTAGAGTATGGCGATCCTGTCTTTTGCGTGAACGAATTATTCTTTTTGATGCTCAATCAGTTGAGCTCAACTGCGCGTTTGCCTACTGTCTGGCAATCTTATCGACAATTCCTCAAGAGATCTTGTCTCCATTAGTAGAGACAAGAGCTATAGACCCTCATCAGCAGTACATACAACCAATTTACTCAATTGGTGTCAACGATATCGACTGGCTGAAGAAGATTGACCAAAAATCATCATCAGAGAACCTAGCACATTTGTCATTTGTCGGATCCTCAACAGATGAAATCCTGATGTTTAAAACCCAGCTCTATGATGTTGCAGTACAACTCAACGCGTCACATCATGTCGGCCAGCCGCCTAAGGTGGTATCCTCAGATTCCAATACACCGGGTGCATCCAACCCTCAGCACTTCAAAGCGACTCAAAGGGACTTGAAAAGGTTTAAAATACTAGCAAAAGAATTTGAGTTATACAAAGATAATACGTCTGACGAAATACCTGAAGACGTTTCTGAAATAAGCTGGTGGAATGAAGTAACAGAGCCTGTTTCCTGGAGACAGCTAGCATGGTCTGGATTCTTTTGGTGGGCTTCTGCCGGTGAGAAGGAAAGGATTGAGGGTGAACAGGATGCAGAAGGGTTGACGGAGCTTGCTGATATCAACAAAGACAGAGTAAAGCGGGCGCTCTTCATTGTAGGGTATTTCCAAAGTATAACTAGAAGAATATTCAGAACTTTAGGTGATGTGATAAACTATGAGCAAGAGGAGGCATCCAAAATTGGCCAGGAGAATGACAATTTGGTGGATGATGTAGTGACAATTGAGCTTTCCGATGTATTAGATATGGGACTTGATCCATATTCAAAGGAGGATGCAAACTTCATTGTGAGATTGGCAAAACTTTGGTGGAATCGTGATGTAAAGGTTAGCAACGGGCTAACAAACCTATGCTGTTTATGAAACAATTACGAAGGAACCCCTTTGATCTTGCGCGTTTTAATCTCTCTAATATACATTTCAAGTGCCTAAATTCGTAGTAATCATAGCAATATCCAAGCTGCACTGGCCACGATGGAAGCCCCAATAACACATGTTATTATTGCAGCGCCAGCTTTGTCACCTCCATCTATAGACAATGGAGTCAAGTTTGTCTGCTGGGTGTAGGTACCCGCTGCACCATCACCTATAGATGTACCACAAGTGAAGTTTGAACAAGGAGCTGGTCGGTCTCTTATTCTCAAGTTTTGCATAATTTCCAGAGCGCTCATCTGCTCACCCAACCCATAAAAACCATCCCAACCGCTATGGGACCAGTCAAGACCACATGTGTGTCCATCTGTACCACCAGAGCATGAGTTTGAGGCTGCTCTTGCTGACGCATCAATCAAGTCATAGATTGTGTCATAAGTTTCCGGAACCATATAGGCAGTCAAGCCCAAAAATCTGGAAAAATACGCCTTGAAAGATCTTTGATCATTGTTACAGTTTCCTGAAGATTGACATGCAGCCTCATACATGACAGAATTGTTGAAAAACACGCTCGAGCTCTTAAGATATCTCAAAGTTCTATTCCTCCATTTTTCCTCCTCCGTGAAATTATAGAGATAAGCTGCACCTGCCATCATCAACCCCTGGTTATAAGTCCACTGAAGTTTAGTTATCGAGGTACAGTTGTCCGTGGTCTCAGCACCATCGTAAACGAAATACCAATCACTCTCAGTTATCAGTCCCGTATTGTACATCCAATCATGAATTTTATCACACCATTCAACATAAGTAGTATTACCAGTATATCTTGCAAGTCTAGCACCTATATGGAAAAGACACCCATTAGAAACTGCATTCTTGTAATCGTAACCAGAGTTCCATTCAAAAATTTGCCATCTCAAACCACCACCACAGTTATCGTCATCCCATCTAGCTGCCATAGTGTTAAACACAGCCTGTGCTAGATATAACCACTGTGGTTGATCTGATGGTGGATTAGGGAAATTTCTTTCGGCAGCCGCCATGACAGCGATTCCCCAAAACCCTTGATCATCGTTACCTTCTGTGGTTGACTGGTTTAGAGGCACATAGTCCCAGTTATCCCCAACTTGGGCTAAAAGCGCATCGTAAGTCTGGTTAAGATAAGTGTCGTTCTCCATGTAGTACCAATAATCAATCATAGAACCCCAGGCACCACCAGCTTCCCACCAATAGTACGGACTTGAAAACATGCCGATAGTTCCACCATATTCATCACCTGTGTAGTAATCCATCAAACCGTCGGCAATAAGCGCAGTAACCTCTTTCAAACTGGTCAAGTTATCAGGGGTCAGCCAGATACACTGAACAATTTGCGTGAGCGAAACCACCACTGTGAGGAACGAAATCAACTTCATATTGACCATATCACCGTTCGACTATCCACCTTAGTGTATGCTCTCGAGCCCGCAAAAAGATAGGACAAAAAAGGAGTTATTCCGCTGCAATAGAAGAGCAAAATATAAAACGGATCCGAAGTAGAAATGTGAGCGGTACTGATAACTTTTATGCCTTTTGATTTATGGCCCTTTTTTGCTGCTTTTGATGTTTTTTTTGAAAGGGACGTGGCCCTTCACCGTTGCAGCGCCAAAGAGTGGCGTAAACAGCCCAAATAGGAAATCTCTGTAAACATCAAAAGATTCAAAACTCACCATTTGAAGCCTTCAGCTGGTTAAGTTCGCCTTCTTCCGTATTTAAATATCATGTCGGAGCGTAAAGTGATTAACAAGTACTATCCACCGGATTTCGATCCTTCAAAGATTGTGAAGAAGCGGAAAAAGGTGAAGACTGGCTCTGCTAGTTTACCAACTGTTAGATTGATGACGCCCTTTTCCATGAAGTGCACAAATTGTGGGGAGTATATCTCCAAATCTAAGAAATTCAATGCAAGGAAGGAATCCACTAATGAAACATATCTCGGTATGAAGATTATCCGGTTCCATATCAAATGTCCTCGATGTGCCAGTGAAATAATCTTTAGAACGGACTTCAAAAATGCCGATTATGTCTTGGAGTTTGGTGCCCAAAAAAACTATGACTCTGGGAACAAAAGCGAAGGCCTCAAAGAGGAGACACTAGAGGAAACTTTGGCACGGTTGGAGAAAGAGGAGCAAGAGGAGAGGCAAAAAGAGTTGGAGAAAGATAAAAAATCAACAACTTTAGAAGAACTTGAAGCTAAACTGAATGACATAAGACGACAGCAAGAAGTTAATGATGAACTGGAGGAATTAAGAGAAAAAAATGCAAAACTTAATACCATTTCAATGGATAAGGAGATAAAAGAACGCAAGAGGAAAGCAGAACTTGAAAAAAAGAGGCTTCAGGAACTAGAGGATGAAACGATAGCAAATGAGGCATTTCAAAATACCACTACAGTAACTACAAAGAAAGAAGAACAGAACTCGTCAGATTCAGATTCTGATTATAGTCAACCGCTGGCCAACATTCTAGCTAAAAAATGTCCCCCTCAAAAAGTTGTGTTGAAAAGGAAGCGCAACACTCTTGGTGTCAGTGTGAAAAAATCTTAAACAGTCATTGAAGTTTGCACCAAGCACGTCCATGGTCGGCTTGGAAATTACAAAGCTTTGGCTCTAGCCATAGTCCGATGAGAGCGGAAAGAACAATTCCACCGGAATCACTCATCGAAGTTGCACCAAGAGAGAACTCACGTTCGTGCTCTGGTATGGTCTCTATTATCAACATGAAAGTATTGACGTACGCTGCGCCTCCCAGAAGCCCTTCATAAAGGACAATGGCCATGATGATGTAAACACTCGGTATAAAGAAAAAAAGCGATTGGGACACCAAAAGCAACAGGTTTAAAAATTGGAGGATGGAGGGAATGTAAAGGTTCCTGATCCTCACTATGAACGCTGAAGATCTGGAGATGAATACCCCTAGTTGATACAGTGTGCCATAAGTGACATATATGTCTCGATATTTGCGAAACGGTGTATCCTCAATGGGGAATAGCAGTGTAGGTGACACTGATTGGTTGATAAGATATTCCGAGAAATAGACTGTGAATAAGGGGATCATGAAGGGTTTGAACAATGGGATCAGTCTTTGTATAGTAGATCCAATATGTGCCTTGAGATTTGGTACTTCTCCAATAGCTGGTTCCTCGTTAGCTATTCGCTCGTATACCTTTGCAGCCTTTGGAAGCTTGAAATAGTAGAGAAACCCGAAGGGGAAAATGCTAAACAACAAAAGTGTAGTGTTAACGTCGATATGCAATATTGTAGTGAGTAAAAGAAAAACTCCACTCCCTATAAGCCCTGCACCTCCTGTCCCAGAGCTCCATCCATTGAGACTAGTCTCCTCGTAATAGTGAGTCAATTGCAGAAATGTGAGCTCTCCTAATCCGGAGCTCAACGATGCTAATACGATACCAGTTAGCTTCAAAGGTAGAGACCCAAATGTGACCAAAAGCATGCCAGTGACACTCAATCCGATCAGACTTATGATCCGTCTTGAATAAGGCACGAGATGTATGAAGAATGGAGCTGTGAGTTTAAAAATAAATGCCGGGAGTATATCAGCTAGCAGAACTGTTGCCTTGGGTACTAGCGGGCCTACGAGGTCCACGGCCGCAGACAATATCACGACATAGAGAACGTTGTTTAGAAGGCCAAATATCCAAAAGGAGACAAACACCTGTGATATTCCCATTTAGCAAGTCCTATTTAAAATGAGCTAAAACTTGGTTATACAACAAGAGTGTTTTGTTCGCGGTTTTCAAAGGGATTAAATGGTGTCAGGATGTTTATCAGCGTTTAAGGGCCTCGAATCGTTTTCTAAGCGCATCAAGATCAGTTTCCTCGTTCTTTTTGACACCAGAGTTGCTATTGCGTTTCTTCTTACTGACTTTATCTGCCACTTCTTTAGGGATTGTTACAGTTGGATGCGGATTGTCGCTTGTCTTCCCCGGAGGTCGTACCGAGATGGGAGATTTGGTGGTTGCATCTGGGTCCGGTAAGTTTGTAGCAGAAAGCTTGCGTGGGGTGGTGAGTCTTTCGCTCGGGAAGGCATCAATTGGTTCCTCAAGCAGTATAGGTTTCCCTCCTTCGTCACTACTACTGTGGCTAGACAGACTTTTCTCCTCTTCTTCGTCCTCCTCATCCGAGAGCTCACTAAATGGTACACCGTAAGCTCTAGCAATTTCCTTCAGATAAAGAGACACTAGCTGAGGAGATGGTGCCTCAACGGAGGTTCTTTTAGTCACCTTTTCTGGTATAATATTATCTTCGTTCTCCATGGCTGAACGCGTAAATTCTGGTCCGAATTTGTGAGCTAACATTTCTCTAACCAAGTTTAGTTCCTTCACATCTGTATGAGGAGCAGCATATATGATAGTCTTCACTGCTTCTTCGAGTCCAGGATCACACTCCTTCTTGTCTAGGAGACCGATTCTTGCCAGAAGTAATTCACAGTATAACTCTATAATCTCCAAGAGCTCAATATATATATCCTCACGAACAATATTCTCGACTCGAATTTTTGCACTCTCCTCCTTCCCTAGAGCCAGGAGTTCAGCCATCTGGTTTTTTTGGTTAGCTTGTAATCATCAATAGGACAAAAAGAAATAGATTAAGCTTACCTGTCTTCTCTGTTGTTTGGCAAGCGCTGTTTTCTTAGTTTGAGCGAATCTCAGTCTACTAATCGCCATTTTCAATGACACCTTGAGGCGCCCCTTTTATTGTTAGTTGATCCGAGTTGTGTGCCAAAGTCATTAACGTACTTGTGGCGAGATAACGGGGGCCATTGTGAGAAGATTGCAATAAGACTTACGACTTTAAAGGAGGAGCCCCCATTATCACTGGATTTCTTCAAAACATGCTATCGCGTTCGCGAACTTGTTTGCTACGCAATGAATTCATATAATACAGGAGCTTCAAATCGTTAAATACTTCTCCATGATCCAGTTCGACAGCCTGGTGTTCCCACTGTTATTGTAAATGAGAACGAGATTATAAGCCGTCTGCCTCTTTAGATCCTCTGCGTCGTCGAGCTCTTCAAACTCAGTCAATACTCGATTGTAGTACTCAACAGCAATGGAAAAGAGCCCCAGTAAATGGAAAACACGACCAACATTATAAATAGCCTCCTGCTTTTCTATAGCTCCAAACTTTTCCGAGGATCGCAGCTCAAAGTATTCCATAATATACTTAAGTCCTTGAAGAAGTTCCATGTGACGGTTCGTAGAAGATCTTTGCATCGATCTGTGAACATGTGCCAAACCTGTCAGCAGACACAAGATAGGTTCATTCTTATGTTTTTGATAAATTCTCGTGAAATAAACCAAACTTGGGACATAGCTTCTATTGGTGAATAGCAAGCAAGCATAAATGTACATGAGATAGATATTGTCTTTCCCATTAGGCTGAATCTCTCTGTTTACAACGTTGGCCATACCAGGAATGACCTTATTCAGCTTAAGAGAGTCATATGCCTTGAGTTGCCTCAGAAAATATTTTTGGTGATTGATAGATATGAAAGTCTCTGTGCATAGCTTTCCGGAAGGTTGTACCAGGAGAAAAAGTTTCAAAAGCCCCCTGTTAAACTGAAAGGAGCTTAGCACAGCTCGGATTGATAACATGATATCCCTCTGGTCCCTTGTCTTAAGAGCTATTGCTAGCCTAACCAGGTTCATCAATCTTTCGCGTTCCTTGTTTTGATAGAATACGTTCACATTTTTCGCATTATCCATGATACTAATAGCATCAAAGGGATTGTCGAAGCGTGCAACAGCTAAGGCATACTCCATGAAGATATCAAACCACTGCCCGTACTTCAATCCTCTAAACTCCTCTTTGGACGTCAAAACAACCTTCTCTTCAAGTTTTGAAGTAAGGCCTTCGTAAAGCTGGGATATTCTTTCAATTTTGGAATCAATATCATTTGGTAAACCTTTTGTTCTCATGATAATCCCCTTAAATTTCATTGATCTAGCTTTCGGGAAAAAGTTCTTGACGTTAGAGAAGCCCTCTATGAGCTCAGATGCCAGCTGGATCCAGGTCACAGCCGCTATCGAGTCGCCATCCTCCATACCTTGATGCAATCTTTGTAATCGTTTGTATTTTTCAACAACATTTTGCTTTATTTTATCTTCACGAGATTGCTTTTCAGCTTCAGTCAGGCGAGAGCCGCGTTTTGGAAGTTTCACAATGTTTTCAATCAAAGCTTGATCTTTGGGCGAAACCGCCTTTAATTCATCATGTATATTTTCATCCTTATCGGTATTCCTCTTCCTTAGTTCATTCACTTTTTCCAACAGCTGTTGGGATGCCTCCACTTCCTCAAGATAATAGAGCACTTCCACGAGGGAAAGCATCAGATCAAGGTTGTTCGGATCCATTCCTAATGCGATGTTGTAATACTCTTTGGCATCCTGGTACTTTCCGAGCTCCGTTGAGCAACGGGCAAGAGATGTATAAACTGCTGGTGTGTGGAAGTCCTCTAGTTTACTTAAGGGTGAGTAGAATTTGATAGCATCACCAAACAATTGCGCCTCCTCCAGATTTGATGCAGCCTCATAAAACAAGTCGGCGGTATACGTAACGTCGTCATTGAGTAGAAAATTGTAGTGCACTAGCGCCTCCTCAACTTGATTAAGACCTAATCTCAGCGATCCCAGCTTAACTCTAATGTCTATCGGGAGCTTGTGTGATTTGTTTTTTAAAATATCAGGAAGTGATTCAAATTTACTATTTTCGTAGCGTCTCTCATCAAACTCAGAATCATCGGCACAATCCTCCCAAAAATCTTCATCCTCCCTATGCTGCAGCCACCTAGCAATATGTTTGATTGTTCTTATAGCGATTGCGAAATTTTTCTGGTTAACAAATAGTTCGGCTAGAATGTTTAATGAAGACCAGTCAAAGACAGGGAATGGGGTATCCGTTTCCTCATCTGAGTCATCTAATTCGTTCCTTTCAATTCTCTTCCTCTGATTGGCATTTTGCTCGAATACTCTCAGGTACATTGCAATAGCGTCATTAACTCTACTCATTTGAACATAAATTGATGCCAGCTCACGGAGAACAGCAGGTTGATGAGGAAATACCTCTTGTAGCTTTTGCAAGCTCTCCAGAGCTCTCCCTAACTGACCCGTCTCTTTATAAAGTAGTGCCCTCTCGAAGAACACGTCAAATGTTTTAAAGCCAGCACTTATTGCACGACCATAACAGTACAATGCCTGAGTGGTATGACCCAGCTCTTGACTCTGTTTTGCCACCTGAGCCCAGAACTCACCATCGAGAGGCTTTATATGAGCAGCCAAGAACCATGTGTTACAACTTTTGTTCTTTTGATTCTGTAAGAGATAAATCTCCCCTAAACTCTTGTATGCAGGAAAATTCCTTGGATCCTTTTTTATTACTTCAAGATACTTTTTCTCAGCACCTTCATAGTCCATCGAGACAAACCTTTCGTTCGCATCAGACAATAGCATGGTGATCTCGGGGTCTGACTCCTTATCAGGTCTAATTCGACCATATCTCTTTGAAATCGGGTTTTGTTTCTTAGACTTTTGTTTCTTCGAGCTGAAGTTATGCACCTGCCTAACTGCATCCATCAGATCCCCTTCGTCTTCATCCTCGTACCAATCTTCATTATCGTCACTGAATGCAGCAAGAACATCAATGTCCTCTGGTGCTACTTCTTCCTCGTCGTCATCAGATTGGGACAGCGATATACCCTCCTCGTCCTCCTGGCTATCTCCTATCATCGCGTTCACGTCAATCCCATCGTAGAGCTCATCTTCACGAAGACCAGCATCCGTCGCTTCGGGCATTGTCGGGTTGTGTGTTGTGTTGTTGTTACGGGTGATGTTGTGGGAAGTAAACAAAGGGCGCGCCGCTTTTGAACCAGGGCCAACAAAATAGATGATGGCAAAATCGAGTGCAGTTTCGATAGTAATACTACAAGTACTTTCAACTTGGATAATTTTGTCGAATATGGTGAGTATTGTATTGATCTGTCGCTTGTGTTAAAGACTTTGTCACTAATACCGTCATCAGTTCTCCAGCTTCGGTGGTCAGTTTGCTTTTCCTCAAAGCCAGTTTCACGGCTTTGCCCCACTGCCTCAGAAGTTTGAAGATTACTTCAGATGCTACCCTATATCAGCAATGCCAGATAATGTTAGGAAAGATGATGCTGATTACGGTGGTAAAATATTCCTTCCGCCAAGTGCGTTGAACAAATTGACAATGCTCCACATCAGCTATCCAATGTTATTTGAGCTTCTCAACGAGGAGAAGAAGATTAGAACTTTCTCTGGCGTTTTGGAGTTCGTAGCTGAAGAGGGAAGAGTTTACCTGCCACAATGGATGATGAACACATTACAACTGAGACCAGGAGCCATTATAAAAGTTACCAATCAAGATGTACCTTTGGGGAAGTTCGTCAAGATTGAACCTCAAAGCGTGGATTTCCTAGATATATCTGATCCCAAGGCTGTATTGGAAAATGTGTTACGAAAATTCTCCACGTTGACGGTCAATGACATCATTGAGATAAACTACAATGACAAAATCTATGGGATCAAGATTCTAGAGGTGAAGCCCGAATCTGCATTCCATAGTGTATGTGTTGTGGAGACTGATTTGGAGACTGATTTTGCCCCTCCAGTAGGTTATGTTGAACCTGACTATTCAAAAGCATCAAGCGCAAGATCAACAAAAGTATCGACTCCGAACCCGTCCATATCCATAGGAACTATGGCGAAATCAATCAAATTTAAAGAACTGGCACAAAGCACTAAAGAACAAAAATCGTCATTCAAGGGGGAAGGACAGAAGTTGTCCGGTAGACCAGCAAAGCCAAAACCAACGGAGACAAAACTTGAGGATGTCGTATTCGATGGCGAACCTGCACCGCTAACACTACCAGATGGTCAACTGTTCTTTGGCTTCCCAGTCGTGCCAGTGAAGTCTGAAGATGATGATAGAGAAAATGAGAGCAAGAATACAGTGTTTGTTGGACAAGGACAGTCATTGAGGCAGAGTAAGAAGCGCAAGGATCCCAAATCGCATGAAAGTCCAAAGCCTAAAGTACACAGTCCCGAGGTTATAGAAATTGACTGATTCGTCTATAGTCTCTACAGCGTAATCTCATCTCATTTGATCTTTCAACTGTTGCTTCTCACTTTGCTCACAACACGCATCAAGGAGAGTGGAATTCCAGTAGCCTCTATGTCATCCTCGTCATGGTATTGTCCCAGGGATTTTGTGCTTGTAGCGTCATCATTGCGGAGCCAAGATCCTATGGAGTAGACTCTTTTCCTGAATCCAGTTGATAGACCGCTTTCTAAAGTTGTCTTTCTGTTTAGCTTGCTTTCATGAAGTGCCACCGGGTTAACGTCTTCTGTATTTAGAGAAGCTGTACCTTCAGCCTCCTCCTCGATAGCCTCATCAATCAACCCAGTTGAGTTCCTCTTTACATAATCGTGATAGCCTCGTGCTGCCTTTGCAGCATAGTCAGAGTACAAGGATCGACTTAAAAACCCATATTTGAACTCGTTCACCCCGACTAGTACTCTTGTAAGATCCAAAAGCTCTTCAATGTATTGTATCACTTCTTCGGTCGCCGCACTCGTGGCATTCCAGCTCAAGAATTTCTCTTTCAATATTCCCTCCTGTTGGGCCTTGAGAGATTTTCTAATCCGGTGATTTTTGAATTCGACAAAAAGCTCACTTTCACTATCAGAGGAGGGCTCAGAGTGATCAATGAAAGTACCCATGTACTTAGCTTGGACCAGCTCTGTAACCTTTTGAATGAGCCTCCTGTGGGCAATTTTCGGGCTCGGTAAGTACTGCGGCAGTGGGGTTTTGGTAGAAAGCGCCAACTGAACAGCTATCATACAGTTGTTCATGGAGGCAGAAACTTGTCTTCTATATGGGTGGGCCACGTCATTAAACTCCTCTATGATGGCGGAGCCATAGGCTCTTCTTAACTGAACTATGTTGTCAAGCCTATCCAAGATTTCCCTCAAAACGAATATAATTTCAAAAAAAATCTTTTCAATGTCCTGATAGTTTCCCTTGAGTCTTGGTTCATTTTTTGCACTGGCTCTATATGAGTCTGCCAACAGTAGTGACGCCTTCGATGCAGACGACAGCTTCTGAAAGGACTCATATCTCTGTTGCGACAAACTCAGCTTCAAACTTTCACCATCCAACCCAGAAGCGTAGAGAAGTAACAGCTTTGAGATGTTAGAGACAGAAAAAACAACCTCATGGATTAACTCGTCTCGAGCCTTATTCGGAAATATCACCACCTGGCATAAAAGGGCCACAGCTCCTCCATAAATCATAGCAAGGCATCGTTTCCCAAAGTTTTGCAGAATAGATCCACCAATTTCCGAGGGGATAACGGAAGATAAAAGCACAATGTATATAGATATTATACCAATAATTGCCGCCTTCACATATTGTGTTCCGAGAAAGAAGTAGTACCCAGGAATAGCACCTATAACTGTTACAACAGTCTCTAAGTATGGATTTGTTTGATGAATAGCAGAAACGTATGACAGGTACCCCCATGCGGCTCCACTTATAACTCCGACCCCTCTCAGGAAGAATACGAAAAAGGTGCTTCCCACCTCTGGTTCAAGGACCAAAATGCAAACAAACCCGATCCATGTTCCTCTTATATCAACGAACCAACGTCTTGCTTCTGGTACAAACATGGGAAAAGTTGCTAGCGTTAGCCCAACTGCACACTGAGTGCCAAACCTGAAATGTGGCTTATGAGATACGTAAAATCTCAAGATCGCTAAGATCACCCTATCACTCAAGTTAGAAAAATTTCTTGCCTTGTGTACATCACTCAAGTCTCCATCAGTTGAATCATCTTCGGTAGGAGAACTCTCGTTCCTTTCACCCAGGAATATTTTTGCTTGAGTATCACCATTCAAACTTGCGTTTTCGTTTGCATTGGTTAAATCAGCCTTATTTGCATTATACCAGCCTTTCAACGCAGATGCAGAGCTTAAGAACGATACCCATATACGTCTCCCGAGAACTCCTCTTTTCTGTCTCTCAAGACGGCACTCATAGATCGTCTTGACCTCCTGTAACAGGCGGGACACTGAATTTACCGTCTCTTTGAGGTTCATCAAAAAGGAAGATAACAAAAACATCTCATCATTTGGATATAAATAATCTTTATACTCGGTGCTTAAGTTTTTGAACTCTTCTCTAAACTTTATATCCAAGAGTGCGATAGCCCGCAATAACTCGTTGATTTTGGCATCAAAGTCAATTGTAGAAAGATACACATCATCTACACTTACTGAAGGAGACTTACTGACTTCAGATAGCTTTGCATCATATGAATGTGCGATAGCCAATTTGATAATGTACAAGCATTGTGACATGTTCGCTTGAAGCTCAAATAGGTGCTGCGATGTTCTTTCCAAAATTTGTTTGAATTCCTTGCCTGAGGTGCCGGTATTTTGGTTTGAAAGAGTGATATACTTGAGTTGAGATGAATTTATTAATCCATTGGTGAACGCCAATTGTGAACTAATCACCTCGATCATTGGCTTTATCTGAGCAGGAGCCAAGTATGAGTAGGATATCTCATAAGTACATTCCTGGAGAACAGCCTGGGTTGAGTTCAGCTTGCTTCGGAGCAATGACTTTTTCTTTATAATTTGCGCCAGTGATGGTGGTTCCGAAATATAAGCAATCTCGCCAGAGGTATGTGCAATAAAAAACTGTATGGTCAGGTCCAGAGTTTCATGCAGCTCGTTCAATGTTTGTATCATCGAGGTCCCCAGGTATGATGATCCAAATTCAGGGAACACGAGCAAATTGAATGCCAAGGATAGGGCAATACCAAGAAAAAATGGCACGGTGAAGTCTCTCGCAATTGTTCCTGCTCCAGTTGCAAGGTTATCGGTAAAAGTGAAGTGAACGATGAGGAACAAGGGGAACACAATAGCGAAGAAATTGTGGGAGATGCTGCGCATCCAGCCATGGAAGAATAACATCAAGATGTGAAAGACTGCAAGGACAGCCAGTGCAGCTCTAAAATTGTAATAGTTTTCTACCACCTGTAAAGCATCTGGCAACGAGCCTTTATCTCCTAATATCTTTTGAGCAATGAATCTTCCCAGTAACGAGTAAGCGTTGCCTAGTAGGAGGCCAGATGTGCAGAAGAACACAGCCTCGAGCATTGTACCTAATCGTCTGCCTGGATGCACCATAACCGATATAAGAGGGAGCATCGCCGGCTGATTCCCAAGAACATTGACCACGCTGGGGATCAGACACAGAATTAGGGCAACTGTGGAGTTGACAGTACATTTGAAGATTCTCTGGCTAAGTACTCGATTCGGCCAGTTCAGTCTCACATAGTGCCAGAACACCAACACCGCATCTTTAGCAGGAGTTATGCTTGTTAAACTCCGCATTTATCACAAAGGTGATGCTGTTTGGCATTGACAGCTGACTTTCATTACTTCAAGATTTTGAGGTGTCTGCAATTTTTTGATGTGTAACTGCAAAATATGATCCAAGTCTTCTGTTCGCTTGAAATGTTGACGTTATACCTGGAAAGCCGATATCTCCTGAGACTTTATGCTTTGCTAACTTTGTCAAGTTGATATAACCTTCTGCAATATGGCGTCTTGCTTAACTCGGAAATTCCCATCTATAAGACTACGCATAGATATCGGCTTTGAAAGTAAAGTCGGGCCTTTTCTACAACCGAGTTGAAGTGGACTTTGCTACAGTGCACTTGGAAGCGGATCAGCAGGAACAGCTTCAGGTACATGCTCCTCGGTATTGAGCGAGTTAGTTTGTTAAGAATTGACCCATCTAGGCACCAGTGAAGCTGTTGCAGTGGCACCCATAAAATTGAGCCGGAGCTGTGCGCATTCCTTCTGAGGTTTGGTGGAATTTAAGACAATCACTGATCAAAGAAGAAACTTCCATCTGTATTTCTCATAGCTGGTTTCTGGGTTAATGGCCGAAAATTTCAGTGGCGCATATGACATAACCTGGCTCCTGAAAGGAATGATGGGGCGGTCAGTCTATATGACCATGGCCAATAGTTTTTAAATTTCACTTCTTAATCATTGGCGTCTCTTTGAGTTTTGCCTTTGTTAGACTACAATGGCTCAATAATTTTATGCTGTTTGATTTTATACATGGGAAACGACAAGCTCCAAACTCACCTCACTTGACATGCAATTTCTGTTGAAGTTTGAGTGATAGATCTTTGACCTGATCGTCCAGTTCTTCAAAATGCTCTACAGGTGTTTCAGCCAGGGTCGTTATCCTGTAACAATGTCTCACAGATCCTTCAAAGTCCAAAATCGGCGTATGAAGACATCTTCTATTATCCCAAAGAACCACAGTACCAGGTTCCCATCTCGCTCTTAAATGTAAGTCAGGTTGTGCTAGAATTTTTTGTCTCAAGAATCCCAAAATGAGATCCGACTCATCTTGGTCCAGTCCTTCAATTTCTTCTGTGAACTTATAGCTGAAATAGATGGTTTTTTTCTGTGTGACAGGGTGGACTCTGACTAGAGGATGACTATTGGCAGCTGGTGGAGTTCTAAGAAATCCGTTACCGTTAACATTCGATGCCACCACATTGGAATGAACAGCAGAGAGACCTTCCAATATTTTTTTGAACCGTGGACTCAAGCGTTCATAAACAGTTTGAGAGTCTATAAACAATGTGTCACCACCTGTTTTGGGACCATCCAATATAGCGAATATCGTTACCCCTGGTGTTTGCACTTCCCAATTGACATCAGTGTGAATTGATGTGACTTTTTTCGGATTCACTTTATCATCTGGTGATCTGTATACAATGTGGAACTGGGGATAGTTTTCTGGTGCCCCAGAGAATGAATGGATATGCAAAGGTCCAAAATATTCACCGAATTGCTTGTTGAACTCAAGCCCTTTGTCTTGAAGATCTTGGTTTCTGAAAATCGCAACCCCTCTTTCAGCCAACAGTAGGGCAAGTTCGTCCTTTGCAGCGTCATTAAGTTGCGATAGCTGTATACCACTTTTCACCTCCGTACCAAATTTAGGAGTCAAGTCAATCTTTTCAATCTCAGCATTGCTAGGAAAGAGATTTGAATAAGTTGGATCTGCCAAGAGGCCCCTGTCAATGAAGCCCTTGTTCTCTGGCTGTGCTGGGAAAAACTCGTTGGGGTCCCATGTTGGTAGCCATTCCGGATATTTAGCCCTTTCATATTCTTCTTTTGGGTGTCTTTTGACACCGTCAGAGCCTTGGACGTATTCCACCATTTTTTCAATAGCACGCCGGATCAATGAACCCATCTTCGGGACGGAGTAAATCCACGCTTATTAGTAGTTGCCCTCTAAACTGTGGCTCCAGTGAGACCGCTCCGGTGATATATCCATTTAGGGGAATCAGAGTACCCGCTTGAATACCCAGCAATGGTAAATCAGTTCATTGGCAATCACTTTGACGTGGGACAATCAGTTTGAGGGCACACTAGCGAAGCTTGATGCCTGATATTTGGCAGGCTCTGCAACCACAGTTGACTAAATGTGGCTGAGCGGTTAAATTATCTCTATACTCTGTGACTTATAAAAGGCTCCCTTGAAACACATCTGTTCTCTATTGTCTTCCCATTGCCATATCACCATGTCTGCTACAGCTGTAGAGGAGCTTGTTAAGGAAATCAACAAGAAGACGGCTGATTTGTCCATCACTGTTGATGTCAGCGATAGAATCGCGGGTGGATACTCTGGAAGTTACCTTGAAGCCCTTCCAAAGACCACAAGAGATAGATACGAGAGACACGGGATCGATCTATCGAAGGGATATCCCGAACGCCCACCGTCTCATCACATTCCGCTGTATGTTGATGATGCAACGAAAATCAGAGACTCTGAACAAGAGTATATCCCAAGGGGCAAGAACGCTGACAAGGAGAAGAAGGCTCTGTTTGCCAAGGTTAAAGAAGTGAAGCATTTGACCAAGTACATAGGTACTGAACTCATTGGGGTCCAATTGGCTGACTTGAATGAACAAGAACTCGATGAGCTGGCCTTGCTTATCGCAGAGAGGGTTGTGGTATTTTTCAGAGATCAAGATCTTTCTCCGCAAAAGCAATTGGAGATTGGTCAGTTCTTTGGAAGACCTGAGGTGCATCCTCAAGTTCCACATGTCCCTGGACTTCCAGGAACAACTGTTATCTGGAACGAATTGGCTAGAAAGAATGGTTTGAATGTCTCCTTCAAGAATGCCAAGGCTGGAACTGGAACATGGCATAGTGACTTGCCTCATGAATTGCAACCACCTGGTATTACTCATCTACATAATGATGCGATACCGTCGCTTGGTGGTGATACCTTGTGGGCCTCAGGGTACGCGGCCTTTGATAAGCTGTCTCCTGCTTTGCAGAAGTTTCTGGAAGGGAAATATGCTTATCAAAGATCAATGCACACCTATTTGGATAGAGAGAATCCACTGAATGGGGGTAAACAAATACTGAGAAAGCAACCAGTTGTCAGAACACACCCGGTTACTGGATGGAAGTCTCTCTATGTGAATCGTGACTGGACTGTTGCTATCGAGGGACTGGAACCAGGTGAGTCCAAAGCCATTTTAGAGTACTTGTTTGATGTCTATGAGAAAAATTTGGATATTCAGGTTAGATTCGATTGGAGACCAACTGATCCAAGATTGGGAACGTCTGCCTTGTGGGACAACAGAGTTAGTCAGCACTGTGCTGTTTGGGATTACGCTGGCGAAGAGCCAAGACACGGTACAAGAGTCAGCTCTCTAGCCGAAGTTCCATTCTTTGACCCTGAGTCAAAGTCTCAAAGGGAGGCTTTGGGAAAAGCCTGAAAGATTCTATACATTTTGAATGTCTGTTACCACTGTAGTCCCTTTTAAAATTACCTTTCCTACTCGACAATTTGAAGTTGGCAATTTTGTAAAGTTCAGTTCATGATTGACATGACAAACGTGATTTGCTTGGCCCTGCTTCACGCTCAATGGATTATATATGAAACCTTTATTTTCGAGAGCTGCTTTTATTAATCTGAAAAATATTCGTGTAATTTTCGAAGACTAAAATACTTTAGTACGTCTGATTTCACTGAACCTGTAAATTCATTGATTAAAATTATATGAAATCATAATTTATGGCTGAAATACTCCAGTATTGCTTAATACGAAACCGAATTGAGGACTGCTTTCAGTTTTGTTCTTATAGCTTGGGGAGTACAAGTGGTTGGTTCATATGGCAGCAGATATGAGCGTTGTGTGTAGATGAGCCAACGTATGAAGCTGACAGAATACATCTGAACACCACAGAATGAAACACTGTTTCGAAAGTCCAAATATACCAGGCGATACAGTCAGTTTCTTGAAATGATAGAGCAGAAGATATGGCGTATTAAGAGTTTCTAGTGGCTACAGTTGAATAAAAAAGGCTATTTCTGAGTTGTGGATACGGTTAGCAGACCAGGAAATGCGTAGATAGCCTTTGACTGAAGCTTACAGGGGAGTCTGAAAACAAGAGAAGAGTTGTTTGCAGTCAACTGTGGGTGAATTGGCTCTAGTATCGATTGGCTTGATCGTTCAAAGCTGTTGAACTAAGGTGTAATGAGGATGGTTTGATCTCACAGCCACAACAGACCGCACTGCCACAAAGGTATCTTACAAGCAGTCTACACCAGGAACTTGAAAAGTTCATGAAAAGTTTCTATCAAAAAGCAGATTAATCACCGCAAAAGAATCTAAAAGCATTCTGCGTGAGAAACCACTCAATGTTTGGCTTGAGTTTGGCTCGTCTGGTGAGGGGGAAAGCGCCATTTATAGCCCACTCCAGTCCCACTAAGGATTTCTTTGGAAATTCCAAAAGCGAGAATCGATGTCTACGGCCTCAGAGTTTGCAGTGGACTTCAATGGAGAAGTCTCGTCCTGTACAAGTGAACACACATGTGAGCTGCGATCGGGTACTAGGATCCAAGATTGACTTGAAGACATGCATATTCAATGGCTTTACACTATCAGCTTCCAGACTCACGCATCTCACGCCTCACGGAGCACGGAGAAAGTATGAGCCACTAAGCTCTGACTTGGCTTTGTCATTGCTCAATGTGGGAAAATTTGTACCATTGATATATATTTGAGTGAATCACGTGAGAATGAGCCAGCGAGCAAAAAAACAAACAAAAAATTTCAGGTTGGCCAGCTAGTCAGATGATCATCTTCCCCTAACAATTGATATAAGATTCAGGGAGAGATTAATAGCAAGTATAAGGAAATATTGTGCTGTTGGACGGATTGTCTGATATAGTTGTTATACCGACATCTCATAGATAAATTTTGATCTAAAGCATTATTTTTAAAGCAAACTTAAACAGTCGTTCAGGCGAGAAAAAAACCAATTGCAGAGTTCACAGTTTGGCGTGTAGTTCGCCAATTCTCGAGATTGCAATTCACTTAGGCAAGTGATTGGCAGTTCTCAACCAGCTCTCACTCCCTTACGGACAATTCGTTGCGACCTTCTGATACTGGAATATTCCAATTCACACTGATCAGAAGTGAGACAAAGCCAAAGACTTTAACGGAACTACATATATGAAGCATGAAATGATATGAGATATTGTCTCCTTCGTCACACAAGGTCCTCAAGAACGTCTGTTATATCTATTATATGAGATTTACGATTTTCCTTACTTTAGGTGTCTATGAAGTTCAAATAAGAACTTTATTCGAAGCAACCTACCATACCATGAGACAAGACTTCCAGACAACCCTAATATCCCGCACGTCGCCGCAAAGACTGACACGAGTTAACAAACCTGAATTTTCCTTCCTCTCTTTTTAAGACCAGCCTGCTTAATTCACAACTGCTAAAGCACAAAGATGGCAAAATCTCAAAGTGGAAGCTTAACTCCCAGAACGAGAAGTCGTTCTAGGGAGGAGGAAGGAAGTGCCGCCGTCGAAGAGCCTCCTACTCCTCCTGATGGCGTTAACAGCTTGAAACGGAAATATTATGACACAGTCGATTCAGTAACCCCAGACGATTTAAATGAGGGAAGTGCTGGCATTGAAGAGCCTTCTTATAATCCTGATGTCGTTGACAGCTTACATTGTAAATTTCAGAGCATATTCGACTCTGCAAAACCAGATGATTTGAATGATACAGGGAAGTATGCTGCTGATGTGTTCATGGCTATTCAATCAGAATATCTGCAGGTATTGATTGGAAACATGGTAAACGATAGGCTTAAGGAGGTCGCGGATGATGAGTATAATGGATTTAGAAAGGTGAAGAAGCTCTCTGATGAATAGAAGAATTTCAAGAAGGAGAACTTTGATGAATTGAAGAAGGTATCTGATGGATTGAACAAAAATTCTGATGAATTGAGGACGTTCAAGAGGGATGTCTCTTGCAGGTTTGACGCGTTACCTGCTATAATGCAACGCGCTTTTTCCGCTCCCTATATAAGAGCTGCGAAGCAAGTTAAAGACTCTGCGAGTGATTCATTGCTTAGCTTTCCTGAGGGGGGAAATCTTCCTCACCCTCCGTAATCCTTTAAAGGTTGCTTCTTTCGTTGACCTATTTGCTGACGATATTCCTACTGGTTTTGCTACTGATATCGTGGATGTTGCCTGTTATGAACTGATGCTATAATGACAATGAAAGTAACCGCTGTAGTAAAGATGTATTTCATCTAAGAAACTGATCTCTGTAGGCAAGCCGAACATTATTGCAAGAGCATAAGTATTTTGAATCTCTATCTGTATTATACTGCAGAAGTTACAGATTTCATTGCGTCCAATGTCAAAGATCTTGCCTGTTTCCGACAATAGTACAGATAGCTTCGATGCTGAGCTAGTCTGACGGTGCTGGGTCACTCTGTCAAATTAGGAACACCGATTGATGGTGCCGAGTGAGAGGTAGAGTTCCTAAAGAGCCAACGTAATATGTAACTGTCCCTGATCTGTTATCCCAAGCGTGTCTTCAGGCCTCAAACTTGAAATCCTGAAAGATAAAGCTGTGGTGCTTTTAGGCAGTTGCTTGGGATGAATTCGATGTTACCATTATCTCGACACAGAGCCATCAGCCCAGGTCCAGACTTTCCAAACCCATAGAGCTCTAAGTAAAGATAACACTGAGACCTCTAACTCTGCTAAATAGATGCCATGAGCGACGTTATTCCGATGTTTACGTTATTGTGGTGTTTACTTTGTTTGTTGTTGTTTTCACCTCTTACTTTTTCTTGGTAAAAACATCAACACTTTTTTCGCGACCTTGTTTTCACCAGCCAACGACTGGGCTCCCACCACAAATCGCTTATAACTCGACACTTTTAGGCGATAAGGACTCGGACGAAGCTTGGAAATCACGAGAAATCTGCCTGACACGTCTTTTGAAATTATGGGAGCTTTAAACGGGTTCCTTGGGCACTAAATCACGTGTCTTGTTTGCCTCAGGATCACCACAAGCACCCACCGCAAAATATAAATCTTGAATACTAGCACCACTCTGCATTGAAGGAGCTCAAGGCCTCTCATTTCAGATACAATATCGAAACCTGCATCCAGGGATACCATATTGGTTGTTTAACTCTACCATGTTGAGGAGCAGCGGCCTAATGATTTCTGAAAAGTCATGATATCAACAACGCGAAGTTTGTCATCTCAAATATCCACCACCAAGTCTTCAAAAGTGTTCAGGGTAGTCAATACGTTTCTAGTTCTGTCCATGGAAGGTTTTGGCCACCTCTGAGAAGTTTTGGCTGGCTGGTTGCTCAAGTATTGCATGGACCATGAACGCATTCACTCCCCAAAACTTTTGACGTAACACTGAAATGCCTCGCAACAAAGTCTCCAGAAGCTCAATAAGGCTACTATTAGTGCTCTTTAACCTTATAGTATGCATAACTTTCCAAAGTTCGGCTAAATACTTTGAGTTATCGTCGCAATGTTTCTCGCTTATGGTTACATATCGACACTCTCATTGGACTCAATATTGATCATCAACTCTCCAAAACTGGAGATATATCTTGTCCTGCTACTATCTGTTAGTGCTTGCTGCTAAGAGCTCTTTAAAAAGAGCCGTTTCTGATTAACTGAGGCCATCTTGATTTATGGGGTCAAACTAGACAATAATGTCTCATAGACTCACAACAAACAGCAACAACCTTAGCGCCCCCAAACAGACTGCAAGGCGTGAACATGGATCGAAATGAGCCTGATTGGAGAGACTAAACTCACTAATGAAGAAGTTATTGGGTTTTTTTTGGCCGTCTCGAGAATTTCACTATGAGCAGCCAAAGTATTCTCTAAACTGCCGTGATTAAATAACAGCTGCTCACCTCTCACTGCGATACGCTATCTCGAATAGAATGGTGCCCATTTGGGAGATTCTGGCTTTAGTTTTCATCAAAATATTGGATACTTTGTCTTCTTTCGAGAAAGTCGTACTAATCACATATAAAACTACCCCTCAGTGCCAAAGGGAAGCTAAGGGTATCCAATTATATCCTAGAGTGACGATTATGAAGCTATCTGAGCTTAGCTTGGGACAAATGCGCCTGTGTTTGATGTCGCAATATGTACTTTTCAGTGTTTTTTGATGGGTATCATAAATTCGATCGCAGAGCTTCTCTATAGCTGTTAAAAGTCTTCAGAGGGGATTATTACGTTGCAATGTCCTACCAATAATTGATTCAACGTGGATTGGGTGTTCTTCCATCACATTCCATTGTTCTATAAGTGATTTTTGCAATATTTGGCAATGCAACAAAATCCATTATAAAAGGCACAACCAACGGCCAAAGTAAGCTCAAAGCGCCCATTTCTACTGAAACAGGTGAATATCAATGGATTTTGACTGTCCTGCAGCACTGTACCACAGAACTGTGATGCTGTACATGAGTTTTGCTCGGCTCTCAGAAGTATGCCTATAATGTGCCATATCTCACACATAGCTCTTCCAAAAGAGCCTAAACTGCTCAAGTACAGTGGAATCCGCCTAGGGTTACTTTCCTGAACGTTGTCTGGCTTACAAATAGCTGAAAGGGTGTGGAAAACCTTGGTTGTTGTGAAATTTTGAGTGTCGATCCATTTCAGATTAGATGAAACGAACCACCTAGGGAAAAATCGTCAGGCTAGTATACACTCCATCCAGTTATCAAATTTGGACTCAACTGTGCTAGTTTGGATACAAGATATGTTATATTCATGGAGTCGGGTATGTTTTTGGTAACATTGAAATATTGACCGTTAATTGTGGCAAGAATGCCTCTCTTCCTGCAACAGAGGGTCCCGATTGGAGCAACTCCAGCTGAAGGGACTACATTCTTTGAATCCTTACTACAGTGGAAGAGGTGTATTCATTTTTGGGGTTAGGCATGGTCTTGGTTGATGTCATGGATGTCATAAAGATCTCCTGAAACCATTCTACCGAGCTCCGGTCGAAACACAACTTTGATTAGCTATCACATGCACCGCTACAGCGCACTGGTTATCTGATAGCGGTGATGCTGTATTGGTGAGAGATTGGAGTTTTTTCTATCGTGTGACATTAGTGTTAGAGCTCCTGCAAAGTACGCGCAGTATTTCAGACTGAACTGGGATGAACATAAAGCTCTACTGGATTATGTTCTTCTGGTAGAAATATAGACTGCTAAGTGGTTCAAGGAAAGCTGAGTATTCAGCTCAATGGTAAAGTTTAGCTACCTTGAGGCTGATAATCTATCTACCAAGGACAAGATTGAAAAAGGGGAGCTAGATGATTACTTTGGTGGAGAACCCAGCAGTCTTATATCATCGATAGATATATCGTTACACTACTTGCTTTGATATGCCTATGTACATAGTAAGAGGTCCACCAGTTTTGATTATAGATGAGATCACGGTTATTACACCCAGAATACTCATTGTTCAAGTTAGAAAGGGACTGCTGCTTTTATCACAGTAATCTATATGTGACTACGGATTTAGAGAAAAGGGTAAGGCTCCCTTCCGGAACTGTTTATTAGTTATGTCTACCTATTTTCGTGGTTTTCGGTTGGAGGTTGGAGTACGATTGGCCAATAGAGAGAAGCTTTGATAATAACAGTGAGGACATTGGTACTATCAAAGCGACTGTGGGTGATGATTTCTCAAACTCACGGCCTGATCAAGAGAAACCCTCAACCTTAAGACTTGATATAGATTTTACGAGGGCCAAAGATGGGCAATCGGTCTGTATAGCATATCTTAGTTGGTGAGAGCAGCAATTCTCAAGCTTTAGATGGAGACTGGTGGTGATGGGAAAGGTAGAGAAATGTAAAACTACGACGTACTTGGATGTTCAATCAGAACAGTATTGTATTTATGTTAGCAATAAATGCGGTTGAAATTCCAGCTATATACATCTTCGAGTTCCATGAAACTCTTGATATCTTCGTACTATATAATCTAGTGGTGTATGTTTCTACAAAGATGAGATAGTAAAATGATGGACGCCCCCCACTCTCACTCTCACTCTCAATTATTTTGGAGCTAGGGAGCTCCATGTGTTACCCGGAGTACAGATTTCACTGGAGGATAACTAGGCAAAGGCCAGCCCTATAGGCTACGCTACGCCTCGCCTCGCTACGCTCGCTACGCTACGCTCGTTTGTAACCCCCAACCCGCACCTGCCGGCCAGCACTTACAAACCAGGCAACCGAGGCTTAATCTCAGCAGATCGTAACAACAAGGCTACTCTACTGCTTACAATACCCCGTTGCACATCAAAGTCGTATACAAAGGATTTATCCTCACACACAATGACATTGCTATGCGCCGGTAAGCACCCAAAGCCTT